>JAVIAB010000073.1:8242474-8516618 GCA_032433765.1 Megaustenia siamemsis
GGATGGACATGATCACCTACGCCAACCGGTAGGGTACATGATGATGATGATGTAAATGTTGACGTGCCTTTATGGCGGATTTACTTGATGCTTGTAAATGTTGACGTTCCTTTATGGCTAATTTAATAGAACCAGAGGGATAAAGGCCGCTTGGTCAAGCAGTCGCCACGACGTGTGCGACTCAGGATTTTTATTTCACCCCCGATAGAAAAAATCCTTTCTGTCTACCGCAGGCTTCGAACACCGAACGTCAGCTTCTCAGCCAGCGGGGCAGTGGTTTTAGCCGCATGGCCACGCGCACCGGCGGATTTACTTGATGCTTGTAAATATTGACGTGCCTTTATGGCGGATTTACTTTATGCTTGGAAATATTTTTCCTGGAAATATTGTATGTATTGTTTTTGTGGAAAATGCGTCCTTGATCCGGTCTTATCGCGATAGGTGGCAGTCGATTAGAACCTGCGCCAGACAAACAAGTTTCTTAATTCATCGTTGGAAGGGCTGTTTATACTTGTTCAGAGAAAAAAAACAAAGACGTGTTCATTTTGTTTGAACTGTTCAGGTAGATTCATGAATTAACACTATTTCTAGCCATGATATCATAACAATTTTCTGGAATTTGATAGTTAAACAAATATTCCAAATACAAATGATTGCACAAGTGTTATGTTGTTTCGAAGTTTATTATTACAAAGACAAGCGGAAAACAATAATTTGTGAATTTTGTTTGTGCATCACAAATGAAAATAATCGTAAAAATATAGAACAAGTATTCGGTGTGCGTGGGAGCCGCGATAGCTCAGTGGTTAGTGAACTGGACTACAAAGAACAAGAGGTCGGGTTCGATCCTGTTCTACGGCTTCCGGGTTCACCCAGCCTTAAATGGGAACCGGATTTTTTCAGGGAAAGTTAGTTAATCGGAATGGGCGTAATACAAACCACATTACCCAAAAATCATGTGCCGAAGGTCTGTAAATATTATGGACACTAACACCGTATTTCATATAAGTCACTTGACTTGATGGGGCTTTTTTCTTTGCTTTTTAAATCGGTATAGATAATAATCTTTCGACTTTTACGATCGATAGCTCTTCAAGACCTAGCAATTCTTACCCCTCTAGAATAGAAGGTTTGGCACATTCTTGGATGTTAGGTCCTTACGCTAATAAATATAACCCAAAACCAGCAGCGCTAATAAACAGAACCCAAAACCAGCAGCGCTAATAAACAGAAACCAAAACCAGCAGCGCTAATAAACAGAACCCAAAACCAGCAGCGCTAATAAACAGAACCCAAAACCAGCATCGTTAATAAACAGAACCCAAAACCAGCAGCGCTAATAAACAGAACCCAAAACCAGCAGCGCTAATAAACAGAACCCAAAACCAGCAGCGCTAATAAACAGGACCCAAAACCAGCAGCGCTAATGAACAGGAAAGAGAACCTAGAAGTACAGCTATTTGATGTGTTCATTTAAGGGGAAATACAAACTCAGACCTGAAAACCTCGCAGCGACTGCTCTGAACAAGAGGCCATTTTTCTCGGTCCTATAAGTTCCCCCGGCAGACCTCAGTAATTGAAAAATACCATAAAGATAACTTTTTTTAATGAGTATATTATTTTCTCTTCCTATCTACAAACCAGCCTCACTGTACATCACTACATAATGCTATTTTCATGTTATTGTATATTTACGTATAGCATTTATTGGTTTCACGTAGCATACGAGGCAGTGACGTGTGCAATATGTAACTTTAAATTACGTGTATTTACTGTTAAGTTTTTTTTAATGGGTATTGTTTACGGTCTTGAAACTGATTAATTTAATTTTCATTATTTTTAATGGGGACAAATTGATTCGAACTTCGAACAGTTCAGTGTTCATATGGCCTTCTGTAATATATTAAGTATGAGACAGCACTTTACCTCTCTTTGACGCTTGAAGGCAAATGGGGAAGGGAAAATGCAAATCTATGTACTCTCAGCAGCAGGCAGTTCCAGCTCTGACCAACACAGACAATACATCCAAGTACTCAAAGCATCAGAGAGTGCTTGTTTGCATTGTCTAATCCGTACAAGTGTGTACTTGCAGCGGCAGACAATACATCCAAGTACTCAAAGCATCAGAACTGGACTACAAAGGACAAGATGTAGGGTTCGATTCGAACCGACGGCTTCCGGTTCACCCAACCTTTAATGGGTACCGGATTTTTTTTCTGGGGAAAGTAAAGCGGCACAGGCGTTATACCGACCACATTACCCCAAAAATCATGTGCCGAAGGTCTGTAAAATGTATGGTCACTAACATCATATTCCCTATACGCCACTTGGGGTGACGGAGGTACTTTACTTTTTGTTCTTTTTACTACTCAAAGCATCAGAGAGTGCTTGTTTGCATGGTCTGATCCGTTCTAATGTGTACTCACAGCAGCAGACAATACATCTAAGTACTCAAGGCATCAGAGAGTGCTTGTTTGCATTGTCTGATCCGTTCTAGTGTGCACTCACAGCAACAAACAGCCCTTGTCTTGACTTGTCTACTGAGTAAACCCACACATCCGCATTAATTTATGGATCAGTCCTATCAGTACATGAACATCATCACAGCGACAAACACCTCCCCTGCAGATTAATCTCATCCGCCGACCTGTTTCCAACAGATATTGATGATAACTAGCTTGTTTCTACCAAAGCGAGCAATAAATATCGCAGACACCTCATGGCTCATACGATAAGGAAAAAAAATATGTGGAACTAAAAATACATTTGTTCTCAATGGTAACAAATGCTATATGAGATTCCCCGTTTATAAATGCGGTTATAAAGAAAGTATATGTCAATCTTCAAGTTACACCCCATACATCCGATGCAATGAAAAAGTCCCGTCTGCATCCTCATGTTGTAAAGTAGTCAAGCGTCACAAATGATGCGCATATTTCGAGCGCCGTGTTTGCTCGCAGATTACATTTCGATCTCTCATCTTTTTTATGGTCGCTACAGGTCGCAGTGCAATCCAAAATGAACTGGAAGTACGCCCACTTGGATTTCACTAGCGCTTTTCCAACAAATTCAGTGTCCGTAAATACATTCTTGATATATTTCTCTCTATGTAGTGGTTTTCTGAATGGATCAAATGGAGGTATAACAATACATAAGTCATTTGAAATATTCTGGCATATTCAACTCTTCCGACGTGGACATGTTAGTTCCACTACACTTACTTATCTTACTACTTCTCCTATTTGATTCTTCCTCTGCTTCGTCATTTTTCTTTCCTCATTTGTCTTTCAGCGTCGAGGGGAGATATAATGTGCGGTCTTTTGTTCTTCTGTTCGCCTCTGCTGCTATGATGTTTCCTAGTGCTTCTAATATTCCGGCGATCCATCTATTTCGTGCTTGCCCCTTGGGTCTGGTGTTCTCCCAAAGTTTATTGAAGGCTCGTTGTGTTGAGTTTTGGTCACTCTACCTTGTCACGTGGCTAAACCATTTTATCTGTTGTTTCTTTATATATTCTATAGCGGGGATTATTTCTCGCTTTTTTTTCTAAGTTTTTCATTTCAATTCTTGCCTCTCAGGCTGTTTCCTGTCATTCGTCTAATACATTTAATCTCAGTAGAGGTTATTTTCTTGTGGTTCTTGCATTTAGTGTCCAGGACTGGCATTGGTAGCACAACGTTGGACTGAAGATTGTATTGTAGAGTGCCCGTTTTGCCTCTAGAGTTATTTTCTTGTTAAACAATAGTGGTGATAGCTGTCCAATGATTTGACAAGCTCTGTTGCATCTTGAGTCTATATCTGCTGTTTGTGAATTGTCGTTTGTAACTATGCTTCCTAGGTATTGTATCCTTTGATTGTTTAAGGGTAATATAACCCTTTTTCACTACACAGCTTGTAGGCCCTGGTGATACAGAGTCCCCTATGATCTCTGAATAAGTAAGATGTGCTCCTAGGTGTGGGCAATGCTATATGTCCACGAATTTGTTATTCATTACAGTCTGACACGTCATATTGTATATTACCTTGCCTAACCGGTGTCCGGCGTAACCTCGACTCTTCTTTAGCCTTACACCTGATTACTGTCTCTGTCCTTCACTCTCCCCGTCATCGTACCTTCCCCTCCCACCTCAACTCCCACGGCTGCCAGATTTTCCCTCCCACCAAGTGGCATCTCTCCCCACATTAGCCACACTTCACTTTTCAGCCAGGACACATGGCAGGGTTGCAGGTTTGTGACGAGTTTCATGGGAGTGACGAAATTTGTTTACACATTTATTTGACACATCCTTTTTCCTACATTCATTTTGTCTTTCTATCTCTCTCTTTTTCTATCTCTCTATCTCTCTCTATCTCTATCTCTCTATCTCTTTCTATCTCTATCTCTCTATCTCTCTATATCTCTCCCTCCCTCTCTCTATATCTCTCTCCCTCTATGCTACTCACGCAATATGCTATATTTTCCTTAGGTATCTTCTTTTCATTATATCACTTCCTTCTTTGTATTATAAGTTTTAGTTACTCCAGAACATGTAGGAGAGTATATCTTCATTTCGTTGTCCGTTTGCGCTGTCCTGTTTTCCGAAGAAGACCGAATGTAGGACCGAAAAGTCCAATATTTTGTGAAGTTCTTATTGAAAAGCTGTCACCATACTTTGTGAGAGTGTATGTTAAACCACATCATGTGTCCCTATACATCGACAGTCATGTATTTCAGAATGACATCATCAGGCGATATGTTGATGTTCGTGGGTTGTCTTATCTCTTCACATATAACAATTATAAAGCGCGATGTCGATAATTTACCTGACACGCTGTATTTGGATCAATAACTATATTGCTATCGCTCGGGTGTAATCTCTCTTGCGAATTTAAGTTTTTTCTTGGTTATCTCCCGTTTTATCATTTTCAACTAGTGATTTGATGTGGAGAATTTATTTCAATTTTAACCAAATCTACAATGTTCTACTTTCAACAAGCGTCATATTCTAACAGAGAGCAAATGGAATGTCCGTTAATTAGGTTGTTACACTCCGTGAGTCGTGATTTACATTCAGTAATGAAATCATACATTTATTATGCCCACGATTTACATAATCTCATTACACGTATTTGCATCCGATCATTACATCCAGGGTTTTCATAAGTTCACTACATCCAGGATTTGCATAAATTCACTACACTAGGGCTTTCATAAGTTGATTACAGCAAGTGTTTACGAAATCGAAACTTCATTACGGGCTCTGTAAAATGAATGGATTAATCGATTTAAATCTTTGAATCTAAAACTTAAGTCTGCTCCTTCTTTGTCCGTCCTAACTTGTCTTTGAGCGTCGAGGGTAGTTATTGTTTGAGGTGTTTCCTTCTCCAATAGGCTTTTCCTAATCTTATGTTTCTTATTGTGTCTAATATACCAGCAACCGCACATTTTCGAGGTTTCTCCTTAGGTCTGATGTTCTTGCAACGTTTAATGAAGGCTCGTTGTGCCGTGTTTTGAGCAAAGTTAAATTAACCAATTTTGTGTCAAGTGTTTTTACCGTGTTTGTACAGAGTATTTTGGAATATTTCACACAAATGACTTCAACAAATTTCTTTTAAACTACTCAGCTTTCTTTCTTCAGTTTTTCAAACATGCACACTCTATCATTTAAACGACATTGAAATTGAACATTGAAGTTCTATTATTTCTGTGAATGAACTACATAGTGATGTTCTATTAGACATGTAAATGAACTACACAGTTAGGTTCTATTAGATCTGTGAATGAACTACACATTGAGGTACTGTTAGATCTGTGAATGAACTATACAGTGATGTTATATTAGATCTGTGAATGAACTATACAATGATGTTCTATTAGATCTGTGAATGAACTACACAGTGATGTTCTATTAGATCTGTGAATGAACTACACAGTGATGTTATATTAGATCTGTGAATGAACTATACAATGATGTTCTATTAGATCTGTGAATGAACTACACAGTGATGTTCTATTAGATCTGTGAATGAACTACACAGTGAGGTTCTGTTAGACCTGTGAATGAACTACACATTGAGGTTCTGTTAGACCTGTGAATGAACTACACAGTGAGGTTACGCGAAAGAGCTTTACAACAAGGCTCTGTGAAAGAGGTTCACAATGAAGTTGTGTAAATTAAAATTACAAAGAGATCTTTTTTTGGAGTTTTCTTGCATCGTTCCGCTACAGCTCAGCACCAAGCAAATACAACTCTAAATACAAAAAAAAATAATAATAATAATAAAAATAAAAAAACGGTAGTTTTCCTGCGAGGGTTGGGTTTTCAAAAATAAATGTTTGAAATAAAAATCATTTTGCAAATTTTCCTAAGCGTCTTATTTTCCCGGGTCGCCCGTTTCGCGTACTCCTATATATCGCAAGGCCTCACAGGGGAGTTAAATAGGTACGATCGTGTTGTGTACGAGTTATAGGAAGACACGATATCAGCAACTTTCAGTCAGTACATCAAGTTGTAACACATAATTGTAAGGTCTCGAGTTCGCAAATTCTCTTTTTTTCTTCAAATTCTTTGCTCTTCGAACATTGCCAAGATGGTAAGTTTCTTATCTGGAACATTGTGTAGAACGGATTTGGATCTTCAAATTCTTTGCTCTTCGAACATTACCAAGATGGTAAGTTTCTTATCTGGATTTTTGTATAGAACTAGATTTGGACGTTCGATCCGCGAGATCCGAACAACTGATTCCGAATAGGTCAGATAGGAGTCGTTGACACCGGCTTTGTTTTTGGTTCGATTTTCTAAATTGATTCTATATGTGCAGGTGTTATTAAATACAATGAATTTGTAAAGAACAGAACAGAACAGAACAAAACAAATTCTGCTACAAATTCTGTAGCGCTAGCACCAAAAGGTGATAGACTCGAGCGAGGCCAGTCGTGGATGGGCAGGGCAGAGAAATCCATTCAAAAGGTGTGCATGCTAAATGACTTGCAGCGTGGAGAAGAATGGCGGCAGTGGCCAAATGACATTTCTACAATTACTATCAAAGTCTGCATAACACTGAATAAAGAATGTAGAACGATGAATCCCACGGTCGTAGAGGATAAGATTCAGGCCTTAATCAAAGAAAACGTAACGTCCGGCAATATTATTATCTACACAGATGGTTCGGTTGTACGAAATAAACGATGTTCATGGGCATATACAGCGCAGGTGAAAGGGCAAATGGTGCATGAGGATAGTGGTGCTTTTTCGCAAACAACGAGCAGCATGACAGTGGAGGTTTTAGCAGTCACTAAGGCAATGACATGGCTCGAAACACAGTCTTTCGCAGGAGTTGTTTTCTCAGTGACTCCATGAGTATGCTTAAGAAGGTTGAGGCTGGGTGGAGGCGAAGAGAGTGGTTGAAGTCCCTGCAGCTGTCAACTTTAAAAGAAATCGTCTTCATCTACGTACCTGGCCACTCTGGAGTGCAAGGGAACGAACGAGCTGACAAGCTTGCTGAAAAGGCTAAAATTTCAGATGGCAACGCCATGGACAACGCGGACATTTTACACGCAATCCGCGAGGCGGGAAGAGTAGCAGACTCTCGAGACGACAAGGATTCAAACGCAATGGCGAGACTAACGCATAGTCGCGTAAGGCTTGGCACAGCTAAGAGCGAACATTTTTCAGGACGCCAGAGGTGTATGGTTAACCAACTGCGAACCGGCACGATCAGCCGTCACACACTTGTGAATTTACTCGAAAGGAAATCGGAGCACTTATGGGTATGCCTCTTGTGCAAGGAGGATGATCTTTCGACTAATGACTAATGACTAATTTGTAAAGAGAAATGTTTACTTCCGTTTGGGAAAAAAAAAACCCAGGTAATTTTGTAGTTTTACGTTTCCCGTTATTGAATAATTTGTCCAGTTATTCGGAAACGAGATGTAGGGGAGACAATATTTTAATCACAATTGACACATTACTTTGTAGAAGACATACAGGGGAGGTACATGAAGCTCCGAGTTTTAAAAACATTACTGTAAGATGTTTATTGGATGTTTCTTCGTGAAACTACACAGCAACATGAAGAATCGTGTTTGAAGCGCAAGATACAGTTCTGTACAGGCACAAATTAGTTGCTTTTGTAATGGACATTATTCTCTCTTTTTGGGAGGGGATTTTGTGTACTGGGACACCATCCACGAATGTCAATAGTTATTGTTCATCGTCGCTTCCAAGTTAAAAACAAAGAAGCCGCGGTCAGACGCACAAACGGTTGCTTGGTGTACAACAGTGTGGTCCAACCTTTTGTTATCTGAAGGTTAAACTGAAGGTTATTGAAGGTTACAAGAGGTCACGAGGCCATCATATGTATGGATACATGTGTGTGCGTGTGCGTGTGTATGTGTGTGAAAAATTCACTCACTGTGCTCCTAAACTCCTCCATCTTCGAAATGTAAAACTCTGAGTTAACTTTCTTTACCGACTAATTTAAGGACATTCTGGCAAGTGTCATCACATTTGCTAATGTGGGTTTTCTGTCTAGTACCGCCCATACTCATGGGTCAAGCCTGATTGTGACCAATCTTATTGACAACACCTACATACAGCCCCTCCCACTATAGTCCGTTTCATAAGTGGTGCCCAACTTTTAAAATCGATATCTTTTAAACCGCTTTTTATAAGCTTTTCAAAATTTGCATGTAAAGTTATAATGATTAAAACCCAACAGGGAATTAATTTCATAAAAAAACATTTGGTTATTATTGTTGCTTATTTGATTTATATAAATTTATAACGACCCATTGATGTAGTCAAAACTTAATGTTTACAGTATTTAAGTTAAAAATAGCGATTAAAAATCCATACACGGTCAAATTGACGATTTTGCACGCTTTCAACGTGAGTTTTCTGACAGTTAGACACTTGTAGAAAACACGAGGCATTGTATGTTCCATTTCCGTTCATTCAGCGGCGACCCGTCCTCAAACTGAGCAGACAATAATTCTCCTGGTGTTTTGTCTTATCCAATTATTTCCCCATTACGGCCACGCCTTTACCTAGTGAAAATTAATCATAGACCGGCAACTACGGTAATTTCTATTCTTTAGGGCTTCACAATTTACAATTGTGACAAACATCAAAGAAATTCGCCGCTTTAAGAAAACTGCAGCTGCAAGATATGTGTTAAATATACATTTAAAGGGTCTTTTGCATTCTAATAACATTTGGAAATTTTCAACAGTCTTTAACAAATTTTTACTGCGTAATAGCGTTATGAAGTTGGGCACATGATTTGAAACGAACTATAATAACCTTTTTTTGTTGTCCTTGAAGTCGCCAAGATTCAAATAGAACGTGGAATTCCTTGCACACACCCCCACCACCCCCCACTCTACTAAAATATGTTAGAAGATTGCTTTGCAGCGAGATGCGAACTTCACACGCCCACGATAACAGTTCTACTGGGAAGATCTGAAAAACCAATTTTTTTTGGAGAACATTAGTTCAAGACATTAGGAAAAGAAGGGAGCCGCGATAGCTCAGTGGTTAGTGAACTGGACTACAAAGGACAAGGGTAGGGTTCGATCCCAACCGACGGCCCCGGGTTCACCCAGCCTTAAATGAGTACCGGTTTTTTTTCTGGGACAGTAGAGCGGCACGGGCGTAATACCGACCACATTACCCCAAAAATCATGTGCCGAAGGTCTGTAAAATTTATGATCACTAACACCATATTACCTTTAAGCCACTTGGCGTGACGGGGCTCTTTACTTTTTTTTTTTTATTAGTAAAAGACTTTTAAATCTCTAATCCAATATGTGTTATAAAATGTTATATATAATGTGTTATAAAACTGTTACATTCCATGATGCGGACTACGCCGTTACTGGGATATACCGTGTTTTTGTACTGCCAGAATAATTTGAATTTGTATAATAAAATGGACTTATTTTCTCAAAACATTTCTTTTTAATTGCTATGTTGGTTTATCTTCTGTTAACGAAAACAGTTGACGAAGTCCACGATCACCCAAGTGAGTCGTGCGTCACACCCGGTCACGTGGTTTAACCATTGCCGTCTATAGAAGTAAGTCTGATTACTTTAAGGGAAAACCGCCCCCCCCCAACTAGTACCACGTTTTCAGAGTTTGGAGCAGGGGCAATTGTGGATAGAATGACGTCAACAGTCTATAGCTACAAACGTCACGCTAGGAATGGTGTTTTGGGGTTTTCCTTTCAGGCCTCATGCTTACTTCTACAGATGGCGTTGTTAAGAACACAATATTAGTGTTCATATTTTGTTTACCACGAACGCACTAGTTTTGATAAATGTGATCAGCATAGCGCACATGTTAAATGACTCAGATTAAGGACACCGAAATCATACCATGTGTTTGTGGGGAAATGGAGTATTAATCTTCACTGTACAATTTCGAAGAAGGGAGGGAATGCTCTTCGGCCTTTCTTACATGCTCGGCTTTTTTTCTCGTTTAGAACAAATGGGAAGGTAAATCTGGATTTGAGCATCGATGATTTTGTTCGACTGGCCAATGCACTAACCACTGCACTAAAGACGACTGCAGAACAAACCAACCCAGATAGACTATTGCTTTATCACACTGCATGATTGCCAACAATCTGAATTGAACATAATGCCAGAAATAAAATAAGGCATGGAATTTGTCAATGTACTAATTATGATCATCATCATCAAGTACCTGGCCTACTAGCGTAGGTGATCATGTCTCTCCACAACTTTCGATCTCGACAATTCTTTATCATTTCTGTTGTTGACCTTCTGTCAAGCTATTATCTTAAGCTGTCTGGTATTTTCTCACTTTGCTTCCCTCTATATCTTCGTCCCTCAATTTTATATAATCCTAAAACTGACGTAGCATGTAGGCTCTAAGATGTTATTAGTCGCACTAATCCATGTGTGCTCCGATATCCATCCACTTAAAAAACAAATCTCGAGCACATCGGAGGAGAATTCTGGCCCACGTGCACGAACTCCGTAGCACGGCCTCAAAACCACGTTGTGGGTAGGTTTCTGCTGACAATTTTGCCCGGGCAGCGGCATATATTTTCTTCTCCTCTGTGCGCGAGTGGACACAGGACCTCCTGTTTATTGCCGTTATCCGAGAGGGCCAGACATTGGATCTCACAACCCAAGAGATCAGGGGAGGCTAACGCCATAGAGAAACCACAGATTAATTTTGTTATATTTTTGACAATTCACCACCTCTTCTGGTGGGCTTTGAACTCGGGAACCTCTAAACTACCCAGCTTCCCCCGCTCCCTTCCCAAGTTATATTTATGACACGAGCAAATGTGCAGGACAACTCAATAAACCACTGACCCACACAACTGTTACTAAACACTTCCAGATATTGTTTTCAGAAGCCGATTCACAACATCACAGCTTTGTTTTCCCTGAGTTGACCTATCCGTCTCTGGAACTCAATAATGAAAACGGCCTTTGGGAGTTGACACTGAAATTAGGATATTGTTGGGGCAGAGAAACCAAAATCACGGTTTTATTGAAAGAACTTCCAGCATGATGTGGTTGCTTGAGTTTCAGTTATTTTGAGCATATTTATTCCCACACAAAACACTTAATGTGTAATTTCAACTGGAAGAATTAGAAACTATTATTTTTGCAACAAAAAAAAAAAATGAAAATAATAAAAAAGGCATTCATGTTCAAAGAGAGTGTCATGAAAGGTGGAATGTAAGATAAAAATAGAAATGTTTAGGCAGCATAAAATGATATCTTTGTTGTTTATTTCTTTGACTGTTCTGATGTTGTTTATTTCTTTGGCTGATCTGATGGTAATTTATTTCACTATTTCGATGTTGTTCATTTCTTTGGCTTTTTTAATGCTGGTTATTCATTTGACTATTTAAACACTTTAGAAACAGAACATGTTTGATTTTCTTCGTCTCTAAACTGTAAAATCTGTACACGCGATGACTTTGTATCTGTTCTCTGCACCATCATTCTATATCTTCTTCTGCTCTTTTATCAGGAGACTTAACCACATTTTTCTGCCACTTTTTAAAGCGTTTACTCAATGAAGTGGATTGTCAATATAAAAACAGAACACCTACATTCAAATATTTCAGCATATCCAGCTCAGCAGTAAGTGAACATTATTTTATTTTGTACAAAATGCTGTGTATTTGTATAAATATTTTCTATAATGTCTAATTAGCATCCTCTGTACCCAGGACTTATCAGTTCATGTAGTTTGTACCTAAAACCTCTAAACTGGGTTGACATACTCTGTAGTCTTCATTCACTAACCACTAAACTCCGCCTTTATTTACTTACCCTAAGGCTTCCATTCTTGAACTTGTGGACCCTTAAACCCATGATGTTAATTATCCTAACGTTTGCATTCATGAACCTGTGAGACCTTTGAACAATGATTAGACCTACCCTAAAGTTCACGTTAATGATCATGTGAACCTTTAAACCCATGATGGGATCTAACCTAAAGTTTTCATTTATGAACACTTAAACCCATAATGTGACCTACCCTAAAGTTTTCATTTATGAACCCGTAAACACCTAAACCCATAATGTGACCTACCCTAAAGTTTTCATTTATGAACCCTTAAACATTTGAACCCATAATGTGACCTACCCTAAAGTTTTCATTTATGAACACTTAAACACTTAAACCCATAATGTGACTTACCCTAAAGTTTTCATTTATGAACACTTAAACCCATAATGTGACCTACACTAAAGTTTTCATTCATGAACTCATAAACACTTAAACCCATAATGTGACCTACACTAAAGTTTTCATTCATGAACTCATAAACACTTAAACCCATAATGTGACCGACCCGAAAGCTTTCATTCATGAACCCGTAAACACTTAAACCTATAATCTAACCTACTCTAAAGTTTTCATTTATGAACCCTTAAACACTTAAACCTATAATGTGACCTACCCTAAAGTTTTCGTTTATGAACACTTAAACCCAAATTGTGACCTACCCTAAAGTTTTCATTTATGAACCCGTAAACACTTAAACCCATAATGTGACCTACCCTAAAGTTTTCATTTATGAACCCTTAAACACTTAAACCCATAATGTGACCTACCCTAAAGTTTTCATTTATGAACACTTAAACACTTAAACCCATAATGTGACTTACCCTAAAGTTTTCATTTATGAACCCTTAAACCCATAATGTGACCTAACCTAAAGTTTTCATTTATGAACACTTAAACACTTAAACCTATAATGTGACATACACTAAAGTTTTCATTTATGAACCCTTAAACCCATAATGTGACCTAACCTAAAGTTTTCATTTATGAACACTTAATCACTTAAACCTATAATTTAACCTACCCTAAAGTTTTCATTTGTGAACCCTTAAACACTTAAACCCATAATGTAACTTACCCTAAAGTTTTCATTCATGAACCCGTAGACGACCGGGTTGACAAAGCTGTTTGCCATGGACAGCCAGTGGACGCTGAAATAGATGTCATAGACCAAGTCTCCGAAGATGTTCGTCTTGAAAGTTGTGGTGATAGTGATGAAAAGATGAAGTGGTAGCCAACACAAACCAAACAGCAGCACGATAGTGGCCAGCATCTTCACAACCTGTAGGAGAAGAATGTACATTTGAAATCTACGATAAAATCTAACTGTTGCTCTCTATTTCAGAGAAGCTGATTTATTCTATTTATCTATTTGTCATTGCGAGCTGAAAACGGCACAGGGCAAAAATTCGAACTCTCCAAGTCTGACGATATTTGTTGTCAAGTGCCAGAACTTACACCGGACCTGCAAGGTAACTCGCTACACGTCTCCGTTCAGGGCGTACCGCTCAATCTCGGCAAAGGAGTCGATGCCTGCGCCGTTAGCTCTAGCGTCAGTGTTCTTTCTAGTGTTTCCTTAGGTTTAGTTGATTATAACGCACGTTTAAATAATATTTCACAGCTACATTTTATCGCTACTTTAGTGGTCCTTCGTAGTTGGAAATGTTTTTTTTTTTTAAACCAGTGTGTACCATGTAAATTAAATAGACAACTCAATGATACACCCGTGTGATTACCGGGGCCTACACAGTGAGGGGAGAAAAGATTAGGCCCACGTTACGTTCCACGCATGTCGTGAGAGGTGGTTAAGAAGTTTTGGAATCGTTGCCTGTGCAGTCGAGTAGGGCGTGTACGTTGTCAACGGAATTTATCGATGCCCTTTATGAACTGCTGTGACAAATGGTGGAGCAGATATGGGGTGTTTCTGAATGTGGTGAAACTGGTTCCGTGGATAGGATATGTCTCTATCACACATTATTCTCCAGCATTCTGCTATTAGTGTCAAAACAGGACATTAACAGCCAAAGAGAGAAGAAAAAAATATCGCACTACAGTGGCGAGCTGGTTAAGAGAAATACTAAATGGGACAACAAGGGACTGAATCAAAGATGAGAGAATTGAGTAGGAGTAACACACACAATGGGACAAGAAGGGACAGAATCAAAAATGGGATAATTGAGTTGGAGTGACACCAGTGTTGGGTTATATATTAAGAAACAAGATATGAAATGTTCATGGATTAGATGATATAACATCACCGCACTGCAATCACAACCACTAATTGCATCAGAAAGCTTAATGCTCATTAACATCAGAGATAGTAGAGAGCGTGACCTATAAATAAACAACAAAAGGTATAGGGCAGCTAAACTAATAGAGCGACAAGACCAACTACAACGTTTCGGCAAAAGCTTCCATCAGGTGTAACAAGCAAAATATGCAAATTAAACACATAAATCCAAGCCAGAAAACACAACACAGATCTAAAAAAATTGTGAAAAATGACGGTGACCAGGATTTACGTAGAGTCTGGTTAAAAGATAAATATTCAGTGGGGCAGGTAGGATTTAATTAGAACACAAAGATGTAGAACTAACAGTAGATGGGCTAACGAAATAACAGACAGGTCAGTACCATGTAGTAGGCTCATTTCGTCTCACCGAAAGGGAGAAACTAAAAGTTTTTATATTTCAAAAATGTAATCTACAAATGATTTCTCTATATTCTATTTGTGGGACTGGTTGGTGTTCGAGGCAAGACGCCGGCCTCGAGACAGAGAGGTTGTGGTGTCAAATCCCGGCTGCACCAGTTGGGATTTGTATTTTATGATTTTTCTCTGCGACAACCACCCCTGGTCTCAGCAGCGAGGCTCGGCTTGAAACGTCAATTACTCATGGACGGAAAAAATATGAGTATCTCTGGAGACGGAGTTATCTGCGTGTGCGTCGAGGGACCCCTATGCACACGGCTGCCAGGGAAAAAAGGACTAACACGCAAAATTCAGTTCCTAGTTTCTAGAGACTTCGTCAGAAGTAAAAAAAAAAAAAAAGCTGGCGAGCTAAAATAAAATCTATTTCAAGTTTATTTGACGAAGTGTTCAATGAAATATTGATGTAGATGGGGAAAACAAGGAAAGAGTTCAAGAATACACTATAGCTATAGACTGTTGACGTCATTCTATCCACAATTGCCCCTGCTCCAAACTCTGAAAACGTGGTACTAGTTGGGGGGGGGGCGGTTTTCCCTTAAAGTAATCAGACTTACTTCTATAGACGGCAATGGTTAAACCACGTGACCGGGTGTGACGCACGACTCACTTGGGTGATCGTGGACTTCGTCAACTGTTTTCGTTAACAGAAGATAAACCAACATAGCAAATACAGCTGTCGTGGACATATTATAACACATTTGGAAAACATATGAAAAAAAAATGAAGAAAACAATGGGAATGGCAACAAGCAATTTTAACAACATAAAAAATATACTGACATCAAAGCAAATAACATTAGAGCTAAAACTACAAATAGCAAAATGATATATTTACTCCGCCTCTCTGTATGAGCATTAAATAAGAAAACAGCAGAAAATTTAAGCATTTGAAATGTGAATGTATAGGAAAATGGGGAGAATTTGGGTGAAAGGAAAATAAGACAAACAAGGACCTTCTGAGTCAGCAGAAAATGAAAAAAACAAAAAACTTACTTAACACACAGAGGACGAAAAATATACATTTATATACTCAGGAAACACAATAGAACATCAAATGGGGGACGGGGGTGTATTAATAATGATAAAAAGAGAGCTTCAAAGGTATATAAGTACCCACTGGACATACAGTGATAGGACTATACTAATCAAGTTGAAAGCAAAAACCATTCGACAAAGCAATAATACAGACATATGCACCTACTCAAGACTACACAGATGAACAAATAGAAGCATACTATGAAGACCTGAATAAAGTTATGAAGCAAGTGAAATCTTCAGACATCTTGATTGTAATGGGTGACATGAACGCTAAAGTAGGAACAGGTTTCTAAGACTATTATAGAAAATCATGGTTTAGGAAAAGGAAATGACAGAGCAGAATGATTAATACAATTCTGTGAAGATAACAGGCTGATAATATGTAGCACTTACTTTGAGCAAGAGAAAAGGAAACGATACACATGGAAAAGCCCTGGAGATAAGAAGATGAATCAAATAGATTACATAATGATAAAAGAAAGGTTCCGTAACAGCGTAAAGAAAGCCAAAATCTACCCAGGAGCAGAAATTAATTCAGATCACAATACTGTAATGATTAAATGAAAATCAAACTAAAGAGAAACAAGCAAAAGTCTAATTCATCAACAGATCCACTAGATATAACAGCTTTAAATCAAAAAGATGTTAAGATACCTATACAATACAAGTAAAGAACACATACCAGAAGCTGCTAGAGGAAGGAAATGAACAATACAGAAGAGAAAATCCTGATGAAAAAGTAACAACCAAATGGCAATGCATAAAGTAAAACATACAAGAAACCTGCGACACTTTACCCAAAAGAGAACAGAATAAAAGACAAAAATTGATAACTAACACCATCTTAGAAAAAAATGGAAGAAAGGGGACAAGCGAAGAACACTACTAAATACAATAAAATAGATAATGAAATACGCAAAATGTGCAAAAAGGCAAAAGAATACTGGCTCAGCTAAAAATGTATAGAAATAGAAACTATGGAAAGCAAACAAGACTTAAGAGGACTGCACACAGAAATAAAGAGAATGACTAATAAAAAATAAAAAAAGCCACAGAAGGTGGAAGCATTGCAGTCAAAAAAGGAAAAATGCTAACAGACAATAAAGATATTATAGATAGATGACAGGAATATATAACAGAACTGTTTCATGATCAAAGGGACAAGAAACCAGTTATAAAATGTACATCAGGCTATAAAATCTTAAAATCTGAGGTGGAAAAAGCCATAAAAACAATGAAAAAGGGAAAAGCAGCAGGACCTGACAGCATACAGATAGAGATGATCAGGCACTAGAAGATTTAGGCATTGAAGTGATTATAGACATATGCAACGACATATACCACATAGGATACATATGAAATGAACTAAAAACATCAACTTTCATTGCATTGCCTAAAAAGAATGGTGCAGTTGAATGCCTTGACTTGAACAATAAGCCTAATGAGCCATGTTACAAAAATCTTGCTAAAAGTTATGCAAGGAAGGATTCAGAATAAAATCAATACTGAATTAGATGAGCAGCAATTTGGATTTAGGAATAATAGCGAGACAAAACAAGCCATATTCTGCATGAGAACATTAATCGAAAAGTACACAGAAGTAAGCAAACCAATATATGCCTGCTTCATAGACTACACCAAAGCATTTTGATACAGTACACCACAAACAACTTATAGAATGCCTAAAAGAGTTACATCTAGATGACATGGGCATACGACTGATATGTAATCTATACTGGGAGCAAACAGCAATAATAAAATATAACAAAGAGAAATCTACACCCATTGATATAAAAAGAGGAGTAAGACAGGGATGCTTCCTATCACCAAGCTTGTGATGCCGAAACTACAAATTAATGGAAAGATAATCAATAACCTAAGATATGCTGATGATATGTACTACTAGCAGAAAATCCTAAAGATCTACAATTACTTAATGAAATAAACATGACAAGCAAAAAATATGGACTATATATGAATATCAAAAAGACTAAAACTATGATCATAAACAAGAAAATACTCAAAACTCACAAGTGGATATCAAAATTGAAGGAATAGACCTGGAGACAGTTCTAGAACTACAACTACCTTCAACATGCTATAACCAGTGATGGAAAATGTATAACTGAAATAAAAAAAAAAGAGTAGGAATGGTGAAAAGTAATTTTAATGTCATGAAGAAAATACTAACATCAAAACAAATAACAACAGGGCTAAAACTAAGAAAAGCAAAATGTTACATCTTCACAATATTCCTATATGGTGCAGAAACATGGACATTGGACAAGAAAACAGAACAGAGAATTGAAGCCTTTGAAATGTGGATATATAGAAGTATAGGTGGAATTGGATGGAAGGAAAAGAAAATAAAAGATGAAGTCTTAAAACAACTAAAAATGAAAAGAGAACTACTAAGCACAATTCAAATAAGACAAATGCGATTTTTGGGCCATGTTAAAAGACACAACAGCCTACTAAAAGTAATCCTGGAGGGGAAAAATACAAGGTAAAAGAGCAGACCAAGACTAACATGGACGAGTAACATCAAAAGATGGACAAATCAGCCTATGACAATTTGCACCATCAAAGCAAGAGACAGAGCAGAATGGCGCTCCATTGTAGCCAACCTTCGTTGCGGAGACGGCACTCGATGATGATGATGATGATGATGATGATGATGATGATGATGATGATGACGACGACGACGACGATGATGATGATGATGATGATGATGATGATGATGATGACGACGACGACGACGATGATGATGATGATGATGATGATGATGATGATGATGATGATGATGACGATGATGATGATGATGATGATGATGATGATGATGATGATGATGATGATGATGATGATGATGATGATGATGATGATGATGATGATGATTTGTTGAATTTGTTGTACATGTGAAGAGACATAAGATCCTACTAGAAGGTCATTTGGAAGGGAAGATGAAAGGTTGGCGAGGCAGACCCAGGCATAAGGGAACATATAACATCTAGAGGTGGACAGGTGAACCTATGATCACGTGTACCATCAAGGCAAGAGAGTGAAATGGCGCTCCACAGCAGCCAACTTCCGATGTGGAGATGGACCCAATGAGTGAATTGTGTCTTTTCAAAAGTTCCACATTATTTAATTGTCTTTTCTTCGAATTGCGTGTTATTTTTCATGTTCAGCTGATTCATAACTTCTTTGTTGAATATCAAGTCACATGTGGACTATTGTGGACGTCGATTGTTCCAAGCGAAGTCATCTAGTGCTTATGGTGTGTCCAGTGTTTACCCACACGGGGAAGCTACTCGCGGATGTTTATTTTCATCTCGAAGTGCCATTTTAGTTCAGGTCTTAAACATTTTATAAAAATATGATATCATGAGCCTAGTAGATTCCCCTCATTATTGATACTGATATTTGCAAGAAGTGGTTTCAATTTGTGACGCCACACACACACAAAGTAAAACGCTCAAATGACGTGAATGTTGAGGTGTGAGTTATATTTTACTATAATAAAACTTGTAACAAAAATATTGGCAAGTCTGAGAGATTCGGGGGATGTAATACCCAATTTTTAAACAGTTAAGTTTGTAAATGTTAACATCATCATCATCAAGTATCATGCCTGCTGGCGTAGGTGATCATGTCTCTCCACAATTTTCGATCCCAACAGTTATGTATCATCTGTTGTTGATTTTCTGCCAAACCATTCTCTTAAGCTGTCTGGTATTTTTTCTCGTTGCTTCCCTCTATCTCTTCGTCCCTCAATTTTCGCAGTTGTTACAATATATTGCTCAGTGGTTAGTGAACTGGACTACCACGGACAAGGGGTAGGGTTCGATCCCAACCGGCGGCTTCCGGGTTCACCCAGCCTTAAATGGGTACCGGATTTTTTTTCTGGGAAAGTAAAGCAGCATGGGCGTAATACTGACCACATTACCCCAAAAATCATGTGCTGAAGGTCTGTAAAATATAGGGTCACTAACACCATATTTCCCTATACGCCACTTGGCATGACGGGGGTACTTTACTTTTACTTACAATATATTCCAGTTGTTCTCTTCTCATTACATGGAAAAATCATGGTGATTGTTTCTTCATAATTTTGGAAATTAGCTCTTTTTTGCTTTGTCCTCTTTGAGAACATTTTCATTACTCTTCTTAGCTGTTCAAAGTATTCTCAACATTCTAATGTAAAACCACATTTCTACAGACTCCAGTGATTTTCTTGTCTGTTTTTCTACTGTCCATGATTCACATCCATATGTTAAGACTGACTCTACATAACATTTAAGAACTCTTGTTCTTGTTTCCTTTGTCAAAAATGGATTGCATAAATGACGTCATAATGAACGTTTATACACAAATTGTATACTGTTGGTAATGACGTTTTTTTGGTGAATATTCTCTTGGACTCTTTGAAGAATCGTTTGAGACGATTCTTGAGCGAATCGTTGTAGCTTTTCGTTTGATCTTGCTCAACTCATTTCTGTGCTTTATTGGGATGCTGTTATACGAACCTACAACCAGACGTGGGCTATATAGATGTTAGTGAAAAGTTAATCAAATCTCTCTGTATGTGCAGCAGTCCCGGTGGTGCAATTAAAGCGTTTTATTGTGGATTCTAACAAGAAGGACAATCTCAAAGACGCAAGCACAAAAGGGGAGCTCATAAAAATACATCAGAACAAAACAATCAACATTTTTCAGGTACATCATGAGAAGAGGAAAGTCGGAATACTTGGTTACATCTGGTAAAATACAGGGAAAGAAAGATCGTGAGGGACAAAGAGAGAGGATATTAGATAATTGGGTGTCATGGCATGGAAAACGGTCAACATTATAATTGATACGATGCACTGTAGATAGAAGATTGTGGAAGGACATGATCGCCAACGCCAACCGGTATGGCACATGATGATTACGAATGTCAAAAATGGATTGCATAGTATCTTCCTAATTTTTTTAAAAGCTGTTTTTGCCTGAACCATTCTGCATCTCACCTCTGTTGTACATCTTCCGTCTGAGGTTAACAAAGTTCCCAAATATATACATTCATTTAATACTTAAACATATAACGATGTATTTCAAACCACATTTGTAGAAAATAGTTTACGCTTTCCTAGCGTTTCCACGCACTGTGCATCATGCCGATTGTTTTGTACATGTCTCGTATCATCTTGCTATTGGTGAAAACTAAAACCTTGTTCAATGATCTCAAAATGAATATATAATATTGTATGCGTTAGAGAAATATAAATGTGTAGATTGATTCTTCAAACCATGACAAATGTGTCTCTCGAATCACTTCCATTGCATTGATCAAAGCTTCCAGAGGAAAGAGTTATGGAATGTGGAGCGAAATTATTGGAAGAGAATGATACTTAGATCTAACCGTTGTAGAAATGCCACGAACTCTTTTGGATAAGCCACATCAGTTTATTGTCATATCGTAAGGGTATTTTAGTTACAACCTGTACATTTATGGATGAAGAAGTCCTGGATCTCGTACATTTCACTCATTCTTAAAATTGCTATTTCATGGAAGCGTGACGTCACAAACGACAAGTAAAATGTCTTCCTAAAGTCAATATTTACAGTTTGACGATATTTTAGTAGTTAATTAATGTAACAAAAACATTGACAAAACAGAGTGTAGACGAGATGCTATATTCAAAGTTAACCACAGTTTTTAGATTTTAAGATGTAGCTTCCTGTAATCACATTGAACGTATAATTTAATAAGGGGACGTATTTTATCTACCTGGAAAGATACGATTGAGAAAATCAACTAAAGTAGCTTCGATACATAGTTGTGAAGGATACATTAAAATGTATTGATATTTAAATAATAATAATTTAAAATTAGAGTTGTCAAAAAATGTTGATAAGAGTAGAAACAAACTACTTGGTAATGTAGAGAAGACATTTGTCAATTTTTTTTTTTGCATCTATTTTTCCTGAATAATTTGATTCTAAATAATGGCGCTTTATATGAGACAACATAATTGTGCATCTTCCAATAAATAAACCAGCCTATGATCAAGGCTGAAGTATACGCTGATGCGTACAGTAAAAAAAAAAGTAAAGTACCCCCCGTCACGCCAAGTGGCGTATAGGGAAATATGGTGTTAGTGACCCTATATTTTACAGACCTTCAGCACATGATTTTTTGGGGTAATGTGGTCGGTATTACGCCCGTGCTGCTTTTACTTTCCCAGAAAAAATCCGGTACCCATTTAAGGCTGGGTGAACCCGGAGCCGTCGGTTGGGATCGAACCCTACCCCTTGTCCGTAGTAGTCCAGTTCACTAACCACTGAGCTATCGCGGCTCCTACTAATTTTTAGGGAATTAGTAAAACCCAGGTGTCCTCGCCAGGATTACGAACCCCGGCTGTTGCCGTGGTAAGCCAACCGCCTATCGATTGCGCTAAGACATGAGATAATACCGCAAATATAGAAATCAATAGTCAAAGCATTCATCATCTCAACATTTGTTGTTTGTTATTCAAGGCCGATCGCAGCATGTTCCATAAAATAGCATCGACAAATTACACAATCTTCCAGTCGTTAACTAAATGTGCAAACACGACTTACGCCTGAATGTGTTATGGCGCATCATTTTTACCCTTTTTAACGATTGCTACGCGTGTAGATGCGAATGTACTCAGAAACCTTTTTCAGATTAATTTTTTTTCAGTCAAATTTTGAAACATTTTCTTGCCAAACTGGGTGCTCTGACGGTTTGAGTTGACCGGTGGGCAGTCTATGAACTAACCGTTGGACAGTCTATGAACTAACCGGTGGGCAGTCTATGAACTAACCGTTGGACAGTCTATGAACTAACCGTTGGACAGTCTATGAACTAACCGTTGGACAGTCTATGAATTAACCGTTGGACAGTCAATGAACTATCCGTTGGGCAGTCTATGAACTAACCGTTGGACAGTCTATGAACTAACCGTTGGACAGTCTATGAACTAACCGTTGGGCAGTCTATGAACTAACCGTTGGGTAGTCTATGAACTAACCGTTGGGCAGTCTATGAACTAACCGATGGACAGTCTATGAACTAACCGTTGGGCAGTCTATGAACTAGCCGTTAGACAGTCTATGAACTAACCGTTGTGCAGTCTATGAACGAACCGTTTCTTGCAAGTGGCCAGTCCAGGATTGAAGGCAGAAACAGCGCACTATTTTGTATGCAGAAATTAATTCGCCTAGGTCTCCATGTCCCGACTGCGAGTTAAGACATTAATGTTAGTTTTATCATTTTGATTTCATTGCATTAAAGCAACAAAAAGATGTTTTTTATATTTATTTTACCAAAAATTATATTCGCATTTTCAACCAGCGGATTAATATCTTTTATATCTTCTCCGTGGTTTATCATTTCGTAAAAGAGCAGTTGTACTTACATCTTTATCAAACAAGAAATCTCTCATCATTCTACTATAGGTCGTTTCAAAATATTTTGAAGGTGTTTAAAATTCCATATCTCTGCAACCAATTGATTGATAATGCTGAAATTTTGCATATGGTCTTGTGATTTTTTTGGTCCCAAGAAGTACATTCATTTCCTCACCAACAAACGTATAGTTTTAAATATTCTTTATTTGAAGTATACAAATTTAAGGCATTTTGGTCAAACCATATATTTGGAGGAATTACCGCTTCATATGAGTGAGCACCCACGGACTTGCCATCTTGAACGTAATGCGCGCCAATTTCCCTGTTTTAAGCACTAAAAAAACACATAAAACGCGTCATAGTTATAATTTTATATCCGGTGCATCCCATTTCCTGTCGTTTTGTTGTGATTTATGTGCAACGGCGTATCCTAATTATTGGGTAATTTCGTTAAATTTGTGATCTGTTAGTCAATGGGTATAAAAGTAAAGTTCCTTACATTGCAATCAGTGGCAATAAAGGTGTATAAATATTTTTGCATAGAAGCTAAGCGTGGAAAACTGTATCGAAGCATCTCAAAGCCAGAAAAGAGAACTATTCACGCATTGGGTATAAGCAAACGCTTTTTCAAACAAGTGCTTAAAGCTAACGGAGTGTCCAGTTCAATCAAGACTAGGACGCTAGGAAGAAAGAAAGTAGTAGATAGTTTTGACAAGGAAGTGATTAGAAGAGCAATTTGTAAAATGTTCGATTCCAAAGAAACTGTGACTTTAAGAAAACTGAAAATTCGACTGAGAGCAGAAAATGACATTGTTGTGTCGAAGACAACATTATGGAGAACTGTTAGAAGCATCGGTTTTACGTTTAGAAAGTACGATAGTGGTAGAAATGTCATCTGCGAGAAGCCGCACTTAGTTTCTATGAGGAGTAAATATTTACGTGAAGTACGGGAAATGCGTAACCAAGGTTATGATATTGTATTTCTAGATGAATCTTGGATAAATTTTCACCACACAAGTGCAAAGGAATGGCAGTTATCAGATGGAAGTATTAAAAGATGTGTACCCACTGGAAAAGGACAGCGTATTATAATGGCACATGCAGGCAGCCGAAAAGAAGGGTTGGTGAAAAATGCAGAACTTATATTCACCTCTAATTATACTGACAACAGGGACTATCACACCGAGATGAATGGCCATATATTTAGAGAGTGGATTGAAAATACTCTTCTTCCAATTCTAGACAGACCATCCTGTCTGGTAATGGACAACGCGTCGTACCACAACGCTGTGGCAGAAGAAGACAAAATTCCTACATCTACCAGTACAAAAGATGTTATAAAGATTTGGCTAAGAAAGGAAGGAATTCCATTTAACGAGGGATTTTTGAAACCTGAATTACTGTCACTTGTTAAGAAATCGCAAAAGACCAAAGTATTCCAAATAGACAAAATCATTCAACAGCATGGTCATACGTGCTTGAGACTGCCCCCTTATCATCCACAATTAAACCCCATTGAACTCGTTTGGGCAAAAATTAAAGGACAGGTGGCAGCTGAGAATACAAGTTTTAAACTATGCGATATAAAAGGACTGACATATGCTGCTCTATCACAGATTGACAAAGATTTTTGGTGCAAATGTGAAGATCATGTCTTAAAAGAAGAAAATGACTATTGGAAAAAAGATGGACTATCGTTCGTTCAGCCCAGATTAGTAATCAATATGTTAGACTCCTCTGATTCAGAATAAATGAAATAATAATGGACGTTTTTATATGTCCGCATGATCAATCTTTAGCTAAAGTTGATAACGTTTTGAAAATGTAAAGATTCTTGATATGTGTACTGCAGGCATGCAAAGAAACTAAATCACTTTCATATGTCTTGTTTACGTAAAATAATGAAATTCACATGGAAAGACATAAAACGAACAATGTAGCTCTTTACAGTGAAGAGGATCCCGTGCTTACATCGGACTCTTTAGTCACATGCGTACCCATAAAACAATAACTTTGCTTGATATGTCATGCTCGTTATCGCTCGCAACGGATAATTAATTTTTTTAAAATGTATTCTTTGTTGTATATTGTTTAAATAGTTTTCATTAATCGAACTGTTTATACGCTGATTTGTTTTAGACCGTCTGTAAAGGCTATAACATTGACATTCTCATTGTATTTTAAAGAAAGTAAACAATAGAAAGTAAACAGTTGATAAACGCCTCCAACTTTCAAGTTGTGTAGAGACGCCTATGTCGAGAAGCTGATTTCCATTAATGTACGGTAAATTATTTTCTTCAGGAGCAAAAAGATCCGTAAATTCACTGAGATCAAAGGAAAGTGCTGCTTCATGATGAAGCATACTTCCTACATCATTAAATTTTGTGAAATCGGTGGGACCTTGGAAAAACAAGGCCAGATGCAAAAAATCAAGTTTGTAAGTGCAGGGAAAGAGGAGATATTTCATGTTAATCGTGAACATTTAGATTTGAAACGACCAATAGTTAGTCTAATCAATGAATTTATTGAAATAATCAATCAACCCCTCTTTTCGATAGCGAATTGCTCATCTTCGTATATCAGTAGACTTGTTCCCCCTCATTATATCAATGGACTCGTCTTGTATCATATTATTTGACCCGTGCTCCTTTCCCATCAATGGATTCTAATTCAAATGGAACCGTTTTACTTCTTGTACGTGCAAACGTTATTTTTAGAAATAACATGATATACGGCTAACGGAAAGGTAACGATAGACGCATACCTTCTCCCTCTTCATCTTTCTTTTCCTTAAAATAGCACATCTACGTGGACTGCACATACATCTCTGATGGATGATAACAAACGTTACACTGATAACTGATGCAGCTAGGACCGGAGACAGCAGATTAAGAGCCAAATTCAAAATGAAACACGATGGTCTAATTTTTTGTTATGAAATAAATTAATTACTCTGGTTCGTATCTATCACCCTATCAACATTATGTATTCGTGCTAAAAATATATTGGCGCTCATGTCATATTAACTGTGTCTATTCCTTCTCACAATTAGGAACACACATCAGGTTTTATCATCTTGCGTTCTGCTGTTTAAAAGAAAAATTGGAGAACGTGTCGTGTAGACCTTTCTCGCTTCTCGTAACTGGGAGACCGTATCGTTATGTATCATGTAGTCTAATATTTTGGATTTGATGCAGCACGCAATAATGAAGGCACACAGATTAGATCTTGTTACAAGAAAGTCTTATTTTCAGTGCGGCCAAATAATCTCTAGAAAACTACAGCTCTAACGAGATACCGTTGTAATCCATAAAAATTCCAATTGTAACTAGATACCGTATTAATTCCTGTAAAGCTACAACGCTAACGACACACTGTATTAATCTCTAGAAAGCTAGAACCCTAAAGAGATGCCTCATTAATCACTAGAAAACTACAACTATAAAGAGATGCCTCATTAATCTCTAGATAGCTACAACTCTAAAGAGATGCCTCATTAATCTCTAGAAAGCTACAACCCTAAAGAGATGCCTCATTAAATTCTAGAAAGCTACACCCCTAAAGAGATGCCTCATTAAATTCTAGAAAGCTACACCCCTAATGAGATGCCTCATTAATCTCTAGAAAGCTACAACCCTAAAGAGATGCCTCATTAAATTCTAGAAAGCTACACCCCTAATGAGATGCCTCATTAATCTCTAGAAAGCTACAACCCTAAAGAGATGCCTCATTAATCTCTAGAAAACTACAACTCTAAAGAGATGCCTCATTAATCACTAGAAAGCTACAACCCTAAAGTGATGCATCATTAATCACTAGAAAGCTACAACCCTAAAGAGATGCCTCATTAATCTCTAGAAAGCTACAACCCTAAAGAGATGTCTCATTAATCTCTAGAAAGCTACAACCCTAAAGAGATGTCTCATTAATCTCTAGAAAGCTACAACCCTAAAGAGATGTCTCATTAATCTCTAGAAAGCTACAACCCTAAAGAGATGTCTCATTAATCTCTAGAAAGCTACAACCCTAAAGAGATGCCTCATTAATCGCTAGAAAGCTACAACCCTAAAGAGATGCCTCATTAATCTCTAGAAAGCTACAACCCTAAAGAGATGCCTCATTAATCGCTTGAAAGCTACAACCCTAAAGAGATGCCTCATTAATCGCTAGAAAGCTACAACCCTAAAGAGATGCATCATTAATCACTACAAAGCTACAACCCTACAGAGATGCATCATTAATCACTAGAAAGCTACAACCCTAAAGAGATGTCTCATTAATCACTAGAAAGCTACAACCCTAAAGAGATGCATCATTAATCACTAGAAAGCTACAACCATAAAGAGATGCCTCATTAATCACTAGAAAGCTACAACCATAAATAGATGCATCATTAATCACTAGAAAGCTACAACCTTAAAGAGATGCATCATTAATCACTAGAAAGCTACAACCTTAAAGAGATGCATCATAATCACTAGAAAGCTACAACCCTAAAGAGATGCATCATTAATCACTAGAAAGCTACAACCCTAAAGAGATGCATCATTAATCACTAGAAAGCTACAACCCTAAAGAGATGTCTCATTAATCACTAGAAAGCTACAACCCTAAAGAGATGCATCATTAATCACTAGAAAGCTACAACCCTAAAGAGATGCATCATTAATCACTAGAAAGCTACAACCCTAAAGAGATGTCTCATTAATCACTAGAAAGCTACAACCCTAAAGAGATGTCTCATTAATCACTAGAAAGCTACAACCCTAAAGAGATGTCTCATTAATCACTAGAAAGCTACAACCATAAAGAGATGCCTCATTAATCACTAGAAAGCTACAACCCTAAAGAGATGCATCATTAATCACTAGAAAGCTACAACCTTAAAGAGATGCATCATTAATCACTAGAAAGCTACAACCCTAAAGAGATGCATCATTAATCACTAGAACGCTACAACCCTAAAGAGATGCATTATTAATCACTAGAAAGCTACAACCCTAAAGAGATGCATCATTAATCGCTAGAAAGTTACAATTCTAATAAGATACCGTATTCTTAGTGTTGTTTACACTGTATTCTTGTATTCTTTGGTGAAAAGTGACCACTGATCAAACAGGGGATACCCTGGAGTAACCTGTAGTTTTATACATTTTTAGAAGTTGTGATATTGTTAAGGTTGATACATCGTGGACCTTGTCTGTTGAAGACTCACGATACAATTAGATTCTTGTGTCCAGCTTGCAAAAAAATGTAAAGTACCCCAGTCCCGCCAAGTGGCGAATAGCGAATATTGTGTTAGTGACCATACATTTTACAGACATTCGGCACATGATTTTGGGGTAATGTGGTCGGTATCAACTGAGCAAATCTTTAAAAACATCATAGAGATGCCAGGCCTACAAATTAATGGAAAGATAATCAATAACCTAAGATATGCTGATGATACCGTACTGCTAGCAGAAAATCCTAAAGATCTACAACAATTACTTAATGAAATAAACATGACAAGCAAAAAATATGGACTAGATATGAATATCAAAAAGACTAAAACTATGATCATAAACAAAGGAAACACTCAAAACCCACAAGTGGATATCAAAATTGAAGGAATAGACCTGGAGACAGTTCAGAACTACAACTACCTTGGACATACTATAACCAGTGATGGAAAATGTATAACTGAAATAAACAAAAGAATAGGAATGGTAAAAAGTAATTTTAATGTCATGAAGAAAATACTAACATCAAAACAAATAACACCAGGGCTAAAACTAAGAAAAGCAAAGTGTTACATATTCTCAATATTCCTATATGGTGCAGAAACATGGAGACAAGAAAACAGAACAGAAAATTGAAGCCTATGAAATGTGGATATATAGAAGTATAGGTGGAATTGGATGGAAGGAAAAGAAAACAAACGATAAAGTCTTAAAACAACTAAAAATGAAAAGAGAACTACTAAGCGCAATTCAAACAAGACAAATGCGATTTTGGGCCATGTTAAAAGACATAATAGCCTACTAAAAGTAATTCTGGAGGGAAAATACAAGATAAAAGAGGCAGAGGCAGATCAAGACTAACATGGACGAGTAACATCAAATGGACAAATCAGCCTATGACAACCTGCACCATCAAAACAAGAGACAGAGCATAATGGCGCTCCATGGTAGCCAACCTTTGTTGCGGAGACGGCACTCGATGATGATTACGCCCGTGTCGCTTTACTTTCCCAGAAAAAAATTCCGGTAACCAATAAAGGCTGTGTGAACCCGGAAGCCGTCGGTTGGGATCGAACCCTACCTCTTGCAGTCCAGTTCACTAACCGTTAAGCTATCGCAGCTCCGTTACCAGCTTGAGTCAGATATTAAACATTTTTCAGGTGAAAAGATCAGTTTGCATGTTACTACCTGGCCAACTCCGTTACCAGAAGTAAATCTCTTACAATTTGACATCCATTAATTGAACTTCTTTAGAAAATTACCCGAGTATTTTGAGGTGATGCACCACAGAAATCAATAGAAGTGAGAAAGAGAATTCATTGGTGCTATATAAAACCAATTCTGACCCACGGAAGCGAATCATGGACAGTAGACAAACACGTGAAAAGACGCTTATAGGTCGCAGAGATGGGATTTCTCAGATGGATGTTGAAAGTTCCCTGGACAGCTAAAAAGACAAATGAGGAAATTCTCAAAGAGGCAAACACAGAAAGGCAGCTCCTAAAAAAACATCAGAAATAAACAATCAACATTTTCGGGCACATCATGAGAAGAGGAAAGTTGGAACTCTTGGTTACAACTAGCAAAACAAAAGGAAAGAAAGATCGCGGACGACAAAGAGAGAAAATACTGGATAGCTTGGTGTCATGGCGTGGAAAGCAGTCAACAATAGAACTGATACGATGCACTGTAGATAGAAGATTGTGGAAGGAAATGATCGCCCACGCCAACCGGTTTGGCACATGATGATGATGATGATTTTTGGGAGAGCTATCACTGTTGTGGTGATGATACTTTGTACTGTGATACGCTTAAGTTACCAGGAAATGGATCGAGTAACTGATGAAAGATTCATTACGTAATGGGTTATAAGAATAGAGATGGAAATAGCAAAAGCTTTCATTAGAAAAATAGTTGTGATGTGTGTGTGTGTGTGTGTAGGTGTGTGTAGGTGTTTTTGTGTAGGTGTGTGTGTTTGTGGGTGTGTGTGTGTAGGTGTGTGTGTGTGTAGGTGTGCGTGTAGGTGTGCGTGTAGAAGTGTGTGATGTGTGTGTGTGAGGTAAAGATGAATTTGTTTGTTCAAGTACAAGAGACATTTACAGAAAATGCAAGCGAGGCCGCGTTCATCAAGCCGCAGGAGGCTCATTTCTCTGGCGCAACACACAGAGAAAATAATGGGTGCCTGGTCATTGATGTAAGAAGGAAATGAATCCAAGAAGAGAGCAATATCACCACCTCCCCCCCCCCCCCCGCCCAGCCAGCCAAAAAGAGCTTTGGAGTAGTGACGACCCTGCATGCAACTCTGCTACTGGTTTGGTATCTTCACGTTTCCAAATAGTGAGCGGCAACATAGCCGCCACTTCTGATGAGGAAATACACCCTTAAGGTTTGTACACTTACAAGAACTAAATTTGCCATATACAAGAGCTGGTATGTAGTAAGTAATAATAAACTCTTTATACAGAATTTCCCAGCAGGAGGTAATCTCATCTCCAGAAGTGGCCCCGTCGAGCAAATGTTTCGGCCCTTTAGCTTCTAAATTACATTTAAAAAGTAAAAAAAGTAAAGTACCCCTGTCACGCCAAGTGGCGTATAGGGAATATGGTGTTAGTGACCATACATTTTACAGACCTTCGGCACATGATTTTTGAGGTAATGTGGTCGGTATTACGCCCGTGCCGCTTCACTTTCCTAGAAAAAAGTCCGGTACCCATTAAAGGCTAGGTGAACCCGGAAGCGGTCGGTTGGGATCGAACCTTACCCCTTGTCCATGTAAATCCCATTTAAGAAAGATCAATACATGTGAGATGCGATGCTTGAGAAAAGTAACAACACAAAAAGAGATAGAATACCAAATGAAATCATAAGAAAAATGGTAGGAATAAAACCCTGCCAAGAATATATAGAACAACAACAACTTAAATGGTTGGGCCATCTGGTCAGAATGAATCCTCACCGATCACCATCAAAGGCGTTCTTCTCGAGAATGCATGGAAAAAGACCAAGAGGATGACCTAGAAGAAGATGGATAGATGCAGTGATAGAGACATGTAACAACAAAGGAAAATCACTAATTCAGACATGTCGAGCAGCTCAAGAACGACAAATGATATAAACCACGGCACCTTTTCGGTATCAGTGAAAAGAGAAAGAAGCTTCTGAAAACTCTAGGGGAGTTGGGCCCGACTGCGTCAATACTCCCAGGGCTTGATCTCTTACATCAATGAACTTTAAGGCTCACACTATCCAGGATTCAGACATTTCCACTTTGAAGTGACTTTACTTCCCAAGCCATGAAGGTGTCGAATGCAATGAAAGAACCGACGAACTGACAAGACAACCGTAGAGTTATTTTTGGAACCCGTCGTTAAGGGATGTAGTGAAATTTAACTTGTCTTTGCCTGTTATTTGACATGACTTAAGATAATAGACCTTGATGACTCAGGCCGGATATAGTTATTTGACATGACTTAAGTTAATAGACCTTGATGACTCAGGCCGGATATAGTTATTTGACATGACTTAAGTTAATAGACCTTGATGACTCAGGCCGGATATAGTTATTTATGGAGGACACGGAGTCATATCACCGAAAGTTGAAGTTTTGATGAAGGTAGTGCTAACACCGTATTTCCCATACCTATGTGAAGGCATAGAGGGAACATTTACTTTTTTAGTAGAAGGCAATTGGAGCCTCAATGTCTGAATGGTTAGAGTACTCGCTACCTGATCAGAGTGGTCTCGGTTCAATCAGCAGAAGTGGCGGAATTTTTTTTTTTGACCGACAAGGCTCCGGGTTCACCCAACCTCAAAAAATGGGCACCACAGATTTTTGTGAGAAATAAAGTTAGCCTGGGGTGATATCGACCGCATCATTAAAAAATGTGCTCACATATGAAACAAATGTTGTCACTATCACCATATTACCCTTACTACATACAAAGTGTGGAGGAAACCTTTACTTAGTGACAGTAATTCAAGTTTTATAAAATGCTAGAAACGCAAACTTTTATACAGGCTTGTTTGTTCATTGGCTTTGTGAGTTTGCTTAAGAACATCAAAATGGTTTTAGCTTGAAAGCAATGGTTGGAGTCTCTGATGAGGTTTGAGTTTTTTTGTTTTTTTTTCGTTTGTGTGTCAAAGCACGCGAGAGCAAGAGGTAAGGGACATTTTAAGGAGCTTACAGATACAGATGCTGTAGAGAATAGACTGTCAGTGCAAGGTGCCGTCTCTAAAAGGTGATAAATAAGTCGCTATGTAGGAAACAAAAGCCGGCAAAAGGGAAGGGTTGAAGATGGACACGTCGCTATGTAGAGAACCAAAGACAGCAAATGGGAAGGGTTGAAGATGGACACGTCGCTATGTAGAGAACCAAAGACAGCAAAAGGGAAGGGTTGAAGATGGACACGTCGCTATGTAGAGAACCAAAGACAGCAAATGGGAAGGGTTGAAGATGGACACGTCGCTATGTAGAGAACCAAAGACAGCAAATGGGAAGGGTTGAAGATGGACACGTCGCTATGTAGAGAACCAAAGACAGCAAATGGGAAGGGTTGAAGATAGACAAGAGCGCTAAGTAGGGAGAGAAAGTAAACAAGCGCACTTATGTACAATTAATGTCGTTAATGGCCTTGGCTGGGTGATCCACTAAAAAAATGACCAGAACATGTGTCGATTTATTGCACGTGCTATGGCGATAATTAATAAACACAAATGTAACAGTAAGCTAGTGAAAGCATGAGCGGGCAGGTAACTTAGTTGTTACCCGCTTCTCAATAGATAATAGCAGTAACAAATGGTAGCGACCATCAGTGTTAAGACATAAAATTTAAGTATGGAAAATTCCAGCCAGAAATATAAGTTAAGGGAGTAAAAGTTTATAGTGGGTAGTGGACACACAGAAATTAGGCAGGAAGGTAAGGTAGAATTATACTGAGAGTTTAGATCCATGGAAATTTTTCACGATTTCCACAACAGCAGGTTGGGGAAATAACAATATAGCATGCGTTGACCCCATGAATTTGGCCGTCTGATAAATAAGTTGTCATCCAAATACCAGGAAAGGTCATTATCATGAGGTAACCATTATTTAAATAGGTTATAGAAGTCACGAAAATAATCTGTTATTGTAAAATAGGGGGGCAGTTGAGACACAGGTCAGATTTTGGAGTTCAGGTCTCGGACACAGAGTGAGGAGGGCTGACCGCTCACTTCGCGACAAAATTGCGACAATTTTATTGGCTACTGATTTGCAGGTGAAGAGTTGTGGTTGAATATTTAAACTTCAACACTATAGGTTTGAGACAGTCAGGATTAAATTAGTTAGAGAGAGAGAGAGAAGTCAAGATGTAGACTAAGTAAACTTAGACCGGCTTCGGCCGAACTGCCACAGGCAGTTAGATAGAGTTAAAACAGCCAGAACAGTTAGAAAGTTCAGATTAGAAAGTGAAGCCAGTTAGTTAGGAAGTTAGAATCTCCAAGTTGTAGTTGAAGTCAGTTGAGAAGTTATTAGTAAAAGTTGATAAGGAGTAGGAGTATAGCAATGAGAATATGAACATTAGTGTCGTGAAGGGTTTTAAGAGTATTTCAAGTTGTGTTTCACATTCCTCATGAACGTAAGTTAAATAATGTTGTATGAAAGATATGCACTTGGGACGGATCATAGTCATCGGCGAATTGCCTCAGAGAAGTCTCGAATTAATTAACATTAATTTAAGATAAGTGCATCCACCACTAGTCGATCATTGTGCCTAGAGATATCAATAAACTTGATTATCATTATGTATCCAGAGAAAGAGTCTGTCATGATTTACTTGTTGTGATCAACTAAAATAAATGTGATGTGATGTCAAGAGAGTACAAAGATAATATATAGAACTAACATTACAGCTCTATAACACAAGTAGTGGAGAGGATGAACATGGAGAAAGAGGGCCTTTCTTCTGCTATATGGGCTGGAGGACGTCAGGAACGAAACAACACCCCAGGCACTACAGATATGATGAGTCAATCTTCTCATGAGAATTGAAGCACATCGGGACACAGAAGGGTGCAATTTATTTAACAGACAACTACTGAAACAATCACTATATAGATATCGTTGAGTAGATTCTGGCATTTATATGTGGTTATTATTCAAATAATTCAATTCTATTGACGTCAAGCACACAAACACACACATACACACTCAGAGACATACACACAGACACACACTCACTCACACACACACAGACACACACAGACACACACACACATGTACAGACATACACACAGACACACATAATGAAAAATTAACAGCCAGATTAGCTACATTAGTTGACTATTTGATAGAAAAGTGCTCAAGTCTAAATCTTGTACTGAAGAAGGTCAAAATATTGCGAAGAAAAAAAACAAGACTCGCCCAACAAGTTTATCGCACTGACTTTTTATGCATAACTTCAAAACTATTTCTTTATCTTTTCTTTATATCTCATCTACCTTTCTCTTTATCTGCCTGACGTCAGTTCGTTGTTCACATGTTCTCTTTCTTGTTGTTGTTGTTGTTTTATTCGATAGCTCGCTGTAAACAAGTGAATGTGCAACATCGGAATCTCCTACGTTATATTTGGCAGTAGCTATGATATGGGCGTGCACGAAATATCAGTCGATGGTCGGAATATAAATAACATGAGACAGGTATGTTGTATGACGACCCCCATCAAGCTCGCTAAAGTTGAAACTAAGTTAAAGAAATTGACTTTCTGGAATATAAATAACATGAGACAGGTATGTTGTATGACGGCCCCCCATCATGCTCGCTAAAGGTGAAACTAAGTTAAAGAAATTGACTTTCTGGAATATAAATAACATGAGACAGGTATGTTGTATGACGACCCCCATCAAGCTCGCTAAAGTTGAAACTAAGTTAAAGAAATTGACTTTCTGGAATATAAATAACATGAGACAGGTATGTTGTATGACGGCCCCCCATCATGCTCGCTAAAGGTGAAACTAAGTTAAAGAAATTGACTTTCTGGAATATAAATAACATGAGACAGGTATGTTGAATGCAGGCCCCCCATCATGCTCGCTAAAGGTGAAACTAAGTTAAAGAAATTGACTTTCTGGAATATAAATAACATGAGACAGGTATGTTGTATGACGGCCCCCCATCATGCTCGCTAAAGGTGAAACTAAGTTAAAGAAATTGATTTTCTGGAATATAAATAACATGAGACAGGTATGTTGTATGACGCCCCCCCCCCCCCCCCCCCCCCCCCCCCCCCCCCCCCCCCCCCCCCCATCATGCTCGCTAAAGGTGAAACTAAGTTAAAGAAATTGACTTTCTGGAATATAAATAACATGAGACAGGTATGTTGTATGACGGCCCCCCATCATGCTCGCTAAAGGTGAAACTAAGTTAAAGAAATTGACTTTCTGGAATATAAATAACATGAGACAGGTATGTTGTATGACGGCCCCCCATCATGCTCGCTAAAGGTGAAACTAAGTTAAAGAAATTGACTTTCTGGAATATAAATAACATGAGACAGGTATGTTGTATGACGACCCCCATCATGCTCGCGAAAGGTGAAACTAAGTTAAAGAAATTGACTTTCTGGAATATAAATAACATGAGACAGGTATGTTGTATGACGACCCCCATCATGCTCGCGAAAGGTGAAACTAAGTTAAAGAAATTGACTTTCTGGAATATAAATAACATGAGACAGGTATGTTGTATGACGACCCCATCATGCTCGCGAAAGGTGAAACTAAGTTAAAGAAATTGACTTTCTGGAATATAAATAACATGAGACAGGTATGTTGTATGACGACCCCCATCATGCTCGCGAAAGGTGAAACTAAGTTAAAGAAATTGACTAACATTATAATAATGGAAAGTAAAAATACAGGTTTATTTTAAAAGAATCAAAGAGATCGAGGTAATAGCTGGGACAAAGAAGAAAAACATCTCCAAAATGCACATTTCAAGTAAATAGGTGAGTATAGGATAGTTAATGGATTTAAATGCCTGGGAACAACAATAATTTAAGATGATAGAATAGATTCCGACAGAGGCGAGCGATGAATAACTCAAGGAAAGGCGGAATTATAAAGAAAAATAAATATATTATTGTGTAATCAATTACTGTCAACTAAAATAATAATAAAAATAGTTCTTCAGTGTGTTGTGCGACCAGTCTGAGGTATGGATGTGAATCATGGACAGTAGCACAACAGACAAGAAAATCGTTGGAGACAATAGAAATGTAATTTAAGGTACAAATTTCAGAATAAAAAAGACAGATAGAAAGATGATGTTCTAAATGAGGCCAAAGCAAAAAGAAAGATTACTTTACAATATCACAAGAAAACAATCATCATTTTGATGGTCACGTAAGGAGATGGGGACACCTGGAACATGTGACAACTGAAAATAATGAGGGAAGAATAAACAGACAGAGGGAAACAGAGAGAAAAGTGCAAGACAGTTTAAGAAGATGATTTTGTAAGCAACAATAGAAGTGATCAACAGCTGCAGGGATGTGGAGTTGTGGAGAAGTGTGGTGTCGTCATGTTTCGCACTTTATAGTGATGGTGATAGGTAAAGCCTTGTGTATGCGCCTATACAAAGCTTTAAATATCACCAACATATGCCTCATATCAATTTATTCATCTTGGCGTGACATCCATCACTCATCTATCTCTCACCTTCTTCTAATTTGTGCTCTTGTATGTTATATATATATATATATAATATAATATTTATAATGGCCTTTAGTTTGATTGTAATTGTGCTTATGTATGTCCATCTGTATGTGTAGTTGTCGACGATTGTCCTGGCCATATACAACACACGCAGCCCCTAACGTCGAGAATCTGTAATTAACAACCAAGCTACGAATTATCTGCATCTCTGATAACTAGGTCACCATGAAATAATTAATGCCTTAGATTAAACATTCTTTCTGTTTCCTATTTTCATTATTCGTATATAGCTTTATTGCTTTCTATATTACGTTTCACATTCTCTATCTTTCTCTCTCTCTTTCTTACTTTTAATTTTTTTAATCAATGTCGCCTATAGTTATTTCATCAGTTCAACAATATAATTAGGAGAGAGAGTGGCAGAATCGAGAATTCGTCGGACTATAAATCAGGAAAACGTGGGTTGGAATACCAGCAGCGTCAACAGTTTATTATCTACCAGGGGTGAAAAAAAGAAAATCAGACCACAATACCTTGCGGCTACTGCACTGGACAAGTGGCCTTTATTCTCCGGATCTCTAAGTCCCCATTGGCAGTACCCCAGTAATGGGAAACTGCCGCAGAGATCGTTCATATATATAAAAGATAATCATTCCGCTGGATTTTCTGTCGTTTTGACTTTTCATGTATTACTTGCTTCGTTTATCTACCTTTCTGTGATTTATCATTTGTCTACTAGGCTGTATTTTTTAAAAATCGAGTTGAAGAATCTTCCTCTTCTTCTACTATTTCTTCTCCTTCCTATTCCTCTACTTTTTCCTCTTCTTTCTCTTCTTCTTCTTCTACTACTACTTCTTCTTCTACTACTTTTTCTTCAACTTCTTCTTCTTCTACGTTTTCTTCTTCTACTACTTTTTCTTCTTTTCTTCTACTTCTTCTTCCTCTTCCTCTTCTTCGACTTTTTCTTCTTCTTCTTCTACTTTTTTCTTCTTCTTCCTCTTCCTCTTCTTCTACTAGCACTTCTTCTTCTACAAATTTTTCTTCATTTACTTCTACTTCTTCTTCTACTTTTTCTTCTTCTACTACTTTTTCTTCTTTTGCTTCTACTTCTTCCTCCTCTTCTTGTTTTTCTACTTTTTCTTCTTCTTCTTCTACTTATTCTTCCTCTTCCTCTTCTACTTTATTTTCTTCTACTACTTTTTCTTTTTTATCTTCTACTTCTTCTTCCTCTTCCTCTTCTTCTACATTTTCTTCTTCTTCTTCTACTTTTTCTTCTTCTTCCTCTTCCTCTTCTTCTACTAGCACTTCTTCTTCTACACATTTTTCTTCATTTACTTCTACTTCTTCTTCTTCTACTTTTTCTTCTTCTACTTTTCTTCTTCTACTACTTTTTCTTCTTTTGCTTTTACTTCTTCCTCCTCTTCTTGTTCTTCTACTTTTTCTTCTTCTTCTTCTACTTTTTCTTCCTCTTCCTCTTCTTCTTCTTCTTCTTCTACTTCTTCCTCTTCTACTTTTTCTTCTTCTACTACTTTTTTCTTTATCTTCTACTTCTTCTTCCTCTTCTTCTTCTTCTACATTTTTCTTTTTTCTTCTTCTACTTTTTTCTTCTTCTTCTAATTCTTCCTCTTCTACTTTTTTCTTCTTTTTTTCTACTTCTTCCTCCTCTTCTTGTTCTTCTACTTTTCTTCTTCCTCTTCTGCTTTTTCTTCTTCTACTACTTTTTCTTCTTCTTCTTCCTCTTCTTGTTCTTTTACTACTTTTTCTTCTTTTCTTCTACTTCTTCTTTTTTTTCTACTTCTTCTACTTCTTCCTCTTCTACTTTTTCTTCTTCTACTACTTTTTCTTCTTCCTCTTCTACTTCTTCTACTTCTTCTTCTTCTTCTACTATTACTTCATCTTCTACTTCTTCATCTACTTCATCTTCTTCCTCTTCTACTTCTTCTTCCTCTACTTCTTCGTCTACTTCTTTTTCTTCTTCTACTTCTTCTTCTACTTTTTCTCCTTCTTCTACTTCTTCTTCTTCTTCTACTTCTTCTCCTTCTTCTTCTTCCTCTTCTTCTTCTTCTACTTCTTCGTCTACTTCTTCTACTTCTACTTCTTCGTCTACTTCTTCTTCTTCTTCTACTTCCTCTTCTTCTTCTTCTACTTCTTCGTCTACTTCTTCTACTTCTTCGTCTACTTCTTCTACTTCTTCGTCTACTTCTTCTTCTTCTCCTTCTTCTTCTTCTTCTTTTTCTTCTTTTCCTCTTCTACTTCTTCTTCTACTTCTTCGTCTACTTCTTCTACTTCTTCGTCTACTTCTTCTTCTTCTTCTACTTCCTCTTCTTCTTCCTCTACTTCTTCGTCTACTTCTTTTTCCTCTTCTACTTCTTCTACTTCTTCTTCTACTTCTTCTCCTTCTTCTTCTTCCTCTTCTTCTTCTTCTTCTACTTCTTCGTCTACTTCTTCTACTACTTCTTCTACTACTTCTTCTTCTACTTCTTCTTCCTCTTCTTCCTCTTCTTTTTCCTCTTCTACTTCTTCTTTTTCTACTTCATCGTCTACTTCTTCTACTACTTCTTCTACTACTTCTTCTTCTACTTCTTCTTCCTCTTCTTCCTCTTCCTCTTCTTCTTTTTTCCTCTTCTACTTCTTCTTTTTCTACTTCTTCTTCTTCTTCTACTACTTCTTCTTCTACTTCTTCTTCTTCTTCTACTACTTCTTTCTCTTCTACTTCTTCTTCCTCTTCTACTTCTTCGTCTACTTCTTCTTTATCTTTCTCTTCTACTTCTTCCTCTTCCTCTTCTACTTCTTCTTCTTCCTCTTCTACTTCTTCTTTTTCTACTTCACCGTCTACTTCTACTTCTTCTTCTTCTACTACTTCTTCTTCTACTTCTTCATCTACTACTCTTCTTCTTCGTCTCTTCTTCTTTTTTCTTTTACTTCTACCTCTTCTTCCTCCTTTTCTCCTACTTCTTATTCCTCTTCCTCTTCTTCCTCTTCTACTACTACTACTACTTCTTCTTCTTCCTTTTCTACTACTTCTAATCTTTTTCCTCTTCTTCTTCGTCTTCTACTACTACTACTACTACTACTACTACTATTACTACTACTACTACTACTTCTTCTTCCTCCTTTTCTACTACTTCTAATCTTTTTCCTCTTCTACTTCTTCTACTACTACTACTACTACTACTACTACTACTACTACTACTTCTTCTTCTTCTTCCTTTTCTACTACTTCTAATCTTTTTCCTCTTCGTCTTCGTCTTCTACTACTACTACTACTACTACTACTATTACTACTACTACTACTACTACTACTACTACTTCTTCTTCTACCTTTTCTACTACTTCTAATCTTTTTTCCTCTTCTTCTTCGTCTTCTACTACTACTACTACTACTACTACTTGTTCTCTTCTACTTCTTCTTTCTTGCAATCCAAATTTAACAAACACTATCCAAGCCTCCCTGTTTCGTGCTATTCTTTTTATATACCCCATCCCTTTGTCTCCTTGGTCAGTGATTTAAAAATCAAGGCCTGTGGCGTAATACTCTCCTGTGCGAGGTGTGCGTTATATAATTCCAATGATAATTGTTTGGTACCTTCCCATGTTTATTAGTGATTTTGTCCTGCTAATTTCATCCTTTTATTCTGCGGAAGAATCCATTAATGACCTAAGTGAATGTCATTTTTGTTGTTGTCCATGTTTCACAGCCATATAATAGGACATTTCACATATGAATTTAAACATTAGAAATTTATGTTTAACCTAATCTTGACGAATTGCCATTATTGTATAATTTCAACAAACAATTAAAAGGATAAATCTTCTTCTTTTGCTTTTCATCCTCATCCGCCTTTCAGCGTCGAGGGAGATATAATTTGTGTCTTTTGCTCTTCTTTTCGCCTCTGCTGCTGTTTGTTTCCTAGTGCTTCTAATATTCCATCAATCCATCGTTTTCGTGGTCGACCTTGGGTATGGTGTTCTCACAACGTTTGTTGAAGGCTCGTTGTGTTGTGTTTTGATCTTTTTACCTTGTCACGTGGCCAAACCATTTTATCTGTTATTTCCTTATCTATACTATGGCGGGGGCTATTCCTAGATTTTTTTCTTAGTTCTCCATTTTAGATTAGGATAGATAAGGCTTATTTATATATATATATATATATATATATATATATATATATATATATATATATATATATGAGAGATAGATAGGGCGAGCGAGAGAGAGCGAGAGATACAAAGAGAGAGAGAGAGAGCGAGAGCGAGCGAGAGCGAGCGAGTGAGAGAGAGCGAGTGTGAGTGAGCGAGAGAGAGGGAGCGAGAGAGAGCGAGAGAGAGAGAGAAAGCGAGAGAGAGAGCGAGAGAGAGACAACGAGAAAGAGAGTGAGCGAGAGAGAGAGGGAGCGAGAAAAAGTGAGAGAGAGAGGGGTAGAGAAAGCGAGAGAGAGAGGGGAAGCGAGGGAGAGTGAGAGAGAATGAGCGATAGAGACGGAAATTCCGGCAAATGTGTCGCTGCAAAATACCACTCATTTTAGATGTATATAATTGTTTCATGTTTAATGTGTTGGACTATTTGTGGATAAACTGGGGGGGGGGGGGGGGGGGGGCTGGGTGGTCTACAGGTAAGACAGCGACCTCTGGACAAGAATGTCCCGGGTTCGATCCTCATCACAGGTGGTGAGAATTTTTCAAAAATCAAATCCGTGGTTTTTTTGGTAGCGTGGCTCTCCCCTGGTCTCTGTGTTGTGAGATCCGATGTCTGGCTCTCTCCTGGTCTCTGTGTTGAGATCCGATGTGTGGCTCTCTCATGGTCTCTATGTTGTGAGATCCGATGTCTGGCTCTCTACTGGTCTCTGTATTGTGAGATCCGATGTCAGGCTCTCCCATGGTCTCTGTGTTGTGAGATCCGATGTCTGGCTCTCCCCTGGTCTCTGTGTAGTGAGATCCGATGTCTGGCTCTCCTCTGGTCTCTGTGTTGCAAGATCCGATGTCTGGCTCTCTCCTGGTCTCTGTGTGGTGAGATCCGATGTTGGCTCTCCCCTGGTCTCTGTGTTGTGAGATCCGATGTCTGGCTCTCTCCTGGTCTCTGTGTGGTGAGATCCGATGTCTGGCTCTCCTCTGGTCTCTGTGTTGCAAGATCCGATGTCTGGCTCTCTCCTGGTCTCTGTGTGGTGAGATCCGATGTCTGGCTCTCCTCTGGTCTCTGTGTTGCAAGATCCGATGTCTGGCTCTCCCCTGGTCTCTGTGTAGTGAGATCCGATGTCTGGCTCTCCCCTGGTCTCTGTGTAGTGAGATCCGATGTCTGGCTCTCCTCTGGTCTCTGTGTTGCAAGATCCGATGTCTGGCTCTCTCCTGGTCTCTGTGTAGTGAGATCCGATGTCTGGTTTTCTCCTGGTCTCTGTGTAGTGAGATCCGATGTCTGGCTCTCTCCTGGTCTCTGTGTAGTGAGATTCGATGTCTGGATCTCTCGAATATCGGCGAAAAACAGGAGGTGCCGTATGCAATGGCGCACGTTAAAGAACTCTTCGCATTTAAAAATCAATAAGTGCAGGCCAAAAATGGCTGCTGTCTAGGCAAACATTGTTCAGCAAATCTCCGTGCCGAGGACGAATGTGTCGAGCCCAAAGGCGCAGATATTGCGCTGTTGTCGTAAACTAACGAAACAACGTATTCACACCAACTTAACGGGTGAACGCTGTGAAGAAGAAACCAAGTTAGATAATGAGTGTAGTTCTTACTCTCTCTCTGTTTGGTTTTCTTTTTTTTACTGCAAAACGTAAAATGGTAAATATGTGAAGTGTTAAAGGAAACGAATATGGTTGACTACCGTGGAAGAGATTGGAGCCTCATCACGTACTATTCCAAAAAAAATATACAGAGACAGATCAAGACTAATATGGAAGAGTAACATCAAAAGATGGACATATCAGCCTATGACAACATGCACCATCAAAGCAAGAGACAGAACGGAATGGCACTTCATGACAGCCAACATTCGATGTGGCGACGCCACTCAATGAATAAATGGGTTAAAGTGTAGAAAGCAGTTTGGAACTATAGTCCGTTCAGAATCGTTTGCCGAGATGTTATGATTTATAATTCAAAAAGTTCTTGATGATTTCACATGATTTTTGGCATACGGTGTTAAAATGTCCATGTCACGAGAACATATGTGTTACTCGATGTCTAGCTATAACGGTTTTCTTAAAGCGGCGAATTCCTTTGATCTTTGCCCATGTAACTATTATTTTAACCCTAATCAAAATGTTTTACAGTAATCTAGTGCAACGATGACCCATAGGCGTGTCCATAAAATTTTACTTGGTGGCAATTATACAAATTTTAAATTATATATAGAACTTTTGTTCGTAGAGTCAATTTGATATAGTTCCATGCTCTTGGTGTGAGTTTCCCAAATGTTGTCGCTGCCTTTCAAATACGTACATTTAGTTCCTCATCTAAGGAAAGTGTGGCTGTAATAGTGGATCCAAGATAGCTGAACTTCTGTACTGACTCAAGCAGGCTTCCATTCAAAGTAATGGTTGTTGGTTTGCTTATAACATATTTTTGATTGCTTGGGTGGTCTTGAACAATAAACTGTTTAACAAATCAACTAGGAAATTTTGCAAATCAAACTATTTATCTGTAGACTTAATCAGAGTAATGATCATTCAGAATCAGACGAGTCAAATAGGTCGATTACTGCTTTCGGCTGAACAAACAACAAACCATCCTTTTTCCAATATTCCTCTTCTTGTCGTAACACATTATCCTCACATTTTACCCAGTAGTCTTTATTTATATTTGATAGAGCCTGATTTGTAAGTGTCTCAACATCGCATAATTTGAAAGTTTTATTTGTATATGCTACGTGTCCTTTAACTTTTGCCCAAACTAGTTCTATAGGATTTAAGTGTGCATGATATTGAGGTAGTCTCAAACATCTATGGCCATGTTCTTGTATAAATCTTTATAACAATGTTATGCTCAGTAAAATATTTGCCTTTATATTCATTCTCACATAGACTTGCAGAAGATAATATGGATAGTGCCGCCTCCTTTCTGTAAATATTGAGATTTGCCTCTGAATTATGACTCGAACTCGAGTCTACGGCCGTGATTTTGACGTCACATAATTTCCGGTTTCGGCTAAAATGTCATTTTGTGCTAAACGGGAAATTTCATATGTAACATTTCTTTATAAAAATTTATAGTGGAAACATAACTATTTTAGGATGGTGCGCATTCAGCCGTGAAGGTCATGCCTATATGTTAAAGAATCAGCTGTGAGATGTAAGCATCTACATAATCCCGCCGGTGTTTATAATATCGATTAACTTTTTTTTAATATAGGTTAAATAAGGCATCTTTGAAACTGGATCACATTTCTTTGATAAAAAATATTTTTATAGCGACATTAGTATTCTAAACCTAACTTCAAAAGATCAATGCAAATGAACAATAAGTTTTTGAAAAAAATAAATTAATGTCTAGGCAAACGAATCTGAACGGACTATAGAAGCGTATCTACATAGTGCTTAATTGTGGGTGTTGTTCGTTATGTGTATTTGCAAACATGAATTCAATTGGTTACAATTAGTGTGGCCGTATTTCTCAATGATTTTGTCAACATGGTACACCTTTTCTTATTCGTATTCTTCACAAGTTGTAACAATTCGGGTTTTAAATATGTGTCGTCAAATTTGACATTTTCATTCGCAAGCCATGTCCTAATTTGCTCTTTTGTATTTGATGCAGTAGGCACTTTGTCCCATCTTGAATTCCCTAAGGTAGTGCTGATATAGTAAAACAGTAACCTTTTGCATAGTTATAAATTTGCATTTCAAACTCATTGTAATTTAGATATAAATGTTGGTATTTAAAGTCAACAAATTGTCTACTGAGTCTTCACAAAATTAATAAAGATACGCCTTCACTTAGGTAATTAATGCCCAGGCCGTGGTGCGTCATGTCGTTCAATAACAATTCAGTTTTGTGCACGGGATTTTCCTGAACTTAGTGTTTCTGCAATAGCCAAACTATTTTACATGAACGACCGCAACAAATTAATGTATATATCCTAAAATGGTGTCAAATTCGAACAGGGTGAATTTAATATAGCCTAAAGAAGAAAACTTTTAAACTAGATCAAATTTCTCAGAGCAAAAAAATTTCTATAACGACATCAATATTATAAGATTACATGCAAAAGTTGAAAGCAAAATAACAAACGGTTATCACGTAAAGCTAATTCAAGTGTGGTTATGAATTTCTGAACGGACTATAATTTTGTTTCGAAATTATATGGCAGTGGTAGCACACGTTTTTATCTTTTAATTTACTGATCGCCAAAAGCTGTTTTTAACGTAACCAATTTAACACTGGATCAAGGTTTCAGGGTCTATCTAAAATTTCATTGGACATCTAAGATGACAATCACAGAGTTACGATTTCATTGGACATCTAAGATGACAATCACAGAGTTACGATTTCATTGGACATCTAAGATGACAATCACAGAGTTACGATTTCATTGGACATCTAAGATGACAATCACAGAGTTACGATTTCATTGGACATCTAAGATGACAATCACAGAGTTACGATTTCATTGGATGAACAAAACATTCAAAGAGTAATTCGGACTAAATTTCAGTGAAGTGTCGTCAGTTGTCACTCAAACGTATTGTCAACACTTACATACCCATGTGGAAGCTGGACACAGGGCAACCAGGATTGAATACAAACATAAAGTAGAGAAATGTAAACGCTTTTGAAGATAACTGCTTTAAAAAAAATGCTCATTTTACAATGGCATGAATTCTAGGATAATACTGAGAAAAGCGAAATGTCATTGCATCCAACGATCTCATCTACTTAGAGGAAGAGGAAATGGATATATGTCGTACATGTCATGAAAAGAAACAACAAGAGAATTCCAAAATAGGCTCTTATATGGGAAACTTGATACAGGAAAAGAGGAAGACTTAGAGAGACACTAAAAAAACTTATAAGAGAAACATAATTGGCAGGCATATACTCGTTATCTAGTATAGACTCATTATCTAGTATAGACTCATTATCTAGTATAGACTCATTATCTAGTATAGACTCATTATATATTATAGACTCATTATAGACTCAAGATCAAACACAAAGCCTAGCGGCGCGAGAAGGATCAAGATCGCGAGTTGTCAACTTCCATTGCCATGTAGCAGCCTTATTCCCTGCTGTCTTATATTGCGAGTTGTCAACTTCCAATGCCATGTAGCAGCCTTATTCCCTGCTGTCTTATATTGCGAGTTGTCAACTTCCAATGCCATGTAGCAGCCTTATTCCCTGCTGTCTTATATTTATCATTCCTATTTTCTTTCACTTCTTCCGCCCCCCCCCCCCCTTAAAAGTTGTGTGTCTGGAGCAACATCCTCTCAGTCTCCATCACACTACGCCCCTGCTGCCTACTAGTGTCTGTGTTCTCTGTTGGTAGTGACTACCTTTCACTCAAACTGTTCCTGTATCTTTTATATGTTCCGCTGTAAAAAAATTAACTGGCTTTGTGTCATGACATGGAAAGCAGTCAACAACACAACTGATACGATGCGCGGTAGATAGATGATTATGGAAGGATATGATTGCCTATGCCAACCGGTATGGCACATGATAATGATGATGCAAGAAAAAAAACAGAGACCAACATCTTCACACCGGAATAGAACACCGATACTTTCTGAAGAGTTCGTTCATCCTCTGCATCAGATATCCTAAGATGTGCAATAACACTACGGGTGCAACAGTATCTACATATGCAATAACAAAACAAACCCATTTACTGCACTATTCAATATCTCGTATTTCGTCCATCAACGAAGATGTATCTAATGATCCAACAAGTGCACATTGTGTACACACCATCTCGTTACATCTGTTCATGTATGCAACACCTGCTAGAGAAGTGATGGATTGTGGGCCATTTATTACGGACCGCAATATCTCATGGCTTAGCAACCTGAATAGTCTAAGTGACATGTGTGCTGTGGTATCCGAGGAAACGCGTGAGCTGTGAACACTTTACTTTTGTCTGTAGAAACCGCCTTTTGAATAATAAGTTTGTGATGGAATATAGATGATTCATGAACGATCAAGGTCGAATCTGTCGTGAGATTTATGCACGCCACGGGACGACAGCTGCTAGAAAAGAAAAAGATGGAAATTGTAAATTTAATGATCGTAAATTGTGACGAATAAATGTAACTGTGTTAATTTCTGTTTTCATTACGTCCAGCACACTGATGGGTAAATTGGTCAGTATTACTCCAGGCCGCCCTAATTCCTCATTTAAAATTAATGCAATTCTTCTTTTAGGGATAACGTGAATGCAGAAACGTTCTCAACAATTTACTCACAGGAAGAATCTGCACCCGGGCTACATTGTCAGCAGATAAGCACACCAACCACATGGCAAACCCTGCACGACTGGTTCCAGGAGTGGGGTACTCGTGTAACTGAATTGATATTCCTAGCTGTGACGCATTTGTGCTGTATTGAACATACATTGTTAGTACAGGTACTGGGGTACTGGAGATCTGCACGTTATGGAGTTGTCCGATTTGAAATGAAGATGATCTGTCGACTAAACTAAACTAAATTAAATTAAACTAAACTATACCAATATAAACTATATAATAATCATAATCCATGAAGTAAACGTAGTCACAAAGTAAAACGTTAGTAAGATCATAGGTTGTCCTTGGATTAAGAGTACCCAACATTTTCTCCCTTGTCCCTCAACAGATCAATTTGAGACTGTTTCAGCTTATTACAAGCTATAGACTGTTTCAGCTTAGTACAAGCTATAGACTGTTTCAGCTTAGTATAAGCTACAGACTGTTTCAGCTTAGTACAAGCTATATATTGTTTCAGCCTAGTACAAGCTATAGACTGTCTTAGCTTAGTATAAGCTATAGATTGTTTCAGCTTAGCACAAGCTATAGACTGTCTCAGCTTAGTACAAGCTATATAATGTTTCAGCTTAGTACAAGCTATAGATTGTTTCAGCTTAGCACAAGCTATAGACTGTTTCAGCTTAGTACAAGCTATATATTGTTTCAGCTTAGTACAAGCTATAGATTGTTTCAGCTTAGTACAAGCTATAGATTGTTTCAGCTTAGCACAAGCTATAGACTGTTTCAGCTTAGTACAAGCTATATATTGTTTCAGCTTAGTACAAGTTATATATTGTTTCAGCTTAGTACAAGCTATAGACTGTTTCAGCTTAGTACAAGCTATAGATTGTTTCAGCTTAGTACAAGCTATAGACTGTTTCAGCTTAGTACAAGCTATAGATTGTTTCAGCTTAGTACAAGCTATAGATTGTTTCAGCTTAGCACAAGCTATAGATTGTTTCAGCTTAGTACAAGCTATAGATTGTTTCAGCTTAGTATACAAGCTATAGATTGTTTCAGCTTAGTACAAGCTATAGATTGTTTCAGCTTAGTACAAGCTATAGATTGTTTCAGCTTAGTACAAGCTATAGATTGTTTCAGCTTAGCACAAGCTATAGACTGTTTCAGCTTAGTACAAGCTATATATTGTTTCAGCTTAGTACAAGCTATATATTGTTTCAGCTTAGTACAAGCTATAGACTGTTTCAGCTTAGTACAAGCTATAGATTGTTTCAGCCTAGTACAAGCTATAGACTGTCTTAGCTTAGTATAAGCTATAGATTGTTTCAGCTTAGCACAAGCTATAGACTGTCTCAGCTTAGTACAAGCTATATAATGTTTCAGCTTAGTACAAGCTATAGATTGTTTCAGCTTAGCACAAGCTATAGACTGTTTCAGCTTAGTACAAGCTAAATATTGTTTCAGCTTAGTACAAGCTATAGATTGTTTCAGCTTAGTACAAGCTATAGATTGTTTCAGCTTAGCACAAGCTATAGACTGTTTCAGCTTAGTACAAGCTATATATTGTTTCAGCTTAGTACAAGTTATATATTGTTTCAGCTTAGTACAAGCTATAGACTGTTTCAGCTTAGTACAAGCTATAGATTGTTTCAGCTTAGTACAAGCTATAGACTGTTTCAGCTTAGTACAAGCTATATATTGTTTCAGCTTAGTACAAGCTATAGATTGTTTCAGCTTAGCACAAGCTATAGATTGTTTCAGCTTAGTACAAGCTATAGATTGTTTCAGCTTAGTATACAAGCTATAGATTGTTTCAGCTTAGTACAAGCTATAGATTGTTTCAGCTTAGTACAAGCTATAGATTGTTTCAGCTTAGTACAAGCTATAGATTGTTTCAGCTTAGCACAAGCTATATACTGTTTCAGCTTAGTACAAGCTATATATTGTTTCAGCTTAGTACAAGCTATATGCTTTGGACCAGTAGCAGTTGAAGCCGAACTGCGTGTGCCTTTTGTGGCTGGTGATAGCTGTGCAGATATACGTGGACCTCACTTCAGTTGATCTCAGTTTTCTCGTTGCTCATTCCGAGTACTTTTCCTGAGCTTACTTTCCGTGTGGGGGGGCAGCATGTGGCTGGATTAGTGGTGGAACTGAACTATTAGATAATCCGTATAGTTCGAAATATACGGGTTTGCTGGCATTTCCAACGAAAGGTGGTCCAGATGTAGTACAACGAGTGTCCAACAGAAAATCTACTGATCTCTTGCCGGGTGACCGTTGATGTCTTCTGAATGCTTAATGCGCATATCTTGGGACGTACAAGATAAAGCTCAGAAGGCTGTGTCACTTCTGGTGTCCGGTTAGCGCAATCGATAGGCGGTTGGCTTACCACGGCAACAGCCGGGGTTCGTACCCTGGCGAGGACACCTGGGTTTTACTAATTCCCTAAAAATTAGTGGGAGCCGCGATAGCTCAGTGGTTAGTGAACTGGACTACTACGGACAAGGGGTAGGGTTCGATCCCAACCGACGGCTCCGGGTTCACCCAGCCTTAAATGGGTACCGGATTTTTTCCGGGAAAGTAAAGCAGCACGGGCGTAATACCGACCACATTACCCAAAAATCATGTGCTGAAGGTCTGTAAATATAGGGTCACTAACACCATATTTCCCTATACGCCGCCACTTGGCGTGACGGGGGGTACTTTACTTTTTTTTTACAAGCTATATATTGTTTCAGCTTAGTACAAGCTATAGACTGTTTCAGCTTAGTACAAGCTATAGATTGTTTCAGCTTAGTATACAAGCTATAGATTGTTCCCACGGACTATTGGAATAACTAAAAATCGGGGATTCCCGTGCATTCAACACTCGTTTTCGAAAGCCCTGTATCTACCGATTTAACAATGTGCTGTCGGACAAGACGATGTTTATTCATTTTTCTGAATTAAATTTGGAAGTAAAATGTGCAGAAATATGGACATTAGACAAAAAGACAGAACAGAAACATGGACATTAGATAAAGAAAACAGAACAGAAACATGGACATTAGACAAAGAAAACAGAACAGAAACATGGACATTAGACAAGAAAACAGAACAGAACCATGGACATTAGACAAAGAAAACAGAACGGAAACATGGACATTAGAAAAGAAAACTGAACAGAACCAAGGACATTAGACAAGAAAAACAGAACAGAAACATGGACATTAGACAAAGAAAACAGAACAGAAAACATGGACATTAGACAAGAAAAACAGAACAGAAAGATAGACATTGTACAAAGAAAATAGAACAGAACCATGGACATTAGACAAGAAAAACAGAACAGAAACATGGACATTAGATAAGAAAACAAAACAGAAACATGGACATTAAACAAGAAAACAGAACAGAAACATGGACATTAGACAAGAAAAAGAGAATAGAACCACCGTGGATATTAGACAAGAAAACAGAAAAGAAACATGGACATTAGACAAGAAAAACAGAACAGAACCATGGACATTAGAAAACAAAACAGAACAGAAAATTAAAGCATTTTAAATGTGCATTTATAGAAGAATAGGAAGAATTGGATGGAAGGAAAAGAAAACAAACAATGAAGTCTTAAAACAACTAGAAATGAAAAAGAACTTCTAAACATAATTCAAAACAAAAACAAAAAAGCTGTTTGGGCATGTTAAAAGACACAGCAGCCTACTACAAGTAATCTTGGAAGGGAAAATGCGAGGTAAAAGACACAGCAGCCTACTACAAGTAATCTTGGAAGGGAAAATACAAGGTAAAAGACACAGCAGCCTACTACAAGTAATCTTGGAAGGGAAAATACAAGGTAAAATACAAGGAAAATACAAGGTAAAAGAGGCAGACTAAGACTAACATGGACGAATAACATCAAAAGATGGACAAGTCAGCCCAAGATAGACTGCGCCATCAAAGCAAGAGACTGACTCTCCATGGTAGCCAACCTTCGGTGCGGAGACGGCACTCAATGATGAACTAGACTACAATATTAGATGTTAAAGAAATTAGGTCTTGTCTTTGTGGTTGGTAGAGGTCGGTGTTTGCCTGTTGATGATGCGGAACGAACAGTTTAACCACCCACTATATCTTCTTGGTTATATTAAACCAGAAACGTCATTAAATATAAAAATGAAAGAACACTAAGATTGTATAGGGCCACTAATGTGAGACCTACAGGTGCTCCTAGAGCACAACAAATTATTATCGTCAATTAACGACATCATCATCGATCGAACCCTGACCCTTTCTGACCAGGGACCGAGCACAATAACCAGTCAGCCACCAAAGATTGCATGTTACTGAAGACCACTTTAAAATAGCAGATGGAGAAATAACCCAGATAGAGAAATAACCCAGATAGAGAAATAACCCAGATAGATTATTGGCTGGGACGGTTGAAAGAAAGGTTCACTATTCAGCAATAAACCATGCATTGACACACACCAATCATCTATCATCATCATCAAGTACCGGGCCTGCTGGCGTAGGTGATCATGTCTCTCCATAACTTTCGATCTCGACAGTTATTTATCATTTCTGTTGTTGACCTTCTGCCAAGCCATTCTATTAAGCTGTCTGGTATTTTTTTTTCTCTTTGCTTTCATCTATCACTTCGTCCCTCAATTTTCCCAGTTGTTACAATATATTCAAGTTGTTCTCTTCTCATTACATGGCAAAAAAAAATGATGATTGTTTCTTCCTAATATTGGAAACTAGCTCTCTTTTTGCTTTGGCCTCTTTCAGAACGTTTTAATTAATCTTCATTTCATACTAATCATTTATGGTTTTGCAATATAACAACTACAGGTAGCTCTGGATACACCAATAAATAAAGTGACATAAACAAACTGCAACTTAGGGATGGGAACACAACGCTTCAGCTATGAGATGGGCACGCCCAACAAACATTAACGTAGACGAACACCCCAGATAAGTCCAAACAATTGCAAATTTACTGGTTGATTCAAAACAACAGGTACTAATCCAATATTCATGAAATCTACCGAGGTCCCCGCAGGGAGGGGAGGAAAGTAAGGAGCCAGAGTTACCTGCCCCGCATGTAGTAAGAGGCGATTGAGGAGGTTTGAAGCGTCGCCTGTCCAGTCGAGTAGGACGTCTACGGAGCGCTATTGTCAACGGAAATTACAGATGCATTTTGAGAAATGTGGTCGAGCTGATTTGAGGAATTCCTGACTGCAATGAAACTGGTTTTTTGGATAGAATAGAGAAGAAAACTGTCGCCATAGTGTATATAAACTAGCAATTACGAAATGGGGCTTAACTAAAGCACGTGTGAACAATACATAGAGATTTAGAAAAAACTCAGGAAATCAAAATTTATAGACATTCATATAAATGCAACAGCATTAACCATCGTACATTTATTACAGCAAAAACAAATTTACCAAATTAAAAGAAAAACATAATATATTTAAAATTATTATCCTACAAACAAAAGTAGCAATCATAACAAACATAAAAACAACAAAACAAGAATATATTTGTTAGCGTGCTGGTGTTGTAGGGATGTTAGTTAATTCATTACTTCATAGGGCATGTTCTTGTCATAAATCTCTCGTGCCAGTGTCACGTGAGAAAGACTTACTGGAGAGATGCTTCCGGGCTAAAGGTGACGTAAAGCATCGACCGTTACAAGGAAACGTTATGTGACTGGAAACAATTACGGAATACTGAAGCACGTTAAGATATATACTGTCACAACTCTGCCTGTGCCTTAAGAAATCATCTACCAGTCACTAGAGATGCATGCCTTCCATCATCCACTGTTGCCAACACAAATATACCAGAATGATTTATTGAAGCCATTAATTGTTTCAGTGCCGGAGTACAACGTGGACGATTTTACTGGCAAAGAATGGATAATGATCGATAGAATATGATATGGTAAGTCTGGAAAAGAACCAATAATTACTACGAATTAGAATATATGGGGTAATTATGGAATAATGTAACAGATCAAATAGAACAATTAAGGCTGGGATAATCGAGTATTGGAGAGATAGAGTGAGAGATAGAGACCGAGAGTGAGAGATAAAGAGAGATAGAAAGTGCGAGAGAGAGAGAGAGTATGATAGACAATTATATGAATAACATGACTCGAAGGAAATAACTGGAAAGAGGAGAATAAGAGGAGGATACTATATCGCAAGAAAAAAAATAGGATAACTAGAAAATTCATGACATGCAGGAGAGCATAGATTAGGAAAGTGCAAGAATAAGATAGTGTTGGTGATATATATCATATATATGGAAGAGGGGGCGGGGGGTCGGGGGAGGGGGTTTAGCTGTAAAAAATTTAAAAGCAGATCAAATAGATTAATGATATGGTAGTGTATCATCATCATGTGTCATACTGGTTGGCGAAGCGATCATGTACGTGGACAATTTTCTATCCACAGTGCCTTGTGTTGACTGTTTGCCGTGCCACGACACCAGGATATCTACAGTATCTTCTCTCGTTGTCGTCCGCGATCTCTCTTTTCCTGAATTTTGCCAGTTGTAATCAAGTTTTCTAATCTCCTTCTTTTCATGACGTGCCCGAAAAATGTTGATTTATTTCTAATGTTTTTGAAGCACTATTGTTGTGATGGTCTCATCAAACATGGTACTGTAGGTCTGGTCATAATAAGATTGGACAGATAGTACAGGCAGGAGAAGACTTTCAGACAGGGTATGGTAGAAGTGGATATTGTAAAGTGAGATCAGATACATCGTGACGGTGATGAAAAGGACAGAATTGAGAAGAAGAGAATAGATAGAATGGAAATAATAAGACAGGAAATTTAGAATAAGAGAAAAGAAACATAAGTGGGGGAGGAACAGGAAAAATAAAATCTACCGATAAATGATAGGACAGAGTATGCTGGTTATAGTAAATATAGAATAGACTAACTGGAAAAGGATAGGAAAGGGTATGTTAGTTATGGTAGAGATAGAATAGACCAATTGGGAAACGATTGGACAGGGTATGTTTGTTGTGGTAGATATAGAAAAGGCCAATTGTGAAACGATTGGACAGGATATATTAGTTATGGTAGATATAGAAAAGACCAATTGTGAAACGATTGGACCGGGTATGTTTGTTGTGGTAGATATAGAAAAGACCAATTGTGAAACGATTGGACAGGGTATGTTTGTTGTGGTAGATATAGAAAAGACCCATTGGGAAACGATTGGACAGGATATATTAGTTATGGTAGATATAGAAAAGACCAATTGTGAAACGATTGGACCGGGTATGTTTGTTGTGGTAGATATAGAAAAGACCAATTGTGAAACGATTGGACAGGGTATGTTTGTTGTGGTAGATATAGAAAAGACCCATTGGGAAACGATTGGACAGGATATATTAGTTATGGTAGATATAGAAAAGACCAATTGTGAAACGATTGGACAGGGTATGTTAGTTATGGTAGATATAGAAAAGACCAATTGGGGAAGGATGCGAAAGACCGTTATACACATATGATATGTGTTCTCTTCCTTATTTTTTCCTTTCTCCTTCTCTTTCTTTTTTGCCACCTTCCTCCTTCTTTGTCTAAGTTTATCGTGGCAGGATGATTGTAGACATGATGACAGAAATGTGTTGCCTCAATGAATCGACCTTCAGCAGGTGGCACTCCCGAGCGCCACGAATTTGTCTACCACTTGTCTTTCCTGAATGTCAAAGTCAGACACCGTGAATCACTTGCAATAAGATAAAAATCTCCTGGTAAGATATAGTAAGACGGTTAAGATAAGATGTAGTAAGATGAGATAAAATATGATATACAGATTACGAAAATGAAGATTAGATCTATTATATATATATATATATATATATATATATATATATATATATATATATATATATATATATATATATAATATTGTCTAAAGAACGAAACTAAAAAAAAATGGATTAACCAGTAAATGAAACTTATATAAAGTATCAACTCATAAATTCTCAAATGAACAAAATAATTTGATCACAAAGCAGTTCAGTGACGCCACACATACAATGTCGTGTCTGGTTGGGGAGAGTTAAACAAAACCATCAAAGTCTTATCACTTAGAGAGTGTTTTTTTAAATTCTTTTCTTTGCTAATGTTATCTTCCTTGCTGATATGATCTTCCTTGCTGATATGATCTTATCTGTTGATATGATCTTCCTTGCTGATATGATCTTCCTTGCTGATATGATCTTCCTTGCTGATATTATCTTCCCTGTTGATATGATCTTCCTTGCTGATATGATCTTCCCTGTTGATATGATCATCCTTGCTGATATGATCTTCCTTGCTGATATGATCTTATCTGTTGATATGATCTTCCTTGCTGATATGATCTTCCTTGCTGATATGATCTTCCTTGCTGATATGATCTTCCCTGTTGATATGATCTTCCTTGCTGATATGATCTTCCCTGTTGATATGATCTTCCTTGCTGATATGATCTTCCCTGTTGATATGATCTTCCCTGTTGATATGATCTTCCCTGCTGATATGATCTTCCTTGCTGATGTGATCTTCATGAAGGCCTCCAGATCTTGCTTCCTTGTTTCAGTTTGATCAAGTAGTAGACGTCACATAACATTGAATTTGCCGTCATTTTAAGCTCTTTTATGTCGGCTACCGATGCTCCAAACATTTCATTATATCAACCATCTGATCTAGCCTTTCAAACATAAATTGCGTCTTGATTCCAAGTGTTTAATGATAATCGGTTAATTTGCACCGCTTTTGTGATATTTAACCGGTTAATTACTGCAGTTTGTCTTAAATACATCCCGTTAATTATTGCAACTTTTCAGATATATAACATGTTTATTATTGTAACCTCTCTGAAATATAACATGTTTATTATTGCAACCTCTCTGATATATAAATTGTTTATTATTGCAACCTCTCTGATATATAACATGTTTATTATTGCAACCTCTCTGATATATAACATGTTTATTATTGCAACCTCTCTGATATATAACCTATTTTTGCAATTTCTCTGACATGTCCCGTTAGTTATTATGCTTTCACTGATATATGATTTAACAACTACCACGCTTCATTAGAGAGATATCAAAATTATTGGATTATAATCATCATTATCATCATCTAGTACCATGAAATCTGGCACTGATGATATATATTGCCGTCGTTCCCCCCCCCCCCCCCCCCCCCACTCCACGCTGATTTTCTCTCTCATCATCATCATCATCATCATCGAGTGTCGTCTCCGCAACGAGGGTTGACTACCATGGAGCGCCATTCTGCTCTGTCTCTTGCTTTGATGGTGCAGGCTGTCATAGGCTGATTTGTCCATCTTTTGATGTTACTCGTCCATGTTAGTCTTGGTCTGTCTCTGCCTCTTTTACCTTGTATTTTCCCCTCCAGAATTACTTTTAGTAGGCTGTTGTGTCTTTTAACATAGTCCAAAAATCGCATTTGTCTTGTTTGAATACTCTCTTTTCTGTTTGAATTCCTCTCTATTGCTTTCTCTGGACTAGTTCGTGATGAAGGTCCAATCTCTTTCATGGTAGTTAGCCACATTCATCTTTCGTGTCCTGGACCTGCCTCTTGTGTACCACACACTTTGCTGTTTTCGCTTTCTGGGCCGTTGATAATTTCTGATTCATCCGCCTTATCCACCGTCACAGACTTTGTACAATTCGGAATGGACATTTCCGTCTGCCTGGCGCGACAGTGAAAAACAATGACCTATCACCGAAAAGAAGATAAATACCCACTTAACAACGAGAATTTCCACCATCCACCAGCCTGTCAGAAGTTAAACAACCACAACAGGCATGTGTAGAATATTAAATCCAAGAAGCACACCGCGTGTAACCGGCGTATTTCGTAACAACACACGCTGTAACGGAAAACTGTGTCCACACACGGACGCGATCTTGAATCTCTGGAATTGAAATTTTCTCTCTACATTTCTTTCATAATTCCACCGTTGATTTCATTTTGTCATTCTCTTCAGTAACATGCCATCTCTTATTTTCCTCATTTAAAATACTTTTGATGCTGTATTAACATCCCAGGAATTCCAACATTCTTCTGTAAAGTAATATTGCTCATAGATCTGGTCCGATGCTCGAATACTCAGGATCTGTGACGCTTGTATAGAGCAAACAAATACAATAGTTCAGGGATAAATTATGTTGAAGATGGATGATCATTAACGATTAGTGTCGCTTTACAAGGATTGATACTGTTTGATTAGGACATATATTTTCAGGGAAAAGGGGCGGGGGGGGCGGCTGGGTAGATTAAAGGTAACGTCGGCCAAAGGACAGGAGGGACGCGGGTTCAAAGGTCACCAGAAGCTGTGATGATTTTTGTCAAAATTAGGAAAAATGAATCTGTGGTTTCTTAATGACGTTACCCTACACTGATCTTTTGGGTAGTGAGATCCAATGATTAGCCCTCTCGGATAACTTTAAGATACAGGAGGTCCAGTGTGCATTCGCGCATGTTAAAGATACATTAGCAGGTATACACGAAAGGAGTAAGTCATAAATATGTGCCGCTGCCCGGGCAAATTGTCAGCAAAAACTTACGACACCGTGGATCCCAGGCCGTGCTACGGAGCTCGTCCGTATGGGCCATAATTCTCCTGTAATTTTCTTGAGATTCTCGAGGGGGTTAGCGGAACACCTATGGGTTCGTCCAATGTACAGTGATGATGATCCCAACAACAACTGTACTTATAAACTCCATCGGTTGTAATCAATGATAATTTTGTTGTTGCTGATATTGTAATTGAATAAATGGCGACCACGTCTCTTTTGTTAAAGTTGTGATTTTCGGGGAACACAGTTTTTATGAGCACATCATCGTCAGCAGGTGCCATGCCGGTTGACGTAGACGATCGATCATACCTCGCCACAGCCCCCAGTCTTTCATGAATATCATAATTTAAGTCGGTGATCGTTTATTGTCAATAAAAGTGAGAAAGAGAGTTCATCGGTGATATATAGAACCAATTCTGACCTATGGAAGCGAACCATGGACAGTAGACAAACAAATGAAAATACGATTATAAGCCACAGAAATGGGATTTCTCAGAAGAATGTTAAAAGTTCACCGGACAGCTAAAAAGACCAATGAGGAAGTTCTCAAAGAGGCCAACACAAAAAGGGAGCTCCTAAAAAACATCAAAAAGAAACAATCAACATTTTTGGGGAACATCATGAGAAGAGGAGAATTGGAATACTTGGTTACAACTGGCAAAATACAAAGAAGGAGAGATCGCGGACGGCAAAGAGGGAAAGTACTAGATATATGGTGTCATGACATATCAGTCAACAACAGAACTGATACGATGCACTGTAGATAGAAGATTGTGGAAGGGCATGATCGCCTACGCCAACCGGTACATGATGATGATGATGATCTTTATTACACAATTTGAATACGCGGTTGATTATTTTTGTATCTTTCTTTTCCACTGCCTTCATTCCACTCATTTGATAGCACATTCATACTAAAGTAAGCAGGGCCTGACAATACAATGGCTTTTGGGTTCTTTTTTTCAAAATGAGGCATTCCATTCGACCTAGCTTTACAAAAATGGGCACCCGTCTAGGTGAATGTACTATCAATGACACAGGAAATGCCGTGTAATTTAACATTTCTCTGCCCTTCGATATTCGTTCGCTGTGAGGCATTTTTAACGTCACATTTGTACTCATTAATGCTTCAGTCGACTGACGTTGTGGCCAAGAAAAACGTCTTACTGTCGTAAATATTTTCCTGGTGTCTTATTATTTCTTCAACTGCCGCTAACGAATCGTGTTATCTGTCTTTACATTCCCCTTAAACATAAATAACGAAGAGACGCTAGTAATGTATAATAGTTGGGGAAAGAAAGGATTTCAGCACAGAAAGTTACGTTGAACGTACAATATATGAGTGGGGAACAAGCAAATAATTACAATGCTGCGGTGAAGGTGGTAGCAAGAAGCCAGTGGTCGGGAGTGTTAGACACTCCAAGGTATAGTGACAGCTTTACAAAGAAGGAACACAACACAATAGTGACGTTTCGGCCTGCGCCCTTCTTCAGAATACAGGGACAACGACAACAATAAATGAGTGGGTGAAATGTGGGTGAAATGTGGGTGAAATGTGGGTGAAATGTGGGTGAACTATGATTGTTTTGCTTCCGTTGTGATTTACAGACATTCATTCATTTTCCTCTTGCACTGATGACGTCACGTAGGGCGGAAATCATAGTTCTCCAACACTGACGATTCGCTGAGAGTTCTTGTAGTTCTTGGTTGCTTCTTAGTCCCATTTTTGAGGTTTCCCTATTACCTGTTCTGCTTAGCGATTCTCATGGTCTTTCTTGTTTTCTTTTACCAGATGGTTTCTCTATGAATGCTTTATGTGGAAGTCTTCCTTCATTCATTCTTAGTACAGGATCGATGTACTTCCAACGCTTTCTTCTAATAAAGCTCGACACGTTTTCTTGTTTAGGTTTGTTTCTTATTTGTCCGTATTAGATGTATTTTTCCCAGCTTATGTTCGAGACTCGAAGAAGTCTTAACTAGGAATAAATAGATCAACTTTCTACCAGTTCTGGAGATCGTTAGTAGTGTACGTTAGGAGCCTCGATAGCCTAGGTGGGAAACCCCAGTAGCTACTGACATTCGGACAACCTGTGTTCGAATTCCCGCTGGAAGCAGTGTAAATTATACTCGTGGTTGCAACAAAAATACCCCCGCAGTCGACCCAACCGCTGGCAGAAATGGGTACCAGGGTGCACTGTGGAAAGGTGAGGAATGACGCCTCGTTCGTGAGTTACAATGTTTGAGGCGACACTAGACAGGAGTCTCCGAACACTTACGAATAGGCGGAAAAGCACATATAGTTAAAAACCCGCGTGCTAAGACATTCAAGTCTTATACCTTTACCTTTAGCAGCGAAGAGGTTTTGACTCTGGAGAAGATCGAATACAGACGATGGTTTCCTAGCAGATCTTTTGCTGAATAAGGAAGGGATATCGGATACAAAGAAAGGTAAAAACAGCGAGTAGAATCACAAGTCCTCTCCCTTTTAAACAACCTGCTACCGCATTGTGAAGAAGTTTAGTCTCTAAATTAATGGGACCATGTTATAATTAACACAAGAACAGTAATAAATAAGTAGATTGTCCAGTACAGAACGTTGCTATTACCCCAGAATTGTTTGGCTGCGCACCTATCTAGGCATTTTACGTCAGTGGTTTCGCATTGTCTTTTGACGATAGACGCGGTCCTGAAGATGGTAATCCCATGAGTCAAGATTTCTTTATAAACCCGGATCTCGGGGAACGATGTCGAGTTGACTACCTCTAAACCACGGAGGTTTACTACCAATGAACGATAATAACTTAAGATGGTATATATACAGCGGAGATGAAATGAAGAATATCTCTGGCAGAGGATGCCTTCCAAAGAGTTAGTAAGAACTGACGCAACCCAGAGAAATGAGAAACAAGAGCTCTTCATTGCCATGGTTATGATAATTCTAAGGTCCCTGTATCAGTGTAAACGAATTAAAATCCATAATTGCTCAACCGTCTGGGCCAGTGGAATCATCCTAATTAACATGTCATCAAATATCCAAACAAAGAAAGGCAGCTGCAGTCCCCATCGGTGCAAACACAGCGCACGTCAAAAGACATAAAGCGTATTAGCACCGAAAGTGAACGCAGCGAAACTGTCCGTTATACGACATCATCATTCATCATAAGCAATCTGAATATAGAAACACCATCTAAATGAAAAACACAGCTCACTGTATACACAGAGCACCAAACTCAGTGGCTCCCACAGCAAGCCGAACTTGTATGAAGAAACTGAAATAAGAAACACTTTTCAGACAGTGCATAAACGGTTCCTGCTGCATATCCGCCATATTGACCGGAACTCCCTTTAATGGGCTTTACCACTAAACGCTCGAACCTCCAATGTATACCAACATATTTCCCAACTATCCTGTGTGCTCACATGTCGTCACATTGACACTAACAGTCGTCACAACAACCGTACTGTATAGGCTCTCACCCAAACGACAGAGACCAACAGAAAGCCGCATAGGTCAGGCCGCACTACTCAGTGTCGAGACAATTAAGCGTCACACACATACACTACCCACACAGACACACCATAGCAAACACCTTTCTTTTAATTGCTCGTACAATGAACGTACTCCTATTCAAATTTCGCTGCCATATCTTCATTGAAGTTAGATTCAGTGCCATGTAAAGCCATTCCTCATATAAAGTAGGAGATAGAGAAATTGTTAAAAGACACAACAGTCTACTAAAAGTAATCCTGGAGGGGAATATACAAGGTAAAAGAGGCAGACCAAGACTAATATGGACGAGTAACATCAAAAGATGGACAAATCAGCCTATGGCAACCTGCACTATCAAAGCAAGAGACAGAGCAGAATGGCGCTCCATGGTAGTCAACCTTCGTTGCGGAGAAGACACTCGTTGATGAGAGAAATTGGTGAAAGCAGAGAGAACAGGTTTCGAGACCACTTTAGAGAATGATACGTTAAACATCAGATTAAAGAAACAATATAGAAATAGATGGGAGCCGCCACAGCTCAGCAGCTTGTGAACTAGACTACCAAGGACAAGAGGTCGGGTTTGATGGATGGCTTCCACGTTCACCCGACCTTGAATGGGTACCAAATTTATTCTTGGAAAAAAAACAGCTCTGGCGTAGTACCGACCACATTACCAAAAAAAATAAATCATGTGCCGAAGGTCTGTAAAAATGATGGTCACTAAACACAATATTCCCTATACATCACGTGACGTGGCTCTTTACCTTTTTTAATAGATAGAAAATTGTGGGACAGGCTGATCACTGACGTCACTAGACAGGATAATCGATGACGTTATATCTATAGTCTATGATTCACCACAAGTCGCGGTAGAAAAGTTGTTAGCCAAATGGCTTGTTGGCTAGACGGTTGCGGTTGATTTCACAACAGTAGAGAATCATAGTTCCGCCGACTCGGTTTTGTGTCTCACTTATTTTAATTGACGTCATAGTGGTCTCTGATATTTAGCGGTCTGACGTAATACCACCCACGTACCCTACAAATGTACCAATGGGCATCGACAAATATGAACACAATTTTCCACAAACACTGTCAGACATGTCGGGGCCTGCTCCTCAAATAACCTCTCCGAGTTCTTTTTTTTTAAAATTTCTAATGAATATAATAAAATGTAAGCAACAACATATGCCTGAAATGTGTACATATGTTGCAATATTTTGGTACTGCTGTTTCAGGTAATACATGCAGTTATAAAAGATATGAATCGACTCGACGGTATGTTCTGTTTGTGGTACACAGTGGTAGATGTAGAATATTAGTGCACACTACCAGGTCACATATTTCTTCACACCTGTGACCAGATATTGTCTGCTGGAATATGGTACTGTTGATGGTGGCTCTGTGAACAGAGGACAGTCGCCATTACAAGCCTGAGACTTTTGTTATCGCCCCCAACAATTTGTGACCATGCAATGGTATTGTTATAATCTGTACCAAACTCATACCCCTTCTTCAAAATGCTACAACTCAATAACCGTTTGCTTTCAACGGCTGAAAGTGTGTATGTAAACTGTTTATTGTCACGACATTACATAACAACAAAAAAATTCATTATATATATATAAAGCACACAATTTTACTAGTGCAATGAATATAATAGAACCTTTACAGCGTCAACTCGTTAATATTACATGCGTATTTATACAAACCTTAATTTGCAATATTCCTATATGGTGCAGAAACATGGACATTAGACAAGAAAACAGAACAGAGAATTGAAGCCTTTGAAATGTGGATATATAAAAGAATAGGTAGAATTGGATGGGATGTGTGGTAGGTGTCCTATGTGTATGAGAGTGATATGTTAATGCCATAGGGGGACAGTGAACCTAATTGGGCAATAAGGCGATTCCCAAGGACGAACCGGCTGCGATTACTAGAGTGACATGAGATAATGCCAGTAACTTGCATGTCAGGTTTACCACTATGGCCAGGGGAGTTGAAATGGGCAGTCACCTGGCTTGCCATTCCTTTGCTCAACATCACGAAGATGCTCACAATATCTGTCACTTAGGCGTCGTCCAGAGTAGCCCACATACGTCATCTGGCGATGCTTACATATTATGGCGTAGATGATATTCCGTGACACACAAGTAAACCCCTCATTGATCTCGAATCGCCTATTAGGGAACAAGACCGTATCGCAGAGCACGTAGTCACAAGTTCTGCAAACTCGACGCCCACAACGAACAGTAGCAAGGTGTTTGTGGTTTGAGCGGGGGAGGCTGTTCGTGACAAGAATGTCTCTCAGACTCCTGTCGCGTTTGAAGGCGATCAAAGGAGGATCAATGAAATGTAGCCTGGTAGTGGGATCTGAGTGGAGAATGGAGCAGTACCAGTTAAGGATCCTCACATAGGTGAGGGTAAATATAGTCATATCTGAGGAACGGCGGGTAGATGGGGTGAGTGCCACAGGACGCGAAATATCGAGAGCTTGTTGGAAGGCAGATTGAAGAACCGAGTCAGGATAGAGACGACGCCTAAAGAAACATCAAATGGGCCTAATGGAGAAAATCGTGATCATCCTGGCAGATACGACGAAGTCGTAATAATTGAGAATATGGAATGGAATCTCTGCAGTGAGATGGATGAGACAAGGTGTAGAGAAGATAACAGTGGGATGGATGAGACGAGGTGTAGAGAAGATAACAGTGAGATGGATGAGACGAGGTGTAGAGAAGATAACAGTGAGATGGATGAGACGAGGTGTAGAGAAGATAACAGTGAGATGGATGAGACGAGGTGTAGAGAAGATAACAGTGAGATGGATGAGACGAGGTGTAGAGAAGATAACAGTGGGCGTCCGTGGGTTTATAGAAGTCGGAAGTGTGGAGGCTGGAGGTACCAAGGGAGACGATCATATAAAGAAAGGTGACGGACGAGCTAGAGATATGTGATGTAATTAGATTTTCTATTATTGGTCAGCGTTTATTTTTCCATAATGTTAGTGTATAACTTTAGCACATGGCTGTGAAGTGATATTCCTCCATATACGACACCTCGATTGCGCACAATTAAGGTAAATGGTTCAGTATTAAAATAGGTAAATGAATGTAAAATACCTGATAATGATGATTTCACCTGGTAGATGTAGAACAGACCTAAGTGTATACACAAAGGCTGCATTTCAATGAATGAGGAACATAAGTCATCTTTATTTTTTTTCAATTGAAATAAATAAACACACAACAAAGTTGAATTCTATTTATTTGAGTTAAATAACTCAATAACTCAAATAAATAGAATTCAACTTTGTTGTGTGTTGCCACTCTTTAATTAGGGATATGAATTATGAACCCGAGGACAACACACATTCAAACTGTAGGAAGCCACATATATATTTGACAGAAGAACGTTGAGAATACCACGGACAGAACGAAGAGCTACGTCTACGAGAGATTCAATGAAAACAACATTGTAAACTGCATTGCCAAAAAAGAAAGAATCTTCATTATTTTGGGTCATGGAACGGGAAAGGAATAAATGCAGACATGGGAATGAAGAGAGAGAGAAAGAGAGAGAGAGAGAGAGAGAGAGAGAGAGAGAGAGAAAGAGAGAGAGAAAGAGAAGGGAGATAAAGAACAGAAGAAAGTTTAAGAGAAAAGTTTGGAAGGCAGCATTCAACAGATTTGATTAACATCTGTAAAGACAGAAAATTCTAAAGAGACATGATCGCTTATGCCACCAGGCTCGATAACTGATGATGTTGATAGTGATGTTGATGAACTACTGAGATAGTGTTCTCACACACATTTTTCAACATTCAACAAGAACGTTTTGATCACAAAGACGAGATCAGCATGTCTGGAGGGTGCGGTCATGTTAGGGAGAAGGAAGGACAGCAACTATGTGGAAGTCATAGGGAATGGTGAGGAAGAAAGCAGGACTGCGAGAATGTAGAGGTTAGAAGAAAGGTGAAGGAGAAAGGAGAACAACGAGCGTGGAGGACTGAGGTAAAGTGAGGAAGGAGATGGGACAGCGAGTGTAGAGGACGGAGAAAAGGTGAGGGAGAAAATATCACATGGAGTGTGTAGATGACGGAGTAAAGGTGAGGGAGAAAATATCACATGGAGTGTGTAGATGACAGAGGAATGGTGAGGGAGATATGAGGATGGTGAGAACGTGGAGGTCGGAGGAAAGCCGTTTCGCTGACATCTGAAAGTAGGCTACTGTGGGGGAACCAATTAGCGCTCGGATACCGCTAGAAACCGTACATAGGTCACAATTCTGATAATACTAACACTATTGTGTATGGGTCAGAGAACGACTTTTAATAAAGTTGTTAATATAAAGAATTAACATAACATAACATAAAGATACAAATAAGTATATAAGACTTAAAGCATAACATAAAGATACAAATAAGTATATAAGATTTAAAGTATAACATAAAGATACAAATAAGTATATAAGACTTAAAGCATAACATAAAGATACAAATAAGTATATAAGATTTAAAGCATAACATAAAGATACAAATAAGTATATAAGATTTAAAGTATAACATAAAGATAAAATAAGTAAATAAGTATATAACATAAAGAAGCAGAAGAAGAAGAAGAAGAAGAAACAGCTTCATGTGTTCACCTTTGACAAAAATTTAACTGCATTTTGGATTTATTACATTGAATCAATGTGAATTTTACAAATTTGTGGAGAGATATGGTCATATACTCCTGCAAGCACTGTACTTGATGATCATGATGATGATGATGTGAATGTTACAAAGCGCATAAACTCTTCCAAAGATGGAAATCATAATGAAGACGTTTTTTTTTCATATTCCAGTTGAGAATAAAATATTGTAAATAGAATTTACTTCTTGAAAATATACTTTTTGTCTGTGTCCAGACTTTGGGACACCCTGTAGAATGTTAACAGCTTTCTGAGAATACAGAAGAGCAAACGTTCAGCGAAAACCTCGCATTGTTGGAGATCAACCGGACAATTAATATATAGAAGAACCACAGCCTACTCTATATATAGCCAAATGGCAGAGTTGGGAAATACCCTGTGACGTCACGGGGTCCGGCGGTAAAGATTGTGAGTCCTGACATTGCTTTTGTTAGCATTTTAACCAGTCGGTTATGTTTTAACTCAATTGTGTTTGCACGCTAAATCATAAATGCATTCACACATTATTATTTTAATGTAGAAATTAAATTATAATACATTTTAACAAATTACAGTTAGCAAGCTTTTCACAGAACATAGGTAAAATGTTTGCAGATAACAAATATTTAGTGTGAAAATTTGGCTAATTTTCTTTTCCGTGAGGTGCTGGTTTTTCTACTATTGATGTCATCATTTCTAACTTTTCTGTAGTTGTTCAGAAATATATTAGCTAGTGTTGGTACTGACATTAAAAGTGTGCTGATCTTTGATTTGCCACACTTACATTTTTCCATATTCTCAGACTTGCAGTACTGAAGGTAGCTTGCAGTAACAAGCTTAACAACAATGTCTCTGTGGTTTGTACTGGCCAAAAATTTTGGTTCAAAATCTGATGAGAGAAGTTTTTGCATCACCGCATAGGAAATGAATGTTAACGTGGTCAGAGACTTTGTTGGGTACTTTAGATCACCTCGATCCAAAAATTTAGTATAGTCACAGCAAGCAACATCTAATTCAATTTCTGCATGCATGTCATTTAATTGATGAAAAAATATAGCACATGATGTACATTTAAGTCTTTTACACATTTTGTGAGCTACATAGCCACTGATATAGACCAGAACATGATCAGCGCCTTTTGAAGAAAAGATGTTACAATCATGTATATTTATAATGAACCATTCTTGTGTAAAACTAGCATCAATAATGTGGGAATTAGATGTACTATGCTCAGTGTCAACATTACAGACCACAGAAAGGTCACTAATTGGTACTTCACCACAACTTTGAGATGACATTCTCAAAATAGAATAAATTTTCAGTTTGCGCTCTGCTTCTAGAATCTGTTGTACAGAGATCAGGTAATTGCATCCTGAAAGTTGCCTGTATTCACCAAATCTGGCCTCTAGATTATCAGTTTGTAGCTTGCCTAGCAAAATATATTCTACTTTTAGAGTGTCCAGGGCATAAGTTGCAAACTCAGCGACAGCATTCATAGTGTGTTTGAGGGCATAGAATGTCTCATCTGTTAGTTTACCTGCTTTTCCTGTCAATTTCTGCCAAGTCTCCAGCCACAGTACAAAGCGTTTAATAAATATAAGATTGCTGCGATCAGTGGATGTGATTGGATTACCAAAAACATTGCGTGATCTAACGCCACAGAATTTGTGTTTCACATTGACAATGGTCCACCATTGCAATATTATGGTAATAAAATCAGCAGTTTTGTTCATGCGGTCATCTCTGTAAAGTTTAAGAGCTGCAGTATTGTAGTCACTGAATATTGCCAATGCCAGAGCTACATTCTGTCTGTCAAAAGTTGAAGGGAACAATGCTTTGTTTGTCAATGAGGGTGCCAATTTCATAGTCTGTTTCTGCTCACTTCTATATAAAGATTTTATATGTGAAAATTTAGCAGAAATTGTGGTAACATATGTTGTGCTGGCATCATCAGAAGGAAATGTTGGAAAATTAAAGCATTGATCAATATCTTTCTGATTAACCCAGTTATGCCAAATGCATTTCAGTAAATGTACTGAATCATGTAAAAGAAAAATTGGAGTACCTGGTATTTGTGGATTATCAAAATGATATTTGTCAGAGGACCCAGCCAAAAGTTCTTTGTAGACCTTTCTATTCACAGCATTATTATCTGACAGTACAACTAACACAGTAAATCCAGCTGATTGAACATTTGAAATTGCTTGTAACAGGCCTTGCTTTAAATCAGTAGCTGACATTTTTATCATAGGTATTAAACCAACTACATCAGTGTAACTTCCAAATATAGAAGAGATGAGGAAAGCCTGTACTGTTGTGGCTGTTTCATTAGAATTTGATGCAGATCCTACTAGTTTCCCTCCTGTGTAATTTAATGCAGTTTTAACATGGATCTCATCCATTTGTATAGCAACAAACTGTTCCCGTGAAGATAATTGTTTACTCTTTACCGTCAAATATTTTATTATACAAGTTTCTGACGTTTTGGAAGCAACTAAACTTTTGAGAGTACTTGGGTGCGGTAAACATAATAATTCTGAGTTTCTAAGAAACCTATAACAAGATGGAGATTTAATGTAGGTCATGAAAGCAAAACAAAGTATGCTACTAGAGTAACGTTTTCTATTATCAGGATGTGACATCAAATGAAGTTGCTCATCTAAAAATTGCAATGCCTTGTTATGTTGTTCGTTGCTACTTAATGTGATGGCTTTTACAAGATTTTCGTGTGCTTTTAACACAAAGTCTAAAGCTGTGACATCTGCAGAGTCTACATGCTGGTAATGGGCCATCAAATTTTGTATCTGCGACCATCGCTCAAGCTTTCTATTGTTGGTAATCCAAGTTAAATTTTTGAAGCTGACAGTATTTTCATGCTAATTCCTAAACAAGGGGCACAGTTTGCTTCTACTTTAACTTTGTACAAAAGTACATACTCATTGTCCATACTAATGTGCTTCCAAAATTTAAGAGAGTCCTTCAGTTCAACTTCAAACTTTGCTTGAAATCTACAGAAATCAATAAACATATCGGAAGCCAACCATTTGTCAACACTTGCTTCATATCTATCATTAATTTCTGCAGCTCTTGTTTTAGGGTCTTTTCTCAAGACAGTTGGCTCAGTTGATAAATATGTTGGCAAATTGGGGAAAATAGTTGGAACTGCATCTAATTTTAATACTGGGCATCTTCTATTAAATATGTGCACAGCACCAGCAGTGTCTGTGTATTTATCAAATGTAGTAATTTCATCTTGACGAAAATGTTTAGCACATACAACACTTCTATCACTACTATCAGTTGGAACCCAATCTTTGCGAGGAATATTTTTCATCCACTTTTGTCTAACAGTGTCTGCCTGAGGAAACCTGAACACAGTGACATATCCTTCTTCTTGTCTATAGTTAGATCTACATCCAGGAACACAACACTTGTCAGGCATATTTTCAAAAACAAGTATGAACTTGTGTTATTAATAATAAAACACAAACTGTTATTAGCTAATTAATCATGAATTAATTTAGTAAACTTAATAAAAATCCACGACATGTGTCATACATCTTGAGTTCGTTGAGCCGAACGATTAGAGTGATGTCCCTTAGTCCTATGGCTATATATAGAGTAGGCTGTGAGAAGAACCGACAAATGAGTCTACTGACGTCATACAATTACTAGGAGATAATGAAGACTTTTTTACCACATGAAAAATAAAAGATTTGCCGGTACTTGAACGTTCCACGAACTGCCATAGGGTGTGAATGCTGAACGTGACTTCTGAGCTGGCTCGACTGATGGAGTTTATATTTTGTTTGAAATCCGATCATCTTAACATCAAACAAGTGCCATAATGACAGCGCGCCAAGGTCAACGCCAAATCAAAATATATTATATAATATTACGCTTAATGTGTGCAAGCTAGAGCAGAAGTAAGAGAAAAGACAAAGCATTAAAAATACCATCTATAATCAAGAGAAGGTGGTCATAATGTTGGCCACGTGACAAGAAGAGACAACAATAGAATCTAAAAGGGAACAGGAAGGTAAAAGAAAAAGAGATCGACCTAGAGAGATACTAAAACGAAAATTGAGGCAGGAGACAACAATAGCAGGCATCAGCTCTCTCGCCGAGATTGAGCAACTCGCCCAGAACAGAGTAGTGTCGCGAAACACAAGTTCTGAGCAAGGTATGGCACTTGAAAGATCGTCGGACACAGGTCTAGAATATTTCTACCCTATGTGTCTTCGGCTCGAAAGGACAATAGCTTGATAGAGAGAGAGACAGACAGACAGACAGACAGATAGACAGACAAACAGATAGATAGCCAGATAGATAGATAGATATTTAGATAGATAGACAGACAGACAGACAGACAGATAGATAGATAGATAGATAGATAGATAGATAGATAGATAGATAGATAGATAGATAGATAGATAGATAGATAGATAGATAGATAGATAGATAGATAGATAGATAGATAGATAGATAGATAGATAGATAGATAGATAGATAGATAGATAGATAGATAGATAGATAGATAGATAGATAGATAGATAGATAGATAGATAGATAGATAGATAGATAGATGTGAAAGCCTGTTATTTTCGCTTTCATGTTAAACTGCTGATGAAGTGCGGGGGAGACATTATCTCTGGGGTTTGAAGTTCTAAAATAATCACACACATGGGTCTCTTGTTTTAACACAAAATAGCTTTGCAAAGAGTTATAGACATCAGAGAAGGTAACTTATCTTGTTGGTTTACAGTCTTCACGTGAAGAGGATCGAGCTTTGAGATGAGCAAAGGGGTAAAGGAAATCAAGATGCATAGGTATGCCAGGCTGCTGTAAAGCTAATGATAATAATGACATTTTTAACAAAAAGGAACAAGTTATATGGTAACCGTTTTCATCATCATCAGTACCGGGCCTTCTGGCGTAGGTGATCATGTCTCTCCACAACTTTCGATCTCGACAGTTATTTATCATTTCTGTTGTTGACCTTCTGCTAAGCCATTCTCTTAAGCTGTCTGATATTTTTTTCTCTTTGCGTCCCTCTATCTCTTGGTCCCTCAATTTTTCCCGTTGTTACAATATATTCCAGTTGTTCTCTTCTCATTACATGGCCAAAGAAATGTTGATTTTTTTCTTCCTAATATTGGAAATTAGCTCTCGTTTTGCTTTGACCTCTTTCAGAACATTTTCATTACTCTTCTTAGCTGTCCATGGTATTCTCAACATTCTTCTGTAAAACTACATTTCTACAGACTGCAGTAATTTTCTCGTCTGTTGTCCTATTGTCCATGATTCACATCCATATGTTTAGACTTCCGTTTCCAAGATGGCGAAATTGAGTCACGTTCTCTCTATCGCTGCAGAAATTCCGTTGGATTCTTATCAACTTCGGGTTTCCGTTCCAATTTTCTGCATTCCAGTCGAAATGATGTTCTATTTGTTATATCTGCGCCATTGAATTGGCGTTGCACGCACAGCAATGCTCCGTTTTGACAATTCAAGTGTTGCGAATGCGCCTTCCAACGTCTAATTTTGATCTGCGTTTTACGTCACACAAAGTGCTGTTCAGTGACCATTTGATGGAGATGGTTGACGCAAGTTATTTACAAGTTACAACGCATTAATGTGGTGGGCTCCGTCAAGTCAGCGTCTTTGGGAAGTTTGTACTATGTTTCGTTCGTTGTAGATTGCATTCAGTAGAGTAATAATGAATACATGGGCGCAGACATTTTGTGCGTGCTACGTCATCATAATGGATCATCGTGTGTCCCAAGACCGACCATGCGCTAATCTTGCGATCTAGCGTTTGGTGTGCATCGGGGATAATCTGACGACGAACTGTGTTTTGTATGTTCGGAGTTGGAGTCAAACACGATGTCCTAACATCATCAAGCGCCATACATTTACTATGGCGATCATCATTTTCAGGAGGACGTGATCTTCCGGGCAATGTGATGGATAGGCGGCAGGAACCATTAAAGGCTATGTCTGCAAAGTGTTCCTTGTTGCAGTTTCCTCATGTTCCAAGTCCGGCTTGTTGCAGGAGCTACTGAGTTAAGTGCTCTGTGCACACCGTGAGCTGTGTGTCTCATCCATTTTGATCATGTTTCGATACTCCAATTGTGTACGATGAATGATGATATCGTATGACAGGGAACAGTTGGCTGTGTTCACTTTCTGTGCGGTTTCGCCTTATGTCTTTTGGCGTGTGCTGAGACTACTATGATGGGGACTACAGTTACCTTTCTTTGTTTGGAAGATGAGTTATAATTCGGATGATTCCACTGGCACGGGCGGTTGAGCAATTATGGATTTTAATTCGCTTGCAGTGATACCGAGGCCTTCAATAACCAATAACCAATAACCAATGTTTAGACTGGCTGTACATAATATTTAAGAACTCTTTTTCTTGTTTCTATTGTCAAAATTGGATTGCATAGTATCTTCTTTAATAGCTTTATGTGGGTGAAAAATAAAATAATAGTAGAACGACTTTTCGGCTAAGAAGGTCTTTAGCTGGAACAACAAACAGACCCATAGCAAATTTGAGATGAGTACCGTGGCTGTCATGTTTTCTATATCTGACGGTCGAATAGTTGAGAGTACAGTTAAGTAGTAGGTACAGAAACCGTCTATCATCTTGTTGTACGAACTGAGCACCTAAGGGTCAGCCCAGAGTGCGATGAGATCGAAAGTTTTCACCAGTAATCAGTGATACGTTACCAAACTATCAAACTATTCCACGCCTCGTTTCTTTACTTCTCTTTGTTTTCCTATATTTTTCTTCATGTAATTTTCCATTCTTTCTTCCTTTTTATATTTGTTTGCTTTTTAATTCATGAATTTCACTTATTCTTCTTTTAATATCTCTTCTTCTCTCTCAAACACTGTCTTTTATCATCCAGCTGAACTCCCCGCTCCCTCCTCTGTTATCCTTTTATTTCACTGCATAGTTGTTCTCTTTTTTTATCATGTTTATATTTCTTTTTTTTCTCCCACTTTCTTAATATTACCTTCGTTCTTTTTCTATGGGTTTCCATTTAATGTATCTCCCTATTAAATATTTATTTATTTTCTTCTCCTAGTTTTTTTTTATCAATATATTTCTCTCATTCTTCACATTTGTTCTCGCTTTGCTTACGTCACTCTCGCCCTCTCTCTCTTTCTCTCTCTCTCTCTCTCTCTCTCTCTCTCTCTTTCTTTCTAATCTTTCTCCAAAACTGCTTTTGTTCATTCGCATTTATTCTTTACGTCTCTCATTCACTCTCTCACTATCTCTCTTTTCTATTGGTTCTTCAAATTTAATTTTTAACCCATTCGTATTTTTTCTTTATACCTACCACTAACTTTCACACTCTCTCTCTCCCCTTCTCTCTCTGCTCACCTCCCTCTCCCTCTGTCTCTCTATCTCGCCCCTTCATTCTATTTTCCTTTCTCTCTCATCTTCTCTCTCTCCATTTCTCTCACTCATCTCTATCTTTCACTTCCTCTCCCTCTCTCTCCTTTTCATCTCTGTCTCTATTTTTCCATGCGTATTTGTTCTTAATATCTACCACTAACTTTCATTTTCTTTCTCTCTCTCTCTCGTATTCTTTCTTTAAGTTTCTGTATTTTGTTCATTCGTATTTTTGCTTACGTGTCCCATCCATCTCTCTGTCTGAATCTTTCTAAACTTTAATAAAAAGACACTGTATAATCCATGGTGCTAATTCTAACGTTATTTAGCAAAGAGCAGCAAGTCCCTATTCACTGGCCGAGGATTTCATTGCAGAACTGCCCGCTGATTGTAAAAGATCCATTCAGACATTAGCAACGCAATGACGTAGTGATGATGGCTTCCTTGATGGTTTTAGTTTGTTTTTGAGCTCGTGGCATCCTCGGCCGGGCAATATGATCCCCGTGTTAATTGTGTATTTAGTGTGGATGTCTATTTTTCTGAAGGCACAAAACAGCAGAAAGGATCAGGTCAGTTCCGTAAACACTTCTGACTTCCTTAATGATATTTCCTCATCAGCCGGTTCTTCTTTTTATTTGTTGTATGATATCTATGTTCTATTTGTTTTGTATAGGTGTATTGGCCTATGTTATTTTATTTGTTGTACAAGTGTACTGGTCTCTATGTTATTTTATTTGTTGTACAAGTGTACTGGTCTCTGTTATTTTACTTGTTCTATAGATATACTGGCCTCTCTGTTATTTTACTAGTTATATAGGTGTATTGATCTCTCTATTATTTTACTTGTTCTATAGGTCTCTCTGTTATTTTATTTGTTGTATAGGCGTACTGGTCTTTTTATTCCTGTATGTGTTGTATAGGTGTACTGGCCTATGTTATGTTATTTGTTGTATAGGTGTAAATATAGATATCTTAGGCATATCAGAGACAAGATGGAAAGAATGTGGGCACATAGAGGACGACAGATACACATTTATATACTCAGGAAACAACAGAACATCAAAGGTGGGTAGGAATACTGATAAAAAGAGAGCTACAAAAATATATAAGTACCCACTGGACATACAGTGATAGGATTATACTAGTTAAGTTGAAAGCAAAACAATTCGATATTGCAATAATACAGACATATGCATCTACTCAAGACTACACAGATGAACAAATAGAGGCATACTATAAAGACCTAAATAAAGTTATGAAGCAAGTGAAATCATCAGACATCTTGATTGTAATGGGTGACATGAACGCTAAAGTAGGAAAAGATAGATATAAGACCATTATAGGAAATCATGGTTTAGGAAAAATAAATGACAGAGGAGAAAGATTAATACAATTCTGTGAAAAAAAATAGGCTGATAATATGTAGCACCTACTTTGAGCAAGAGAAAAGGAAACTATACACATGGAAAAGCCCTGGAGATAAGAAGAGGAATCAAATAGATTACATAATGATAAAAAGAAAGGTTCCGTAACAGCGTAAAGAAAGCCAAAACCTACCCAGGAGCAGATATTAATTCAGATCACAATCCTGTAATGATTAAAACGAAAATCAAACTAAAGAGAAACAAGCAAAAGTATAATTCATCAACAAATTCACTAGATATAACAGCTTTAAATCAAAAAGATGTTAAGATACCTATACAATACAAGTAAAGAACACATACCAGAAGCTGCTAGAAGAAGCAATTCAGCAATACAGAAGAGAAAATCCTGATGAAAAAGTAGCAACTAAATGGTAATGCATAAAGAAAAGCATACAAGAAACCTGCGACACCTTACCCAAAAGAGAAAAGAACAAAAAACAAAAATGGATAACTAACACCATCTTAGAAAAAATGGAAGAAAGGAGACAAGCGAAGAACACTGCCCGATACAATAAAATAGATAATGAGATACGCAAAATGTGCAAAAAAGGCAAAAGAAGACTGGCTCAGCCAAAAATGTATAGAAATAGAAACTATTGAAAGCAAACAAGACTTAAGAGGAATGCACACAGAAATAAAGAGAATGACTAATACAAATAAAAAAGCCACAGAGGTGGATGCATTGCAGACAAAAAAGGAAAAAATGCTAACAGACAATAAAGATATTATAGATAGATGGCAGGAATACATGTCCGAGCTATTACATGAACAAAGGGACAAGAAACTAGTTATAGAAACTATGCTATAAAAACAATGAAAAAGGGTAAAGCAGCAGGACCTGACGGCATACAGATAGAGATGATAGAGGCACTAGAAAATTTTGGCATTGAAGTGATTACAGACATATGCAACGACATATACCACATAGGATACATATGAAATGAACTAAAAACATCAACTTTCATTGCATTGCCTAAAAAGAATGGTGCAGTTGAATGCCTTGACTTGAACAATAAGCCTAATGAGCCATGTTACAAAAATCTTGCTAAAAGTTATACAAGGAAGGATTCAGAATAAAATCAATACTGAATTAGATGAGCAGCAATTTGGATTTAGGAATAATAGCGAGACAAAACAAGCCATATTCTGTATGAGAACATTAATCGAAAAGTACACAGAAGTAAACAAACTGCCTGCTTGTGCCTGCTTCATAGACTACACCAAAGCTTTCGATAGAGTACACCACAAACAACTTATAGAATGCCTAAAAGAGATACATCTAGATGACATGAACATACGACTTTTATGTAATCTATACTGGGAGCTTACAGCAATAATAAAATACAACAAAGAGAACTCTACACCCTTCGATATAAAAAGAGGAGTAAGACAGGGATGCACCCTATCACTAAGCTTGTTCAATCTATACACTGAGCAAATCTTTTAAAACATCATAGAGATGCCAGGCCTACAAATTAATGGAAAGATAATCAATAACCTAAGATATGCTGATGATACTGTACTACTATAGCTCGTTTCAAATCACTTGCCCAAATTCAAAACGCTATTGCTCAGAAACCGTTTGTTAAATACTGTTGAAATTTTCCAAATGTTATTAGAATGCAAAAGACCCTTTAAATGTATATTTAACAAATATCTTGCAGCTGCAGTTTTCTTAAAGCGGCGAATTTCTTTGATGTTTGTCAAAATTGTAAATTGTGAAGCCCTAAATAATAGAAATTACCGTAGTTGCTGGTCTATGATTAATTTTCACTAGGTAAAGGCGTGGCCGTAATGGGGAAATAACTGAATAAGGAAAAACACCAGGAGAATTATTGTCTTCTCAGTTCGAGGACGGACGATAATATCAAGGTATACCTGTATGTCCAATTTTCATAGTTGTGTGGTCCTAAAAAGGACCGTTTGTTGAACTAATTTATGGCAATATAGGGGCCAACATTGTGGGGCTATATACTTTCATTCTGAATCAGACGAGTCTAAAAGATTAATAACTGTTTGAGGTTGAATATTCCACAAACCATCATTTTTCCAATATTCCTCTTCCTGTTTTAAGACGTGGTCTTCACATTTAGCTCAATAATCTTTTTCTAAATTTAATAAAGCGAGATTAGCAAGAGTCTTTACATCGCATATTTTGAATGTATTTTCATCTGCCACTTGTCCTTTTAATTTTGCCCAGATTAGTGCTATTGGATTTAAATGAGCATGGTAAGGTGGCAGCCTCAAACTTATATGACCGTGCTCTTGGATAATCTTATCTATTTGAAAAATCTTTGTCCTTTGTTTTGGCTTTACTAGAGATAGTAATTCAGGTTTTAAGTGCATGTTATTAAATTGTATGTGCTCCTTTGTGAGCCATATCTTAATAGCATCTTTTGTACTGGATGATGTCTGGACTTTAACTTCAAGTGCAACAATGTTGTGGTACGCTGCATTGTCCATTATTAGGCAAGATGGTCGATCTAGTGATGGGAGAACAGAATTTTCAATCCAATGTCTAAATATGTGACCATTCATCTCAGAGTGATAATCTCGATTGTCTATGGATTTTGAAAGAAAAATGAGCTCTGCATTCTGTATTAGTCCATGTTGTCGACTACCTGCATGAGCAATTATCAAGCGCTGTCCTTTGCTGCTAGGTATTAATCTCTTAATCTTTCCATCTGATGACTGCCATTCCCTTTGGTTAGTGTGGTGAGCATTGATCCATGTTTCATCCAAGTACACAATATCATAACCTTGCTTGCGCACCTCTTTTACTTCACATAAGTACTTCCTTCTCATGACTACTATATGTGGCTTCTCACAGATGATGTTTCGTCCATTGGAATACTTTCTGAATGTAAAGCCTGTAGCTCTCACATTCCTCCATAATGTAGACTTTGATATTTCAATACTGTTTTTCTTTTTCAGCGAAATTTTTAATTTTCTTATTGTAACAGTTTCATTCATACCCAACATTTTGCGAATTTCACTTCTAATAAGTTCACTGTCGAAATTATCCAACATTTTTGCTCTTCCTTGTGATTTTGTATATTTTGAACATTGAAGGTCACGTGCTTGAATCCAGCGATTAAATGACCGTTTAGATAAATCCAAAATGTGTCTTGTCCTATTCTCAGGGTTTTATAAAGAATGAAATAATCTTCCTCGTTTAGCCTCTTTGCAAAAATCTATCTATCTATTGATCTTTCGAGCCGTAACCGGCCCATAGGGCGTAGACCAAGATACACCTTCTCCTATATGAATTTTTGTTCTAGCAGTTTTCTTTTAAAGATATTTTATCAAATCTCGCCATCTGTCTCTGTTCTGTGCAAGCAGTTCTATCTCATTGAGGGAGCCGATTCCTGCTGCTCTTGTCTCTCTCATCAATGTTCTTCTCAGTGTCTCCCTGGGTCTTCCTCTTTTTCTTTTACCTGTTGTTTCCCATATGAGGGCTTGCTTTGCTATTCGATTATTATCTCTTCTCATCACATGTCCAACGTATGACCATCGTCTTTTCTTTATTACTGAAGATATTAGTGGTTGATTGGCGATTTCTCTAATTTCCTCGTTTTTTTTGAATTCGTTCCATTCTATACCAAGTATTTTCCTTAGACATTTATTTTCGAATGCGTTCAACTTTGTTTCTATATCTCTTGTTGTTTTCCAGCTTTCACACGCATACGTAAGGGTTGATAGTACATTTGATTTGAATAGCCTAAGTTTTGTGTTTGTGCTAATGAGTTTTGATTTCCACAACTTTTCAAGGCTTCTGAAAGACATTGCTGCTTTAGCCAGTCTGATTCTAATTTCTTTGCTCGTATCCCCTTCTCGATCAATGTGACTTCCAAGATAGATAAAGTGATCGATCTCTTCTACTGGTTTGTTTTCCATGTATATTTTGTCACTTGTTGGAATTAAACTTTTCATGACTTTAGTCTTTTCATGATTGACCTCAAGCCCAATTTTGCTGGCTATTGATGATAGTCTACGTTTCATTAACAACATCGTTTTTACGATAGCGGCTTGTTAAACCTCTGATCAACGGTTCAATACCAAGCCGGAGAAAAATAATTCCTCCATTTTGGAAACAACCGGAAACGGAAATCTTTGCAAAAATAGTCATACATTTTTATTGCGATGTTTTGTAAACTGTAGAATTTCATTTTAAGACTCATGATAAATGTTACTGTTCCACGTCTACACCTATGAATGAACGGAAATGGAACACACAATTTGTCGTGTTTTTTACAAGTGTCTAATTGTGTCAAAAAACCACGTGAAGGCGTGAAAACATGTCAATTTTATCGTGTATTAATTTTTACTCGCTATTTTTAACTTAAAATACTGTAAACATTAAGTTTTGACTACATCAATGGGTCGTTATAAATTTATATAAATCAAATAAGCAACAATAATAACCAAATGTTTTTTTTAAATGAAATTAATTCCCTGTTGGGTTCTAATCATTATAACTTTACATGCAAATTCTGAACAACTTACAACAAGTGGTTAAAAAGCTATCGATTTTAAAAGTTGGGCACGAGTTATGAAACAAGCTATAGCAGAAATTCCTAAAGATCTACAACAATTACGTAAAGAAATAAACATTATAGGCAAAAAATATGGACTAGATATGAATATCAACAAGACTAAAACTATGATCATAAACAAAGGAAATACTCAAAACCCACAAGTGGATATCAAAATTGAAGGAAACCTGGAGACAGTTCAGAACTACAACTACCTTGGACATACTATAATCAGTGATGGAAAATGTACAACTGAAATAAATAAAAGAATAGGAGTGGCAAAAAGTATTTTTAATGTCATGAAAAATATACTAACAACAAAACAAATAAAACCTGGGCTAAAACTAAGAATAGCAAAATGTTACATCTTCTAAATATTCCTATATGGTGCAGAAACATGGACATTAGACAAGAAAACAGAAAAGAGAATTGAAACCTTTGAAATGTGGATATATAGAAGAATAGGTAGAGTTGGATGGAAGGAAAAGAAAACAAACGACGAAGTCTTAAATCAACTAAAAATAAAAAGAGAACTACTAAACACAATTCAAACAAGGCAAATGCGATTTTTGGGCCATGTTAAAAGACACAACAGCCTACTGAAAGTAATCCTGGAGGGGAAAATACAAGGTAATTAGAGGGAGAGGCAGACCGGGACTAAAATGGACGAGTAACATCAAAAGATGGGCACATCAGCCTATGACAGCCTGCACCATCAAAACAAGAGACAGAACAGAATGGCGCTCCATGGTAGCCAACTTTCGTTGCGGAGACGGCACTCGATGATGATGATAGGTGTACTAGTATCTCTCTCCTTTATTTTTTCTATAGATGTTCAGATTCCTTAATTTTTTAACATTTTGTGCAGGTATTACGTTCTGTTTGTCGCTGACATTTGTATTTTCATCCACTTCTGCCTGTTTTGTAATTTCTTGTTAATGTTTTGTTGTTTCTGTTTTTGTTGTATTTTGTTTCTAGTTACGTCTATTCATTTACTGATAGTGTAGATGTCACAACTTTCTATTTTTATTTGAGTGCAAGCGTCCCTTTATTTCTCTCTTTCTCCTTCTCTCTTTCTCCCTATCTCTCTCCCTCTCTCGCCCCCTCCCTTTCTCTCCCTTTCTCTCCGCTTTTCTCCCCTCTATCTCTCTCACTCCTTCTCTCTCTATATCTCTCAATCCATCTCTTTCCCTCCTCTCTCCCTCTATCTGTCCATCTCCCTCCCTCTCCCCCATTCTTTCTCCTTCTCTTTTTCTCCTTCTCTCTCCCTCCTCTCTCTACCTCTCTCTTTCCTTCTCTCTTTCCTTCTCACTCCCTTGCCTGCTCTACTTTCTCTTTTCCATAATATGCTACATACAATCTTTGTTTTCTTTATAGAGTTAATTATTACAAAGAGTCCAGTTTTCTCGGCTTTCATGTGGTTCACTCACTGTGTGTAATCTCAGCAAATTCTGATCAATTTAAAACCATTGATGCTGTCAACAAATACTAATTAGTGAACTCATTTATCTTGAACAAAGTTCCATTTACTGTCCTCATTTAACAGCTGTTTAATGGCCCGTAAAATATGATCCAGCGTCAGTGAGAAAAAAGAGAAGGGACTGTTGTGAAACATAGACCGTGACATCTGCGACAGAGATCATTGTCCGTGTTGTTTGGCCATGCTGAGCATTTAATGGGGGAAAAAAATATGAATCGTGTACACCACTTGAATCCGTACAACAGCTGTGGTTTGGCATTACCTGATGTCAGATTTGGGCACGTCACAATTACAGAGGGAGAGTTATAGTTGTTGTATTGATAACTTGCTGGTTTGGCGATACGAGATGGGTCGTGAACGAGGGTTTAACAGCTTTGTTCCCCAAACCCAACCAGCTATTAAAGGATTAGGTAGATAGCGAGGAAAAGACGAGGTCAAATATGGTCGCTGCTAGGGCAAAAGTAATTGGGAAAATAAAATCTACGCAAAACGCTAAAAGTCGACGATAAAAATATGAGAGTACCTCTGAAGTCGAGAATATCTGCCTGTATGGCGGGGGACACCTGTGCACATAGCTCCCGGTGAGAAAAATAGGGAAAACTGATACTGGAGCAAAATTCTGTCCCTCCGGACTTCACTAGGGATATAAAGCTGACGATAGTAAACAACAACAATATAAATATTGCATTGAAAGTTCATTTCTTTCCGTTGTTTGTTCTATGTGTTTAATTCAGTAGCACTAATCGATATTGCTATTTGCGCACAATAAACATTGTGTCATTTATGTAATGTTGTTTATTAATATAATCTGTAAAGAATATTACTCAAACGCCACAGTTGTTTAGATCAGATTTATTCAACGATTTATTTTAATCCAAACTTACAACGATTGTTCCATAATTTTAGCGTTCCTACTTTTTTGTTCTCATCAGAATAATCCATGTTTGTGTAAAATCTTTATTTTCACGTAGAAGGTAGATTATAGATAGTAACGTCGGATTACATTGTCTTTTCACTTACCTAAGATATTACACACTACCTTAGACATTGCACATAATACTTTCTATGTTCTTTTTCTGTTTTCTTTTTGCCACCTTATATATATATATATATATATATATATTCTTTCGATTATCCAATGCCTTCTTGATCGTTTTAATCTGCCTTAACGACCTGGCATCTTTGCTGCATTCTCCGAGTGTCACCAAATCTCACTCAGCCGTTATATGTCTTAGATGCTCAAATAGATTTATTTTATTTAATTGACCTGTCATTGTTTTTTAAATAATTTTTTTATGGCTTATATATTTTTAGCAGTGTGGACATGCCGAGCTCCTTGTCCACCCCTCCTTAGTCGCCTTTGAGGACAATACTTGTTGGGTACAGCACCCCTGATCTTTTCTTCCATTCCAGCTCCGCGAAGCTAGAGCTGCCAGTTATGTTGTTACTGATAGCGCATTTGTGAAATAAGGTGCTGATATTCCCCGTTGTAGTTATGGTTACTTCTGACGAGCGGATGGACTGTAAACTTTATTAATATTTCATCAGTGGAATATTATTTATTCTTCTTTTGTCGACGTGCTTGACCTATCTTCGATAGGCTAACGTGCATTCGAAGTTCGATAAGCAAACATCTATTTTGACAACAATGACGTCTACCAGGAATGTTCATCCCGATTGTACAAAGTCAGTGACGGTAGACGGGGTGGTAGAATCAGAAATGATCAATGGCTCAGAAAATAAAAAACAGCAAAGTGTGTGGTAAACAAGATGAATATTCAGGACACGAATAGCAAATATTGCTGACCACCATGAACGAGATTGAAGCCTCATGATGTTCGATTCTAAAGAAAAATGGAAAAAAATTATAACTTAATGCCAGAGACAGGGCGGAATAGCGCTCCAATGTAGTCAGTCTTTGATGCGGAGACGGCACTCAGTGATGATGATGCTAATGACGATAATAATGATGATGACAGAGAATTGGTCAGTTATTGCCTCACGATTGGAAATAACCATTTTGATGTAATCGCTCTAGCCGCTGGTAAGTGGTCACATACATTTTAAACAAATTGACAATTACTAACAGAATACATCCCTTTATAATATTACAACTCTCTCATTCTCTTATAATATTACAACTCTCTCATTCTCTTATAATATTACAACTCTCTTATTCCCTTATAATATTACAACTCTCTCATTCCCTTATAATTTTACAACTCTCTCATTCCGTTATAATATTACAGCTCTCTTATTTTCTTATATTCATACAACTCTCTCATTCCCTTATAATATTACAACCAACTCTCTCAATCCCTTATAATATTTCAACTCCCACCCCCTCTCTCTCTCTCATTCCCTTATAATATTACAACTCTCTCATTCCCTTATAATATTACAACTCTCTCAATCCCTTATAATATTACAACTCTCTCATTCCCTTATAATATTAGAACTCTCTCTTATTCCCTTATAATATTACAACTCTCTCTCTCCATCTCTCTCTCTCATTCCCTTATAATAATACAACTCTCTCTCTCCATCTCTCATTCCCTTATAATATTACAACTCTCTCATTCCCTTATAATATTACAACTCTCTCAATCCCTTATAATATTACAACTCTCTCTCTCTCTCTCTCATTCCCTTATAATATTACAACTCTCTCTCTCTCATTCCCTTATAATATTACAACTCTCTCAATCCCTTATAATATTACAACTCTCTCTCTCTCTCTCTCTCTCATTCCCTTATAATATTACAACTCTCTCTCTCAATCCCTTATAATATTACAACTCTCTCTCTCTCTCTCATTCCCTTATAATATTACAACTCTCTCTCTCATTCCCTTATAATACGACAACTCTCTCATTTATAATCAAGTCCATTATTGTTTTGTCATGTCCTCATGTGGAAGTCTACACACGTTTATGGAAACAACAAGGAAAGCAAAGCTTAACATTAGACCCATAAAACGATCTCATTCAAGAACTATTTTCACAAATATTTTATTTTGTGTGATAACATTCACATGTCACTAATAGTAATAGGATATTCTCTATACACAGCTTCGTAGTAGGAGGCAATCTGATCTGATGGGTACCCGTCGAGCAAGTGTTTCGGCCCTTTAGCTTCTTGAAACACTAAGAGAGGTGGACCCGCCTCGGTCATGACTTCCAGACGTTGAAATCCTTCTGCATTGAACTCTAAAACTTACAATATATATTCAGCATAAAATAACTACACTTACTCTATGCAACACTTCTGATGGAATTTACGGTCTTCTCCAGCGTGGTATACTTACCTGTCTTAGCTTTAACCCACCACTTTGATGCCCTCTTCGCGGTGGCAGCAGTCTAAAATGGCGTGTGATTGCAACGTCCTTTTATTAAGGCTCGCGTACAAGCTACAGGAACATAGGTTGATAGAGCAGAATCCCAAAAAGTGATTGAAGATAGAGAGAAATGAGAGGGTTGACGAAGTCTGTCAGTAGTGCCCCATACGGCTATTTCTTTTAATCGAAAAGTGGTAATTTGGTTATAACCTAGGAATTATTTGCCTGTTCCCATTAATCTAGGAAATGTTGCAGCAGTTTTGAGTGTAGATGTCTGATACATTCTATTCATTCCTAACACTGATATTTTATGGAAGTGGCTTAAATGTGTGACGCCAAATGCAAAATGTGAATTTGTGTTTAGCTAAAGAACATATTTATGTAAGAATGATATGCTGGTGTAATAGTGCTGGTAATAAAAAGATCAGTGTTTGATACATCTGGTAGTTTCGGTGGTTGATACTTCTGGTAGTTTCGGTGGTTGATACATCTGGTAGTTTTGGTGGTTGATACATCTGGTAGTTTCGGTGGTTGATACATCTGGTAGTTTCGGTGGTTGATACATCTGGTAGTTTCGGTGGTTGATACATCTGGTAGTTTCGGTGGTTGATACATCTGGTAGTTTTGGTGGTTGATACATCTGGTAGTTTCGGTGGTTGATACATCTGGTAGTTTCGGTGGTTGATACATCTGGTAGTTTCGGTGGTTGATACATCTGGTAGTTTCGGTGGTTGATACATCTGGTAGTTTCGGTGGTTGATACATCTGGTAGTTTTGGTGGTTGATACATCTGGTAGTTTTGGTGGTTGATACATCTAGTAGTTTCAGTGGTTGATACATCTGGTAGTTTTTGGTGGTTGATACATCTGGTAGTTTTGGTGGTTGATACATCTAGTAGTTTCGGTATTTGATACATCTGGTAGTTTCGGTGGTTGATACATCTGGTAGTTTCAGTGGTTGATACATCTGGTAGTTTCGATGGTGCAGATTTCAATCCTTCAATTATAAGATAAATCTGTTTCTTGTGCATTTTTTTTCTGTAAAGATATAAATCAACGCAAAAGAACTAAAGTTTCAGCGAGAAACTGTTGTGCCCAGCGACCGCCATTGTTATGCGATGAAGAAGAAGGTGGGAGCATATGTCGGCAAAAACCAACATTGTGCACTAACATAGGTTAACAGTTAGATATTGTAAATATAATGGAGGTTAACAGAACATGATGATGGTGATTCCCAAAACTAACGTTGTCTAGATTCAAATGCGAACTGTACTGTCATTAAACCCAAGGCAGAAATATGATCAGTTGGTAGAAATATGATCGTAGCTGGGACTTCAGTTAGAGAAAGTGCATTTCATGTGCTAGTAGCAATTATGGGGAATGGCCGAAAACACATCCACTACGAGGGTCTATGGACAAGTTCTCGGACTGTAGTTATATCGAGATGGCATAAACGAGATGGCATAAACGAGATGGCATAAACGAGATGGCATAAACGAGATGGATAGACGGATGTTTTCATTTATATAAATAAATCATCATCACATGTTATATCATGAGAGTCCCTGACTACCATATCTCGTCATCTCCCTCGTGTGCTAGCACTTACTACCAACTCTACCGTTGATTTCTTCTTGTGCCTCGTTGCTAAACTTAGGTTAACTGTCTAGTATATTCTCTGCTTATCTCCCTCTAGCTCTATTTCTCTCATTCTCACACCATTTCCATCTTTTCCTCTTTCATTAAAAAATTAAGACGATTAAAGAAAAACATGACCTAACCATACCAGTCTTCCACTATTTCCCACAGACATGACCAGTACACAATCTAAAGTTGATTGAACGTCACCACTATCGTGGCGTGAGTATTTCTAACATGGCGTAATCTGGTGTTGCGACTGCAGTCTTTCACAACCTTCTTGTAAAACGTCCCAGGAGATAATTTTCTCTTACAACAGACTTAGTTCTCACTGGCTCGACACTTAATACATTTATTATTCGTCGACAAACTGTTTACAGGAGAAAATATTCTCTTAGCGGATGTGATACTTCCTAGGCAATGCGATTCTGTGATTGTATACAATACTGATATTTCTCTTCCTCTCTATCTCTGTGTCCCCACTCTCTCTGTGTCCCTCTCTGTGTAACCCTCTCTCTCTCTCTCTCTATGTATATATATATATATATATATATATATATATACATATCCCTCTCTCCTTGTTCTCATCCCTCTCTGTGTCCCTCTCTGTGTAACCCTCTCTCTCTCTCTCTCTATGTATATATATATATATATATATATATATATACATATCCCTCTCTCCTTGTTCTCATCCCTCTCTGTGTTCCTCTCTTTGCCTGTGTCCACCTCACTTTCTAACTCTCTCTGTCTCTCTTTATGTCACTCTCTATGTCTCTCACTTTGTCTCTCTCTCTATATCTCCATGTTTCTCTCCGTCTCTCTCTATGTCTCTCTCTATGTCTTTCTCTCTACGTATTCCTCTAAATCTCTCTCTATGTCTCACTCTCTATGTCTCATTTTATGTCTCCCTTTATGTCTCTCTCTATGTCTCTCTCTAGGTCTCTCTCTATGTCTACCTCTATGTCTCTCTCTAAGTCGCTCTCTCCCTTTATCTCTCTCTATGTCTCTCTCTATGTCTCTTTCTCTATGCCTCTCTTTTAATATCTCTCTCTTTGTCTCTCGCTCAATGATCTCTCTATATTTCACTTTATGTCTCTCTCTCTATGTCTCCCTCTATGTCTCTCTCTATGTCTCTCTCTATGTCTCTCTATACGTCACTCTCTACGTTTCTCTCTATATTTGTCTTCCTCTATGTCTCCCTTAATGTCTCTCTCTATGTTTCTCTCTCAATGTCTCTCTCTATGTCTCTCTATATGTCACTCTCTATGTCTCTCTCTATGTCTATGCCTATGTCTCTCTCTATGCCACTCTCTATGCCACTCTCTATGCCTCTCTCTATGTCTCTCTCTATTACTCTCACTATGTCTCTCTCTATGTCTATGTCTATGTCTCTCTCTATGTCACTCTCTATGTCTCTCTCTATGTCTCTCTCTATGCCTATGTCTATGTCTCTCTCTATGTCTCTCTCTATGTTTATCACTATGTCTCTCTCTATGTCTATGTCTATGTCTATGTCTATGTCTATGTCTCCCTCTATGTCACTCTATGTCTCTCTCTATGTCTCTCTCTATGTCTATCTCTATGTATATCTCTATGTTTCTCTCTATGTCCCTCTCTATGTCCCTCTCTATGTGTCTCTCTATGTCTTTTTCGATGTCTCTCTCTATGTCTCTTTCTCTATGTCTCTCTCTATGTCACTCTGTCTCTCTATATGTCACTCTTTAAGTCACTATATATGTCTCTTTCTCTATGTCTCTCTCTTTATGTCACTCTCTATATCTCTCTCTATATGTCTCTCTCCATGTCTCTCACAATGTCTCTCTCCATGTCTCTCACAATGTCTCTCTCTACATCTATCTCTATGTCTATCTCTATGACTCTCTATATGTCTCTCACTATGTCTCTCTCTATGTCTATCTCTATGTCTCTCTCTATGTCCCTCTCTATGTGTCTCTCTATGTCTTTCTCTATCTCTCACTGTCTCTCTGTATGTCTCTCATTATGTCACTCTCTTTGTCTCTCTCTATGTCTCTCAGTATGTCTTTCTCTATGTCACTCCATAGTCCAACAAAGTTGTGTATCTTTGTTGTGTGTCGTTGGGTCAGGTTTAACATGGAAGTCCAACAAGGTTGTGCACCTTGTTGTATGTCATTGGGTCAGGTTTAACTTGGAAGTCCAACAAGGTTGTGCACCTTGTTGTGTGTCATTGTATCAGGTTTAACTTTGAAGTCCAACAAGGCTGTGTATCTAGTTGTGTGTCATTGTATCAGGTTTAACTTGGAAGTCCAACAAGGTTGTGCACCTTGTTGTGTGTCATTGTATCAGGTTTAACTTGGAAGTCCAACAAGGTTGTGAACCTTGTTGTGTGTCATTGTATCAGGTTTAACTTGGAAGTCCAACAAGGTTGTGCACCTTGTTGTGTGTCATTGTATCAGGTTTAACTTGGAAGTCCAACAAGGTTGTGCACCTTGTTGTGTGTCATTGTATCAGGTTTAACTTGGAAGTCCAACAAGGTTGTGCACCTTGTTGTGTGTCATTGTATCAGGTTTAACTTGGAAGTCCAACAAGGCTGTGTATCTAGTTGTGTGTCATTGTATCAGGTTTAACTTGGAAGTCCAACAAGGTTGTGCACCTTGTTGTGTGTCATTGTATCAGGTTTAACTTGGAAGTCCAACAATGTTGTGAACCTTGTTGTGTGTCATTGTATCAGGTTTAACTTGGAAGTCCAACAAGGTTGTGCACCTTGTTGTGTGTCATTGTATCAGGTTTAACTTGGAAGTCCAACAAGGTTGTGCACCTTGTTGTGTGTCATTGTATCAGGTTTAACTTGGAAGTCCAACAAGGTTGTGCACCTTGTTGTGTGTCATTGTATCAGGTTTAACTTGGAAGTCCAACAAGGTTGTGCACCTTGTTGTGTGTCATTGTATCAGGTTTAACTTGGAAGTCCAACAAGGTTGTGCACCTTGTTGTGTGTCATTGTATCAGGTTTAACTTGGAAGTCCAACAAGGTTGCGTATTCATTCGTTCATTTTTCGGACAGCAGAGAAGAGAAACATTTAAATCCTTGGTTAGATAGCTTAGGTCATGGTACGGAGAACAGTCAACAACAGAACTGATGAGATGCACTGTTTGTACAAATTGTGGAAGAACATGGTTGCCGATGCCAACCATTACGCACATGATGATGATGATGACAGGTTTATTTAATCAACTGGACAAAATTCACATTTTTATTGAAACGGCGGGGCGGGATAGAGATATAAAGTAACGGTATTGCCCCGTTCAACGAAGCACGCATTGTCAGCACTCTCATTATGTTAGTTATTACATAGTATCCACTATGTGGAAAAGTGTTCCTTCTTGCAGTTTCCTCATATTCCAAGTCCGGCTTGTTGCAGGAGCTACTGAGTTAAGTGCTCTGTGCACACCGTGAGCTGTGTGTCTCATCCGTTTTGATCCTGCTTCGATATCCCGCTTGTTTACGATGAATGATGATATCGTACGACAGGGAACAGTTGGCTGTGTTCACTTTCTGCGCGGTTTCGCCTTATGTCTTTTGGCGTGTGCTGAGACTGCTACGATGGGGACTACAGTTACCTTTCTTTGTTTGGGAGATGAGTTAGTAATTCGGATGATTCCACTGGCACCGGCGGTTGAGCAATTATGGATTTTAATTCGTTTGCTGTGATACCGAGGCCTTCCATAACCAATAACAATAACAATTTCCACTATGACTAGTTTTGAGTTTCCCAATAATTCCTATTTTACTCAGTGACGTCATTTCCGCCTGGTTGTTGTTCAAACGTTCATCAATGCTACTCGTGACGTATTATTTCTCGAACAATGTTCCATTTCTATTTAGATTACATAGATTGCTACAACTTGATGTTTTAACTTTCCTAGTTTCAACAGTAAAAGTACAGCCAGGCCAGATATCGTATCAGAACCCGATATTGCAGGAACAATTTATAAGATGATGTCTGAGTTATCAAGATGGCGACTGTTATATGGCGTGTGTTTTTTTTTTCCTCTTTGTGTGTGTGTATGTAGTAATACTTTATTCTGTTATTATGCAACATATGTAAATCATGGGTTGTCACATTTGTGCACCGCCACAATTTTTCACATTTGTGTAGCACCACAATTTATCACATTTGTGCATCGTCACAATTTGTCACATTTCTACACCGCAACAATTTGTCATATTTGTGTACCACCACGATTTGTCACATTGTGTACCACCATAATTTGTCACATTTGTACATCGCCACAATTTGTCACATTTGTGTACCACCTCAATTTGTCACATTTGTACACACCCACAATTTGTCACATTTGTACATCGCTAAAATTTACATTTTCACATCATCTAAAAAAAAATATATTTAAAAAAAACAGAATTAATTTGCCATACTTGTAAGCATTAACAGTTTGCAATGTTTCACAGCGTCACAGTAATTCACACTGTTTGAACATTTCAGACCTAAAAACTCCACAATTTCTCACATTTGTAAACCATAGCACTTCACCACATGTGCACACGTTACAAAATGTAATAATTATCCACAGCCACGATCTACCCACGTGTGTGCTTTGTAGCGCTTACTCACAATATATAACATTCATTCACTCATTGCCGTCTCCGCAACGAAGGTTGGCTACCATGGAGCGCCATTCCGCTCTGTCTCTTTCTTTGATAGTGCAGGTTGTCACAAGCTGACTTGTCCATCTTTTAATGTTACTCGTCCATCTTAGTCTTGGTCTGCCTCTGCCTCTTTTACCTTGTATTTTCCCCTCCAGGATTTACTTTTAGTAGGTTGTTGTGTCTTTTAAAGTGGCCCAAAAATCGCATTTGTCTTGTTTATTTTGTGCTTAGTATTTCTCTTTTCATTTTAGTTGTTTAAGACTTCATCGTTTGTTTTTTTTTCCTTCCATCCAATTTTATCTATTCCTCTATATATCCACATTTCAAAGGCTTCAATTCTCTGTTCTGTTTTCTTGTCTAATGTCCATGTTTCAGCACCATATAGAATATTGAGAAGATGTAACATTTTGCTATTCTTAGTTTTAGCCCTGGGGTTATTTGTTTTGATGTCAGTATGTTCTTCATGACATTAAAATTACTTTTTGCCATTCCTATTCTTTTATTTATTTCAGTTGTACATTTTCCATCACTGGTTATAGTATGTCCAAGGTAGTTGTAGTTCTGAACTGTCTCCTGGTCTATTCCTTCAGTTTTGATATTCACTTGTAGATTATGAGTATTATCTATGTTTATGATCATAATTTTAATCTTTTTGATATTCATATCTAATCCATATTTTTTGTATATAAAATAATCTCCTATTTATATTTGTTGGAAGTCATGTCTTGTTGCATCTATATAAGATCACGGACACCGCACCCTATACTGCCACAGGTGTTATTCAAGTACCTGCCTCACTATTTGATTGTCTGTTTCATGTTAGATTGATACACAAGAACAGTGTAAAATAAGTATTGTTAAATAATGGTAAGTTATATATATATATATATATATATATATATATATATATATATATATATATATATATATATATATATATGCCGCTATTATCGGTAATTAGTGATTGTCTTCTGAATTATAGTGCAGCGGTAAAACTGGTAGCAGGAGCAAGTCGTGGGATGTAACGTATCCTACAAGGTATGGTAACAGCAATAAAAGGAAAGAACACAACAAAATAATGATGTCTCAGCCTACATGCGGCCTTCCTCAGAAAACGAGAACAACGCAAACGGACAAAGAAATAACGATAATCTCTACTACATCTAGGATGAGTGGAAGGTAACTTAAAGAGAAGTAAACAGAGCGATAAGAGATGAAATAATGAAACGAGAAAGAGATGTGCTACATACATATCGGATGATACAAATTGATAATAGTGAAACTTGGTAAGCTAAAATAGATATAAATGAAATCGAACTTATGTACAATAATTGAAATAATACGTGAATGACCTGGTAATAACAAAAGTAATGCTATACGTTTATAATATGTTGTGAAAATGAAAGGTTTGAAGCCATAACCCATATAAACGCGTCAGCAAATTTACGTCACAGAGGTTGAGATATTTTGTAAAGGTAAAGTTTTTCTTAATTCTGCTGACGTCATGCAGATTAATCAAGATCATAAAAATATATAATTAACAAATCTAAGACTTGTGCACTAGATATAAAGGTTAATGGAAGTGCGCTGAAAACGATCTCAAGTCTGAAATACTTTGGCTTAGTGTTCTCAGATTATAGCTTCAAAGAGTTAATGGCTAGAATTGCTCAAGTTACGCTAACAAAACGAGCCTTGTCAGTAAAAAGCAGGTAATGGTTTCCCTAGCAGTATTTTACTGTTTAGTTGAGTGGAGTGTAGCGCTCCACTTATCATGGGCACATTTTTACTGTCCTAGGGGAGTGGAGCGTAGAGCTTCCACTTATCATGGGCACATTTTTAGTGTCTAGGAAAGTGGGGCGTAGAGCTTCCACTTATAAGGGACACATTTTTACTGTCTAGGAAAGTGGGGCGTAGAGCTTCCACTTATAAGGGACACATTTTTATTGTCTAGGAAAGTGGGGCGTAGAGCTTCCACTTATAAGGGACACATTTTTATTGTCTAGGAAAGTGGGGCGTAGATCATCCAATAATAAGGGACACATTTTTACTGTCTAGGAAAGTGGGGCGTAAATCTTCCAATAATAAGGGACACATTTTTATTGTCTAGGAAAGTGGGGCGTAGAGCTTCCACTTATAAGGGACACATTTTTATTGTCTAGGAAAGTGGGGCGTAGAGCTTCCACTTATAAGGGACACATTTTTATTGTCTAGGAAAGTGGGGCGTAGAGCTTCCACTTATAAGGGACACATTTTTATTGTCTAGGAAAGTGGGGCGTAGAGCTTCCACTTATAAGGGACACATTTTTATTGTCTAGGAAAGTGGGGCGTAGAGCTTCCACTTATAAGGGACACATTTTTACTGTCTAGGAAAGTGGGGCGTAGATCTTCCAACAATAAGGGACACATTTTTACTGTCTAGGAAAGTGGGGCGTAGAGCTTCCACTTATCATGGACACATTTTTATTGTCTAGGAAAGTGGGGCGTAGAGCTTCCACTTATAAGGGACACATTTTTACTGTCTAGGAAAGTGGGGCGTAGAGCTTCCACTTATAAGGGACACATTTTTATTGTCTAGGAAAGTGGGGCGTAGAGCTTCCACTTATAAGGGACACATTTTTATTGTCTAGGAAAGTGGGGCGTAGAGCTTCCACTTATAAGGGACACATTTTTATTGTCTAGGAAAGTGGGGCGTAGAGCTTCCACTTATAAGGGACACATTTTTATTGTCTAGGAAAGTGGGGCGTAGAGCTTCCACTTATAAGGGACACATTTTTACTGTCTAGGAAAGTGGGGCGTAGATCTTCCAACAATAAGGGACACATTTTTATTGTCTAGGAAAGTGGGGCGTAGAGCTTCAATTTATAAGGGACACATTTTTACTGTCTAGGAAAGTGGTGCGTAGAGCTTCCATTTATAAGGGACACATTTTTACTGTCTAGGAAAGTGGGGCGTAGAGCTTCCATTTATATGGGACACATTTTTATTGTCTAGGAAAGTGGGGCGTAGATCATCCAATAATAAGGGACACATTTTTACTGTCTAGGAAAGTGGGGCGTAGAGCTTCCACTTATAAGGGACACATTTTTATTGTCTTGGAAAGTGGGGCGTAGAGCTTCCACTTATAAGGGACACATTTTTATTGTCTAGGAAAGTGGGGCGTAGAGCTTCCACTTATAAGGGACACATTTTTACTGTCTAGGAAAGTGGGGCGTAGAGCTTCCATTTATAAGGGACACATTTTTATTGTCTAGGAAAGTGGGGCGCAGAGCTTCCATTTATAAGGGACACATTTTTATTGTCTAGGAAAGTGGGGCGTAGAGCTTCCATTTATAAGGGACACATTTTTATTGTCTAGGAAAGTGGGGCGTAGAGCTTCCATTTATAAGGGACACATTTTTATTGTCTAGGAAAGTGGGGCGTAGAGCTTCCACTTATAAGGGACACATTTTTACTGTCTAGGAAAGTGGGGCGTAGAGCTTCCATTTATAAGGGACACATTTTTATTGTCTAGGAACGTGGGGCGTAGATCTTCCAATAATAAGGGACACATTTTTACTGTCTAGGAAAGTGGGGCGTAGAGCTTCCATTTATAAGGGACACATTTTTATTGTCTAGGAAAGTGGGGCGTAGATCATCCAATAATAAGGGACACATTTTTATTGTCTAGGAAAGTGGGGCGTAGATCATCCAATAATAAGGGACACATTTTTATTGTCTAGGAAAGTGGGGCGTAGATCATCCAATAATAAGGGACACATTTTTATTGTCTAGGAAAGTGGGGCGTAGGTCATCCAATAATAAGGGACACATTTTTACTGTCTAGGAAAGTGGGGCGTAGAGCTTCCATTTATAAGGGACACATTTTTACTGTCTAGGAAAGTGGGGCGTAGAGCTTCCACTTATAAGGGACACATTTTTATTGTCTAGGAAAGTGGGGCGTAGAGCTTCCACTTATAAGGGACACATTTTTATTGTCTAGGAAAGTGGGGCGTAGATCATCCAATAATAAGGGACACATTTTTACTGTCTAGGAAAGTGGGGCGTAAATCTTCCAATAATAAGGGACACATTTTTATTGTCTAGGAAAGTGGGGCGTAGAGCTTCCACTTATAAGGGACACATTTTTACTGTCTAGGAAAGTGGGGCGTAGAGCTTCCACTTATAAGGGACACATTTTTATTGTCTAGGAAAGTGGGGCGTAGAGCTTCCACTTATAAGGGACACATTTTTATTGTCTAGGAAAGTGGGGCGTAGAGCTTCCACTTATAAGGGACACATTTTTATTGTCTAGGAAAGTGGGGCGTAGAGCTTCCACTTATAAGGGACACATTTTTATTGTCTAGGAAAGTGGGGCGTAGAGCTTCCACTTATAAGGGACACATTTTTACTGTCTAGGAAAGTGGGGCGTAGATCTTCCAACAATAAGGGACACATTTTTATTGTCTAGGAAAGTGGGGAGTAGAGCTTCAATTTATAAGGGACACATTTTTACTGTCTAGGAAAGTGGTGCGTAGAGCTTCCATTTATAAGGGACACATTTTTACTGTCTAGGAAAGTGGGGCGTAGAGCTTCCATTTATATGGGACACATTTTTATTGTCTAGGAAAGTGGGGCGTAGATCATCCAATAATAAGGGACACATTTTTACTGTCTAGGAAAGTGGGGCGTAGAGCTTCCACTTATAAGGGACACATTTTTATTGTCTTGGAAAGTGGGGCGTAGAGCTTCCACTTATAAGGGACACATTTTTATTGTCTAGGAAAGTGGGGCGTAGAGCTTCCACTTATAATGGACACATTTTTACTGTCTAGGAAAGTGGGGCGTAGAGCTTCCATTTATAAGGGACACATTTTTATTGTCTAGGAAAGTGGGGCGCAGAGCTTCCATTTATAAGGGACACATTTTTATTGTCTAGGAAAGTGGGGCGTAGAGCTTCCATTTATAAGGGACACATTTTTATTGTCTAGGAAAGTGGGGCGTAGAGCTTCCATTTATAAGGGACACATTTTTATTGTCTAGGAAAGTGGGGCGTAGAGCTTCCACTTATAAGGGACACATTTTTACTGTCTAGGAAAGTGGGGCGTAGAGCTTCCATTTATAAGGGACACATTTTTACTGTCTAGGAACGTGGGGCGTAGATCTTCCAATAATAAGGGACACATTTTTACTGTCTAGGAAAGTGGGGCGTAGAGCTTCCATTTATAAGGGACACATTTTTATTGTCTAGGAAAGTGGGGCGTAGATCATCCAATAATAAGGGACACATTTTTATTGTCTAGGAAAGTGGGGCGTAGATCATCCAATAATAAGGGACACATTTTTATTGTCTAGGAAAGTGGGGCGTAGATCATCCAATAATAAGGGACACATTTTTATTGTCTAGGAAAGTGGGGCGTAGGTCATCCAATAATAAGGGACACATTTTTACTGTCTAGGAAAGTGGGGCGTAGAGCTTCCATTTATAAGGGACACATTTTTACTGTCTAGGAAAGTGGGGCGTAGAGCTTCCACTTATAAGGGACACATTTTTATTGTCTAGGAAAGTGGGGCGTAGAGCTTCCACTTATAAGGGACACATTTTTATTGTCTAGGAAAGTGGGGCGTAGAGCTTCCACTTATAAGGGACACATTTTTATTGTCTAGGAAAGTGGGGCGTAGAGCTTCCACTTATAAGGGACACATTTTTATTGTCTAGGAAAGTGGGGCGTAGAGCTTCCACTTATAAGGGACACATTTTTATTGTCTAGGAAAGTGGGGCGTAGAGCTTCCACTTATAAGGGACACATTTTTATTGTCTAGGAATGTGGGGCGTAGAGCTTCCACTTATAAGGGACACATTTTTACTGTCTAGAAGAGTGGAGCGTAGATCTTCCACTTATAAGGGACACATTTTTACTGTCTAGGAGAGTGGGGCGTGGGGCGTAGAGCTTCCACTTATAAGGGACACATTTTTACTGTCTAGGAGAGTGGGGCGTGGGGCGTAGAGCTTCCACTTATAAGGGACACATTTTTATTGTCTAGGAAAGTGGGGCGTAGAGCTTCCACTTATAAGGGACACATTTTTACTGTCTAGAAGAGTGGAGCGTAGATCTTCCACTTATAAGGGACACATTTTTACTGTCTAGGAGAGTGGGGCGTGGGCGTAGAGCTTCCACTTATAAGGGACACATTTTTACTGTCTAGGAGAGTGGGGCGTGGGGCGTAGAGCTTCCACTTGTCACGGGCACATTTTTACTGTCCTAGGGGCGCAGAGTGTAGAACCACCACACACTTATCTTCAAATCTTTTCTCTATAAGACGATGAGTCAATCTCCACTTAAAGTTGAGCGATCATTGCCCAAATAGTTTCTTCGAACCATCAGACCATTCACTGAAACAATTAATTTAATTATCCAATTTTAAATATGAATACCTTTTTTTAAGGAAACAATAACAATGTATTTACCTACTTTACGTTTCTCAAGTTTTTGTTTGTGTATTTGTCGCCATCTGTCACAGTGAATCTGCCACCAGACAATTTCTCTCTGTTTTACTATCCCTCTGTCAGCTTTATCGCAGTCTCTCTACCCAAAACCAGCGCCAATCATTTTCTCCCCAAAATGTGAAAAGATATCTTTAATGTATCCCATGTACATCCATACCACTTGTCTCAGTAGAAAGATTGCATCTGTGCAGCTTCCATGATTTTTTTTTTCATCCTCTACAATTGTTAATTTGCCAACCTTTGTTCGATAATTGATCTTCATTTCGTTTCTATTGTCACAGTATGCATTCTGCTCACACGGCTCAACAGAGAGATGTCACGGTATGATGAGCGTCCTCGTCTCCCTCCTTTATTTGTTCTCGTCGGTATTACTGTTGTCAACTGCTAATCAATACCGGTATATAGTATCCACTCAGGCAGGATACCGACACAGTTTACAATCAGTTTAATGACTTTTCCCTGGTCGTTAAGATACAGGACCCAGTTACAGAAATGTATTTCTTTCTTTCTTTCTTTCTTTCTTTCTTTCTTTCTTTCTTTTCTTTCTTTCTTTCTTTCTTTCTTTCTTTCTTTCTTTCTTTCTTTTTTCTTTCCTTCCTTCCTTCTTTCTTTCTTTCTTTCTTTATTTATTTATTTCTTTCTTTTTCCTTTTTTCTTTTTCTCCTTCTTTCTTCCTTTCTTCCTTCATTCTTTGCCTTCTTTCTCTCTCTCTCTTTCTTTCTTTCTTTAAGTATTGTGTGTACCCGTTTGGCTGTCGAGGGAGATACGAAGTTCTGGTTCTCGCCCTTTTGGGGACTTCACTCATTGTCAATTGATGTAGTAGCCTTTCGTTGATGTTGTCTGTCCATCATACTCTGGGTTTGCCTTTTGCTCTTTTCCCTTCTCCTCTTTTAATATATGCTTTGGAATTATGCTTAGGAATCACACGGTATTCTGTCTAGATGGACAAAGCAGTTTATTTGTTGTTTCTGTATGTGGCTTAAGATTAGTTCAATGTCTTCTCTTCCTCTTATATCATCATTTCTGGTTATGTCCTTTCTGATAACTCCAGGGATGTCTGTCATTAACTTATAACCTGCAAGTTCTAGCGATACTTGGTTTGTTTACTCATCAAACTTGAATTCTTGGAATAAACTGTGTCAAAGTGACACAAAATATTCTAAGAATTACAGTTTGATGAGTAAAGCAAACCAAATATCGAGACAACTATCCCTTCTTCAACAAGACAAAAACACGACAATCAGCATAAGGAAACATCTTATGTGTAAAAAAATTATATAGTTCAAATATATGTCTTTTTATACCATCCGATGTTACCAGTACAAAAATAATATTTTTGTTAAACAAGTTCTAGGAGTTCCCAGAGGAAACAAGCATTAGAACAAAGTTGTAAGAGAAAATGTTGGCATGGAACCAAACAAGCATTAGAACAAGGTTTTAAGAGAAAGATTTGGCATGGAATCAAACAAGCATTAGAACAAGGTTTTAAGAGAAAGATTTGGCATGGAATCAAACAAGCATTAGAACAAGGTTATAAGAGAAAGATTTGGCATGGAACCAAACAAGCATTAGAACAAGGTTTTAAGAGAAAGATTTGGCATGGAATCAAACACGCATTAGAACAAGGTTTTAAGAGAAAGATTTGGCATGGAATCAAACAAGCATTAGAACAAGGTTTTAAGAGAAAGATTTGGCATGGAATCAAACAAGCATTAGAACAAGGTTTTAAGAGAAAGATTTGGCATGGAATCAAACAAGCATTAGAACAAGGTTTTAAGAGAAAGATTTGGCATGGAATCAAACAAGCATTAGAACAAGGTTTTAAGAGAAAGATTTGGCATGGAATCAAACAAGCATTAGAACAAGGTTTTAAGAGAAAGATTTGGCATGGAATCAAACAAGCATTAGAACAAGGTTGTAAGAGAAAGATTTGGCATGGAACCAAACAAGCATTAGAACAAGGTTTTAAGAGAAAGATTTGGCATGGAATCAAACAAGCATTAGAACAAGGTTGTAAGAGAAAGATTTGGCATAGAACCAAACAAGCATTAGAACAAGGTTATAAAAGAAAGATTTGGCATGGAACCAAACAAGCATTAGAACAAGGTTGTAAGAGAAACATTTGGCATGGAAACAAACAAGCATTAGAACAAGGTTATAAGAGAAAGATTTGGCATGGAACCAAACAAGCATTAGAACAAGGTTATAAGAGAAAGATTTGGCATGGAACCAAACAAGCATTAGAACAAAGTTATAAGAGAAAATGTTGGCATGGAACCAAACAAGCATTAGAACAAATTTATAAGAGAAAATGTTGGCATGGAACCAAACAAGCATTAGAACAAGATTATAAGAGAAAGATTTAGCATGGAACCAAACAAGCATTAGAACAAGGTTGTAAGAGAAAATTTGGCATGGGATCAAACAAGCATTAGAACAAGGTTGTAAGAGAAACATTTGGCATGGAACCAAACAAGCATTAGAACAAGGTTGTAAGAGAACGATTTGGCGTGGAATCAAACAAGCATTAGAACAAGGTTGTAAGAGAAAGAGTTGGCATGGAATCAAATTGGAATTACATACAAAGACAACATATAACATGATTTGTGCACCTGTTGAGAATACATATTGTATCCTAATCATATATAAAACGAAAAGGACACACAGATCGAGGCAGACCAGGTCTAGACTGGAGGGACACCATCAGATAAACTCTACAATAGCATCAAATATCAATGCGTGAGACTGCTAGGCGAGCAAGAATCAATCTTTTCTCCTTCTTTCTATATCAAAAATGTAAAAATAGGAAGAACAAAAGATAGAAGATGAAATGACGAGTCAGTGACGAAGCACATTTTTATGTTGACATTAAGCATATTGTTAACCGACCGACATAAGAGATAATGATAGCCGTTTAGGTAATGTAAGGTGACGTAACCCGCAGGTGATTATTACACAACAGGCACAGCACACGCAGTGAATGTCAGAGCTGCATGTACGGGTCGTGGACGTATCTCTCTTTTACATAACAACTTCTCTTATTTGCTCTTGTCTCTTGGTAATACGAACATTTTATTATGGGCGTTATAAGAGATTAATGTAAAAAACATGTACATATGTGCGTTCTCTAGACAACGGTAAATGAAATAAATGGTTGCAATGCCAGTGGAAGCCCATATCAGTTGTGTTTATTATCGCTGAAATATAAAGTTGTACCATCTCATAATAACAACATTCTGGTTACTAAAGAAATCCTCTCTTCATAACGTCTTGATCTTTCTTCAGAAAGGTACACATTTAGTGCTAGATAAAAGCTTGATAGTGCTCAACTACACCTAATAGTCAATAAAACTCATACTAACTCTTAGAGCACTCAAATGCCCATCTATGACTAGAAGAGAAAGCACAATACTTGCAGCCAAGGAACGCCCAAATCTGATTGATTGTAAAGACTGATCGAATAGAGAACCCAGAAGACATGACAAATAGGTAGAACTTTTCAGAAAATTAAATACAGAAAAATGGTCTGCAAGTTCATCTCTCTATCATGTAATCTCAGAAAGGAGAGCATTAGGGGACGAGTAATTTCAAGTGTCAGCCGTTAGGTGTAGGGGTAATCTGCAGAAAATCGACATTAGCATCCTTCATTCTCGGTCTCATGGATCATTGGGATGAAACTGTTCCTCAATCGATTTCAGTTTCAGGCCGATAGCATTGCTGGCTACGTCTCTGCTCATTTCTTCTCCTGTTTAGTCTCAGCGTTTTCTGATGCCCTATTTTCGACGATTCCCATGCGGCCTTTAGACATGTTAAAGCCTGTTAAGATCAGTTCTCTGTCTCTTCAATCTCAATTTGCTCCAAAGAGAAAGGATGATAGTATCCCTTAGAGCTTCAAATGTCTCTTCTAGTATTTCACAATCTCAAATTGTACACAACCAGTAATTATTATCTTAAGTTCCTTGTAAGTCTGTCTAACTAGTAATTTCAAAATGAAAATGTTACATTTCTTAGAACATCTTAACAAATGAAATAATGGGACAACAATCCCCCATACTTCAACACAAAGCGATGCTTATTACCACCAAGAATCATCTTATACAGAGTCAGTTCATGCCAACATTGTGATACCAATACCAAACTTGGTCACAACCGACTAAGCAAAGAAGAAAACGTGCCATAGATGAGATGTCTGAGAAAAGCCCTTGGAGTGACTATAAAAGAAAGGCTGTCATAGAAAAGTGGCACTATAAGAGAAAGAATAGGCATTGAAACAATCCTAAGCTACATAAAGAAACAAAACAAATAAACTAGTTCGGACATCTAAAAAGAATAGCCTGCGATTCATTATTCAAAGGATGTATTAAAAGCGGAGATTGCAGAAGAGCGGATATTAGAGAAAGTGAAAAAGAAAGGTGAAGGATTTCTAAGTACTGAAAGTCAGAAATGAGATATATCGATGCACGATTGTTCAATGACGAAGACAATAACAAAGACAATGACGAAGACAATGACAATGATGATGACAATGACGAAGACAATGACAATGACGAAGACAATGACAAAGACAATGACAATGACGAAGACAATGACGAAGACAATGACAAAGACAATGACGAAGACAATGACAATGATGATGACAATGACGAAGACAATGACAATGACGAAGACAATGACGAAAGACAATGACAAAGACAATGACAATGACAATGACGAAGACAATGACAAAGACAATGACGAAGACAATGACAAAGACAATGACAATGACAAAGATAATGACAATGACGAAGACAATGACAAAGATAATGACAATGACGAAGACAATGACAAAGACAATGACAATGACAAAGATAATGACAATGACGAAGACAATGACAAAGACAAAGACAATGACAATGACGAAGACAATGACAAAGACAATGACAATGACGAAGACAATGATGAAGACAATGACAAAGACAATGACAATGACAAAGGCAATGGCAAAGACAATGACAATGACAATGCCAAAGGTAATGACGAAGACAATGACAATGACAATGACGAAGACAAAGACAATGACAAAGACAATGACAAAGACAATGACAAAGACAATGACGAAAACAATGACAATGACGAAGGCAATGATAAAGACAATGACAATGACAATGACGAAGACAATGTCAAAGGCAATGACGAAGACAATGACAAAGATAATGACAATGACGAAGACAATGACGAAGACAATGACGAAGACAATGACGAAGACAATGACAATGACGAAGACAAAGATAATGATAAAGACGAAGACAATGACAATGACGAAGAAAAAGGTAATGACAATGACGAAGGCAATGGCAAAGACAATGACAATGACGAAGACAATGCCAAAGGCAATGACGAAGACAATGACAAAGACAATGACAATGACGAAGACAATGACACAGACAATGACAATGACGAAGGCAATGGCAAAGACAATGACAATGACGAAGACAATGCCAAAGGCAATGAAGAACACAATGACAATGACGATGACAATGACGAAGACAATGACAATGACGAAGACAAAGACTATGACAAAGACAATGACGAAGACAATGACGAAGACAATGACGAAGACATGAATAAATCAGAGACAAATTTCTAATAGAGCATTTGGTAGTCAACGTCTGGCCGTATTTACCTTACCACGTGGTTGCCACCAACATAACTTGAAGTAATGCATTCACCAGTCTGAATGAGACGTGCTGGACAAATCGTACCATCCATGCAACCTGTCCTAGCAAGTCCTGGACTTCAGCACAGTGGCAAGACTGAGATGGTAACAAATTGCTCATTATCATCAAGTACCATTCCTGACGTAGGTGATCATGTATCTCCACAACTTTCGATCTCGACAGTTATTTATCGTTTCTGTTGTTGACCTTCTGCCAAGTCATTCTCTTAAGCTGTCTGGTATCTCTTCGTCCCTCAATTTTTCAATTTGCTGCAATATATTCCAGCTGTTCCCTTCTCGTAACATGGTAAAAAAATGATGATTGTTTCTTCCTAATATTGGATATTAGCTCTCTTTTAGCTTGGTCCTCTTTCAGAACGTTTTCATTACTCTTCTTAGTTGTTCATGGTATCCTGAACATTCTTCTATAAAACTACATTTCTACAGCCACCAGCGATTTTCTTGTCTGCTGTCCTATTGTTGATGATTTACATCCATATGTTCTATGGCTAGACTAGAAGACTTCAAGACTAGCTCTACATAACATTTAAGAACTTTTTTTTCCTTGCTTCTACTCTAAAGAGAACTACGACACACAATTAGAACAAGACAAGTGAAATTTTTGAGGCATGTTAAAAGACACAACAGCCTACTAAAAGTAATATTGGAAGGAAAAATACAAAGTAAAAGAGGCAGAGGCAGACCAAGACTAACATGGACGAGTAAAATCAAAAGATGGACAAGTCAATCTATGACAGCCTGCACCATCAAAGCAAGAAACAGAGTGGAATGGCGATACATGGTAGCCAACCTTCGTTGCTGAGACGGCACCCGATGACGATGATGATGATGATGATTTTCTTGATTCTGCTTTCAAAAATAGATTGCGCAGTATCTTCTTCATTTTTCTGAAAGCTGCTTTTGTCTGAGCCATTCTGCATCTCACCTCTGTTGCACATCTTCCGTCTGAGGTTAACAAAGTTCCCAAATATTTAAATTCATTTACCTTTTTAAATATTGTTTCGCTTAACAAACTATTTCACGATTTAAATAAACAGCGACTATCTTCACCGACTTGTGAACTGGGTATGTATTAAAATTAAAAAAAAGTAAAGTACCCCCGTCACGCCAACTGGCGTATAGGGAATATGGTGTTAGTGACCATAGATTTTACAGACCTTCGGCATATGATTTTTGGGATAATGTAGTCGGTATTACGCCCGTGCCGATTTACTTGAGCATAAAAAATCCGGTACCCATTAAAGGCTGGATGAACCGGAAGCCGTCGGTTGGGATCGAACCCTACCTCTTGTCCTTTGTAGTCTAGTTCACTAACCATTGAGCTATCGCGGCTCCTGAACTGGGTATATAGTTAGTTGAAAAGAACACATAACACTTGAGAACGCTTTAATTTATTCCTTCCTACTTCGTGCCAAATGTCGCCAAATGTCAAAATTATTCAGTTACAACAGTAAAGCTTTGACAGCAATATCACAACCCTATTAGTACGTTATTGTTGTTGGGCTATGATTAGCGGTCCCTAAAAGGTCGGCCTAATATGCATTCAACATGTTTAGCGTAATCAAAGTGGAATATTGCTGTTAATGCGAAGCTTGTTCACAGAATACTTACACTTTTTTGGCTTGCTGCAGGAGCTACTGAGTTAAGTGCTCTGTGCACACCGTGAGGTGTGCTTTTCATCCGTTTTGATTGTGTTTCAATATTCCGATTGCTTACGATGAAAGTTGATATCGTGTGATGGGAAACAGATTCACTTTCTGTGCGGTTTTCCCTTACGTCTGTTGGCGTGTGCTGAGACTGCTATGATGGGGACTGCAGCTACCTTTCTTTGTTTGGAAGATGAGATATTAATTTGGATGATTCCAATGGCACGGGCGGTTGAGCAATTATGGATTTTAATTCGTTAAAAACCGTGTCCTTCCATAACCATAACACTTATAGGAACGAACCTGTAGAAGTATACTCTGGAACTTAAGACGTTTTAGCTTATGAAATTGTATACTTCGCCACGCACTCAATGTCCGGTGATATTGATTCACTTATGCAAACAAACTGATCTATTGTAAATCGCGCAGTGACAGTGAAACCGATGACTAAAGAGAAATCAATGTAAAAAGGATATGAGAAAACAGTTTATTGTGTGGCGAGACAGGGCGTTTGTCTACTATGTGTTCTAGACATAGCTCAAGTAACGGCCTGACTAGACATGATTGGGAGTGTTAAGTGCAGGAACACAGGACAGACCTTCTCCATTCTTCATTACTCGTTATTGATACACTTCACATAAGAGCACACAGTACAAACTCATTACTCTCGCTTGGTTTCAAAGATGCGTGCACACATACGGTGAATCTTGCTGGATATATACCGAGGTGGTTCACACAGGTTGTTTTTCTTCCTTATAAGATTTTTCTTGTTTTCAAAATGGTTAGTCTCAAGACAGTTTTCTTACCGACGGTCGCGACGTGTTTAGTCGTTCTGTGTCGTGACGTTGTCCACCAATCACACCAAACACGCACGCGGCTGGTAGCCAATCTTTTCTTGCCACGATATCCCAGATGTCTTAGACAGTATATCGATACCAGTTAATTCTCTAAGGTTTGAGGTTTCCATGTCACGATATTGTGTCAGAGAAGCACCGATTCTAAAACTTTAGATGTATCGACACAAAAATTGGACCAAATCACGATAATTGACCCATTCAAGTATTGTCTTAAGTAAAAGGCAATTTACACGCTCCATCTAATTATTGTATCTCTATTCTCAAATTGAATGTTACAGAATAAACTACAATCTAATCTCCACACTCAAATTGAATGTTACAGAATAAGCTACACTCTAATCTCCACTCTCAAATTGAATGTTACAGAATAAGCTACAATCTAATCTCCACTCTCAAATTGAATGTTACAGAATAAGCTACAATCTAATCTCCACACTCAAATTGAATGTTACAGAATAAGCTACAATCTAATCTCCACTCTCAAATTGAATGTTACAGAATAAGCTACATTCTAATCTCAATTCTCATATTGAACGTTACAGAACAAGCTACACTCTAATCTCCACTCTCAAATTGAATGTTACAGAATAAGCTACATTCTAATCCCCGCTCTCGTATTGAATGTTACAGAATAAGCTCCACTCTAATCCCCACTCTTGTATTGAATGTAACATAATAAGCTCCACTCTAATCTTAACTCTCGTATTGAATGTTACATAATAAGCTCCACTCTAATCTCCACTCTCGTATTGAATGTTACATAATAAACTCTACTCTAATCTCCATCTCGTATTGAATGTTACATAATAAGCTCTACTCTAATTTCCACTCTCGTATTGAATGTTACAGAATAAGCTCCACTCTAATCTCCATCTCGTATTGAATGTTACATAATAAGCTCTACTCTAATCTCCATCTCGTATTGAATGTTACATAATAAGCTCTACTCTAATCTCCACTCTCGTATTGAATGTTACAGAATAAGCTACACTCTAATCCCCACTCTCGTATTGAATGTTACAGAATAAGCTCCACTCTAATCCCCACTCTCGTATTGAATGTTACAGAAAAAGCTCCACTCTAATCTCCATTCTCAAACTGAACGTTGCCTCCATTCACGAGTGGCGCTCTCCTGGGAAGCTTGTATGGGAAATGAAATAGCCGCTTTGTTGAATGAGTTGTAGAAGGTAATACCATCCAGCAAATGCATTGTGTTCTACTCATGCGCATTATATGGCCTTGAAGGTTGAAGATGATCTCACTCGCGAGCGACATTGCACGGATTGCGCACATTTTAAAATGTTTTCTTTACATCTCTTTCGTTTCCATGGTAACATGACATGCAATCATCGGTTCCATGTCAGGAAACAGCCTAATCTATTGGTCCTGGCTTGGTGACTTCAGCTGACATTTTTTTTCTTAATATTTGCACAGAAAATGTACAACCGAAATAAGCAAAAGAATAGGTATGGCAAAAAAGTAATTTTAATGCCATGAAAAATATATTATAACATCAAAATAAATAACACCAGGGCTAAAACTAAGAATAGCAAAATGTTACATCTTCTCAATATCCCTGTATGATGCAGAAACATAAACATTAGACAAGAAAACAGAACAGAAAATTGAAGCTTTTCAAAAAAAATGTGGAGTTATAGAAGTATAGGTAGAATTGGATGGAAAGAAAAGAAAACAAACGATGAAGTTTTAAAACAACTGAAAATGAAAAGAGAACTGCTAAATACAATTAGAACAAGAAAAATTACATTTTTGGAGCATGTTAAAAGACACAACAGTCTAATAAAAGTAATATTGGAAGGGAAAATACAAGGTAAAAGAGGCAGAGGCAGACCAAGACTAACATGGACGAGTAACATCAAAAGATGGACAAGTCAACCTATGATAATCTGCACCATCAGAGCAAGAGACTGAGTGGAATGGCGCTCCATGTTAGCCAACCTTCAATGCGGAGACGGCACTCAGTGATGATGATTTTCTTGGACATGTATTGAGAAGAGAGCAGTGGAAATAATTTCTGACAAATGACAAAAATATTATGGAAGAAGAAGCAGAGGAGAATAGAGGGTCAGTTATTAGACTGTTTAGTAGAGTGGTTTGTTGTCAAAAGAGGAACAAAACTGATAAACTGTAAGGACAGAGAGTTGTGAAGAGACATCACTGACGCCAGAAAATCTGACACTTGATGATATCTCAACGTTGTGGGTGATAATACTTCTCACTGCTACCTCATTAAATCATACTATGGTTTCAGATAGAGGGCATACAAGTACTAATTACATATAAGCTGATATCGTAACATGGAATTTTATTAGGAAAGAAACATGTAGACGAAACATAAAGATAAAGACACGAGAAAAAGTAATTATAAAAGATAGACCAGCTGGGCAGTTTTTAATAACCAAATCAGAAATGCCACATTCGCGTTGGGTACTCACTGGGTACTCATTGGGCACTCACTTGGTATTCACTGGGTACTTACTGGGCACTCACTGTGTACTCACTGGGTACTCAATGGGTATTCACTGGGTACTCACTGGGCACTCATTGGGTATTCACTGGGTCCTCACATAAAAGAAATAATCTTTACGACGTTATCTCATTACTAGAATCGGCGGTTGCACTTATAGAATCGGAGAACAAAGACCGCTTGCCCAGTGCACTCGCCATGAAGTGTTCGGGTCTGAGTTTTGATTTCACCTTCGACTGAACAAAAAAAAAACCATGAGACCTTACCGGAATTTGAGTCATCGTTCTGCAAGTTTGGAGCCAGACAAATTAGCTATTCGGCCACCTGCTTTCCAAATCAATGAGTAAGAATAATGTTGACAGTTACTGTCTGTGGCGTGCTGGACGTTTTGATGAACACTTCCTGTTTGCTGTGATTGAATCGTTGACACAAAATACCAAGGAATGGTTATTCAGCTTTCATGTGCGTTGTCTTCGCAAGATAGTGAATATCAAATAGCAGAACAAAGACCAACTCTAATGTCTTAAACGAGCAAAACTCCCATCCATCATGGCAGCACTTAGGATTCAGAGATTAAGGTGGCTGGGTCAAGTAAGAAGAGTGGTAAATAATAGTATTCCCAAGCAATATTGTATGGTGAACTTAGTGACGGAAAGAGACGAATGGGCTGATCAGTGCTGAGATATAAGGATGTTTACATGGCTTCTTGTAGAGAATTCTCTATCAGTGAAAGAAACTGGGAAGATCTGGCCGCAGATCGAACGTAGCACATGGAGAACAACAAAAAAAATCACAGCAACATTTGATTAAGCGTGGATATTTAATTCAGAAGACACATGGTGCAGGAGAAAGAAGACGAGGCCAGGCATCACGAATACATCTTGTTCATTCTGCGGTCGAATCTGTCAATCCAATATTGACAGGCGGCGAGAGAAGATGTTTAGCAAACAGCATCCAGCATAAGACATTATATTTTATCCAACTACTGACTTATCATGATTGATTTTTACTAATTGACTGTTAAGACGCCAAAAGTTATATATATATCATCATCAAGTACCGGGCCTACTGGCGTAGGTGATCATGTCTCTTCACAACTTGCGATCTCGGCAGCATTTTTATCATTTCTGTTGTTGACCTTCTGCCAAGCCATTCTCTTAAGCTGTCTGGTATTTTTTCTCTTTGTTTCCCTCTATCTCTTCGTCCATCAATTTTTCCAGTTGTTACAGTATATTCCAGTTGATCTATTCTCATTACATGGCCAAAAAACGATGATTGTTTCTTCCTAATATTGGAAATTAGCTCTCTTTTTGCTTTTACCTCTTTCAGAACGTTTTCATTACTTACCTTAGCTGTCCATGATATTCTCAACATTCTTCTGTAAAACCATATTTCTACAACCTCCAGTGATTTTCTTGTTTGTTGTCCTATTGTCCATGATTCACATCCAAATGTTAAGACTGGCTCTGCATAACAATTGAGAACTCTTTTTCTTGTTTCTATTGTCAAAAAGGGATTGCATAGTATCTTCCTCAATTTTTGGAAAGCTGCTTTTGCCTGAGCCATTCCGCACCTCATCTCTATTGTACATCTTCCGTCTGAAGTTAACAACGTTCCCAAATATTTAAATTCATTTACCTGTTTTAATATTGTTCCACTTGTCTTTATTTCGCACTGAGGTGATGTCTTTTTCTTTGTTGTTACCATTACTTCTGTCTTTTTGCTATTAAGGCTGAGTCCTTTATTATTGCTTTATTTCACTATAATGTCCAACATTTCTTGTAACTCATTTTCACTCTTAGCGATTAATACTGTATCATCAGCATACACATATATATATATGTAGAGAGAGAAGCAGACAGACAAAGGGTAAAATAATTCAATTGCAAGAAGCTCAGACAGAGAGTAAGAGAAAGAGATAGAGGACGAGCGAGAGAAAGATTATTATACAGTTTGAGGGATATAGATAAATAACGTAAGAACAAATTCGGGGAAGAGCGATTGAGAAATAAGCTCTTTACTGTTGACAGAACCTGCGTGTCTAAGATTAAGAAAACATTTATAAAACTTCCTCATCGGTTTTTTTTATTTCCCTTCGTTTTCACTCAAGGCCAAGGGCTCGACAGAGAGAAAATGATAAACGACATTTATATAACGACAACGACGTTTATATAGCAACAACGACAGCGACATTTATATAGCAACAACGACAGCGACATTTATATAGCAACAAAGACAACAACATTTATATAGCAACAACGACAACGACATTTATATAGCAATAACGACAACGACATCTATATAGCAACAACAACAAGGACATCTGTATAGCTACAACGAAATTTATGTAGCAAGAACGACAACGACATTTATATAGCGATAACGACATCTACATAGCAAGAACAGCAATGGCATTCATATAGCAACAACGACAACGACATTTATAAAGCAATAATGACAACGACATTTATATAGCAAGAACGACAGCAACATTTATGTAGCAAGAACGACAGCAACATTTAAATAACAAGAACGACAACGACATTTATATAGCAACATCGACAACGACATTTATATAGTAATAACGACAACGACATTTATATAGCAAGAACGACAACTAAATCCATATAGCAACAACGACATTTGTATAGCAAGAACGACAGCTACATTTCTATAGCAAAAACGACAATGAGATTTATATAGCAAGAACGACAACGACATTTATATAGCAAGAACGACATTTATATAGCAAGAACGACATTTTTATAGCAAGAACGACATTTATATAGCAAGAACAACAACGACATTTATATAGCAAGAACGACATTTATATAGCAAGAACGACAGCGGCATTTATATAGCAAGAACAACAACGATATTTATATAGCAACAGCGACAACAACATTTATATAGCAAGAACGACAAATGCATTTATATGGCATGAGCAACATCGTCATTTGAAAAGTAAAGTATTTGAGGTAAGCAAAGACACCAAATACTGCATCATCGGGCGTAGGTGATCCCGTTCCGTTGTTTATCCATTCTGTTTGTGAGTTCTATAAACGTTATTACCTAAACTGTCTGGTTTCTTTTTTTTTCTTTTTTTTGTTTAAACGATTTCCCAATTTCCTCTTAATTTAATTGTTTTCAAGTTGCTTTAAAGTATTACAGTATTACGTTTTCATTACATGAATAAAATTTTAACATTTCATGACTAAAACCTCCTCATTACATTATTGAAACCTTATCATTTCATGACTAAAACCTCATCATTACATTACTGAAACCTTATCATTACATTACTATAACCTTATCATTACATAACCAAAATCTTCTCATAAAATGACCCTAAAATGTGATGACTTTTGCCAACATATTTTCTCTCTTTGGCCTGTTCTCGTTATTATGAATACTTTTTTTTTATTCGTCCCTGATATTTGCAATAATCTAGGGAACCTCAATTATGTGGCCTCCATCGATTTACTTTTCTCATGCCCAATTGTTAAGCAATCTATACATCAAGACATGCCCTACAAACATAAAATAAAATCCTTTCTTATTTCCACTGTAGAAGATAAACTGTCTATCTTTTCACATTTCTTTAGCATGTAGTTTTTGTAGACTGAACAATGGAATCAATACACTACGGATAATAAACACGTTCGGGTAAAATGAAGCGACAAGGTTAACAAGACAGCCTACTTAACTTAAAAGCATTACACCCTCGTGCTAGGGCGTGCTACAGAAATAAGTGAACATGAAATAACAAGCCAAGCTATAGAATGTCTTCAAGTACAGTAAGAGGAATGCTTATTTGCTGGGAAAGCACTTTCTAGGAAAACAGAGAATCGAATGGCTCGTGAAGTTCTTGACATATCACTGGAAAGTACCATTTAAGAAATTGGAATCTAAATAAGAAAGAATAAATACTTACTATCAATTGTATTGTTGACCTCCACTTATAGTGGCCTGACTAGGGATTTTTTTTTTAGAGACTGTTTGTCAGGGAGAGATGCCCAGTTTAGTCCTCACGTGGTTTTCTCATCATCAGGTCGCTTGTCTTTTGTAGAACGTTGCATTCACCACAGCCTGACTGAAAGAATCTCTGTCTCTATGCATATCTCCCACAGAACGTTGCATTCACCACAGCCTGACCGAAAGAATCTCTGTCTCTTATCAGATCTCCCACAAAACGTTGCATTCACCACAGCCTGACCGAAAGAATCTCTGTCTCTAGCCAGATCTCCCACAGAACGTTCCATTCACCACAGCCTGAATGGAAGAATATCTGTCTCTTGCCAGACCTCCCACAGAACGTTGCATTAACCACAGCCTGACCGAAAGAATCTCTGTCTCTAGCCAGATCTCCCACAGAGCGTTCATTCACCACAGCCTGATTGAAAGAATCTCTGTCTCTAGCCAGATCTCCCACAGAAAGTTGCATTCACCACAGCCTGAACGAAAGAATCTCTGTCTCTAGCCAGATGTCCCACAGAACGTTGCATTCACCACAGCCTGACCGAAAGAATCTCTGTCTCTAGCCAGATCTCCCACAGAACGTTGCATTCACCACAGCTTGACCGAAAGAATCTCTGTCTCTAGCCAGATCTCCCACAGAACGTTGCATTCACCACAGCTTGACCGAAAGAATCTCTGTCTCTAGCTAGATCTCCCACAGAACGTTGCATTCACTACGCCCTGATTGAAAGAATCTCTGTCTCTAGCCAGATCTCCCACCGAACGTTGCATTCACCACAGCCTGACCGAAAGAATCACTGTCTCTATCCAGATCTCCCACTTTTTATGTTGTCATATTAATGTTCTTCTTCTTCTTCTTCTTCTTCTTTCCTTCCTCATTTGCCTTTCAACGTCGAGGAGAGATATAAGTTGCTGTCTTTTGCTCTTCTGTTCGCCTCTGCTGCTGATATGTTTCCTGGTGCTTCTAGTATTCTTTCCGTCCATCTTTTTCGTGGTCGACCCTTGGGTCTGGTATTTTCACAACGTTTGCTGAAGGCTCGTTGTGTTGCGTTTTGTTCTTTCTGCCTTGTCACGTGGCCAAACAGTTTTATCTGTTGTTTCTTTATATATTCTATGGCGTGGGCTATTCCTAGCCATGTTCTCCTTGATGTATTAAAACCATCTACTTCTTGGTCTGCCCTGATATGTTGCCCAGGAACCATGCCTTTCTTTATTGGTCTTTCCAGGTCGCTGTGTTTTCAACGTGACGCTAGTATTTTATATAGTTTCCTCTGTAGAATGGTGTTTATATGCCAGTTTTTTGTAACGTTTAAATTTTTTAAATATGCTTGCATTTCTCTTTTTCAGTTCCAAAGTATCTTAAGGATCTTGTTTGGAATGAATCGATTTTCTTCCTTCCCGTGGTATCCTAGGTTCGAAGTTTTATTTCATGCCCATTGACCTACAGGATGGTGACAAGGAAGCTGAGGATAGTTCACATGTGAGAAAAGTAGGGGAAGACTGTGCCACGAGAAGAGAAAGCTGGTAAAGTATCCTCAGTAGCAAAGAACGCAAAACGGCAACTCAATGCAGGACAGAGACAATCAGTAGACGAACACTTCGATGGTTGCTCGAACGTTAGCGGAACGGATATGGGAATGCTACGGTTGCAATGACGCCAATCCAAACTTAAAACGAATTTCTTGATCCTTCAATCTCCGTAAACTGTCTGCCCTTTTCAATGATGTTTATATTGCATGTTTAGTTATCTTTAATTGGATTATTTTACTTCGTATTTTAGCGACATCACAGATTATGTTATTTATAGTTCATTTTAACTTCCTGTTTGGTATATTTTCTCATTAATTGAGAGAGCATTAGTTTAAAACAACACGTAGTTATAGCAAATACAATCATGTAAGTAAAAAAAAGTAAAATACCCCCGTCACGCCAAGTGGCGTATAGGGAAATATGGTTTTAGTGACCCTATATTTTACAGACCTTCATCACATGATTTTTGGGGTAATGTGGTCGGTATTACGCCCGTGCTGCTTTACTTTCCCAGAAAAAAATCCGGTACCCATTTAAGGCTGGGTGAACCTGGAAGCCGTCGGTTGGGATCGAACCCTACCCCTTGTCCTTTGTAGTCCAGTTCACTAACCACTGAGCTATCGCGGCTCTCAAATACAATCATGTGAGGTTAAATCAAATATAAATATTGGAGTAACAAGTACATTCATTTGACTGATATCGAGTGTAGATCTGTATTGCGCCAGAGCACAGCATGTTTTGTGTATGGGGGATCAGTTGCAGGATGCATGTTCACTCTCAACATTTATTTTGAAATAAAATTGGCGGATGGTAACAGCGTCGACTTTGTTGCCAATGATCTCTTGATGATAAAATCAGAACAATTTCTAGAGATATTTGATCTGAGGCTACCTATAAGTTGAAATACACGTTTGCTGTTTGAATGTATTGCTGTTTGAATGTATTGCTGTTTGAATGTATTGCTGTTTGAATGTATTGCTGTTTGAATGTATTGCTGTTTGAATGTATTGCTGTTTGAATGTACTTGAGGAAATATGAAAGAACGATTATAAAGATGAGTGAAAAAATTCATACTGTTTGTAAACATGCTAAACCTAACTAAAGAGAGAGAGAGAGAGAGAGAGAGAGAGAGAGAGAGAGAGAGAGAGAGGCAGATAAAGAGAGAGAGAAAGAGAGAGAGAAAAGAGAGAGAGAAAGAGAGAGAGAAAGAGAGAGAGAAAGAGAGAGAGATAGGTATGGGTACTCTTTGATCGATTTTTGAGAGAACTCCTAACATTCGGCGAAAAAAAGGAAAAATATTGAAGGATACCTCTACACGCCGGGTATAGTTGTAAATGAATGAATAGAAGTAATAGTCAGACACACATTTAGATGTCTCCAAAGGGAAGATGAAACATTTGGTTTTCTGATGATTTGAGAGACGGTTTATTATTGTACTTGAAAGGCGTGGTTTGCCAGATAACCCTGTCGACCACATTCAAAGTAGAGCTCTCTCAGATGGTCAAGAACATTCGAGATATGGATTAACAGGATCTTCTGTAATAGAGAATGGGTTAGCGATAACACGGTTTTGGATAATGAATTATTCAGAAAGCATCTTAAGGATAGGAGCCATGGAGGAGATTCTAGAATAGAGAATATTCTAATTCAGGGATAGTGTAGACACTAAAGAACAAATGGACCAGGGAGATTTTCTTCTACTGGAGAGTATTTTTTTACTGGTTCTGTATATTCACGAGATAAATTAAATTATCAACAATCCGCGTCGGCAAAGTCGCAGTAATACCCCAGTGGTGTTTCCAAATAATGCAACCGATTCGACAGGATTTGCAAGCAGATTTACCGAGTAATACAGCTTCTTTCGTTCATCATGTGCCTTTCAGCGTCGAGGACAAATGCGATCCTTTCTTTATCCTTTGAGCTCTCTACTATTCTGTTTCCAAGTGTTTCTAAAACCAAGCCATCCATCATTTTAGTGGTAGACCCGTTGATCATTTGTTCTTGTACCGTTTGGGAAGGTTTGTTGCGTTGTGTTTTGGTTTTTCTGTGTCAAACAAGTTTGTCTGTCTTTTCTTTATGTATTCAACAACGTGAATGATTCTTATAATTTTTTTCTTATTTCTTCATTTCTGTTCTTATCCCCAGGCTGTTTCGCGTCATGCATTTAAGATATTTAATTTTGTTGGTGATTTCCTATGGTTAATGAGTCTAGCGTCCAGGTCTAACACTTCTTGTAAAACGTTAGGCTGAAGATTATCATGTAGGGCGCCAGTGTTTGTCACCAGGTTTGTTTTGATTTGTTGGACAATAGTGGTGGCATCTAACCGATCATTAGACAAACTTTGTGACATTGTGTACATTTATGTTTATCATTTGTTCCTAGATATCCTGGGTATTCCATCAATAGTTTTATTTGTCTGCCGTCTATCATTGTGTTCATATTTTGTTTTTATTTTCTGATGTTCATAAAATATGTCTTGTTGTGTTGATTTTCATGGTCTATTGGGTGCCTCTATTATTAAGTCTACTTTTTTGTTGTTGTTTTTGTTGTGTTCGCCCCTTTCACCTCTGACGATGTCACTAGAGACAGGAACTGAATTTTGCGAGTTAATCCTTTTTTTTCCTGGTAGCCGTGCGCACAGGGGTCACTCGCCGCACAGGCAGATAACTCCGTCTTCTGAAGTACTCATATCTTTTCTGTCGATGAGTAATTGACGTTTCAAGCTGGGCCTCGCTGTTGTTACCCGGGGTAGTTGCCGGGGTAGTTGGAGAGAAATCACCAATAAAAATCCGTACTAGCACAACCTGGATTTGTACACACAACCTGGATTTGTACACACATCTCTGTCTTGAGACAAGCGTTTTGTATCGAGACCAAACACACTGTTTGCCTCTGCTGCTGTTGTTTTCTTGTGTTTTTAATATTTCATCAATCAAACTTTTTCGTGATCGACTCTTGGGTCTGGTGTTCTTTCAATGTTTATTGAAGGCTCGTTGTGTTGTGTTTTAATCTTTCTATGAACACTTCTGGATAGGCATCCGAGCACATATGGGTAAAAACTCGTATGCTAAGACGCCGATTAAAGTCTCGTACTTTAACTTTACTTGATCTGTCTGCCTTGTCACGTGGCCAAACCATGTTATCAGATGCTTCTTAATATATTCTATGCCGGGGATTATTCTTGGCTTTTTCATCAGTTCTTCATTTCTGATCTTATCTCTCAAGGGCTTGTTCCTGTCATTCTTCTAGCACATTTTATCTCAGTGGTGACTAATTTTCTTATTGTTCTTGTATCTATGGTCCAGGACAGTCACTGGTTGCAGAACGCCGGGATGAAGATTGTAATGTAGAGTGTCCGTTTTGCCTCTAGAGATTTTGTCTTGTGGGACAATAGTAGTGATAGTTGTCTAAAGATTTGAAACGCTTTGTTGCATCTTGAGTCTATTTCTATTGTTTGTGAATTGTCGTTTGTCAATAGACTTCTTAGGTATTTAAATTTCTCTACTTGTTTTAGTTGTCTGTCGTCTATAGTTATGATGTTGATTTTTTTGGTTTCTTTTTTGCAATATTCATGACTTCTGTTTTGTTGATGTTGCATTTCATGTTGTGTTTTGTGCCTATGCTGTTGAGTCTATTTGCGTGTACGTGTAGGTCTTCTATTTTTCCATTTATTAATGCCTGATCGTCTGCAAATACACGCTCGTTGATCTGCTCAGTCTCTCTTCCTCTTTGTTGTGTTATATTATTCCAGTGTGCTCCAGTATTTTCCTTGACCAATCATCTTTGTTATGTTACATTAGTCAGTATGTTCCAATGTTTTCATCTTTGTTGTGTTACATTAATTTGTTCCAATGTTCTCATATTTATTGTGTTATATTAGTTATTGTGCTCTAATGTTCTCATCTTTGTTGTGTTACATTAGTCAGTGTGTTCCAATGTTTCCATCTTTGTTGTGTTACATTAGTCAGTGTGTTCCAATGGTCTCATCTTTGTTGTGTTACATTAGTCATTGTGTTCCAATGGTCTCATCTTTGTTGTGTTACAATAATCAGTGTGTTCCAATGTTTTCATCTTTGTTGTGTTACATTAGTCAGTGTGTTTCAAAGTTCTCATCTTTGTTGTGTTACATTAGTCATTGTGTTCCAATGTTCTAATCATTGTTGTGTTACATTAGTCAGTGTGTTCCAATGTTCTAATCTTTGTTGTGTTACATTAGTCATTGTGTTCCAATGTTCTAATCTCTGTTGTGTTACATTACTCAGTGTGTTCCAATGTTCTAATCTTTGTTGTGTTACATTAGTCATTGTGTTCCAATGTTCTAATCTTTGTTGTGTTACATTAGTCATTGTGTTCCAATGTTCTAATCTTTGTTGTGTTACATTATTTCAGTGTGCTCCAATTTTTTTCCTTGAACTTCATTGCTGTTTTCCATCATCTTTTATTAGAGTGTTTTTCCTGGCAAATCTACGATATCACAATGACATTTCTTCCTTGTTTTGCATCTACACTTCGTCTTTCTACGCCTTTTACTATCAGCGTACAATGGTTTTCGCTAGCCCTTGAGGTAAGCTGCTATCAAGAGTTACTTATCTCCAACAGACGAAAGGTCACATCCTATTGACCACTGGTATTGTACATTACTTGGCAGGTAAGTAAAGTAATGTGTCTCGGTCACACCAACTGAGCTATCGCGGCTCCCTCCCTATCTGGAAGGTGTTTCTGGGTAATGTTGTTGCAGTGGATTCCGAGAACCTTATGGTTACACTTGTTATCCGAAGCTGGTGTTTTTCTCTCTCAATCTGCTTTAGGATTAGTGTATCGTAAGGAAAGAAGAATCCTGCTATTTATATCTGTGTGCAGTGATCTTCTCATCTAGTCATGTGTCATGTGCTCATTGTTTATAATAAAAACACTGTCTTACTGCATTTTCCCATTATTTGAAATCTGCTGACTTGGGGGGGGGGGGAGAAGAGAGAAGGAGAAGAGAGGGGGCAAGAGGGGGTGGGGGGTCAATTGGACTGGAAAATTAAGGCCGCTTGTCCAGTGCAGTTGCCACCAGATGTTCAGGTCTCAATATTTACTCCATCACCGATAGAAAAATCAAATTGTTGACCCTACCGGGATTTGAATCCGTGCTCTCCTGGTCTGGAGCACAATAAATTACAAATTCAATCATCCGCTCTCCCATTTTTTATGTTTAAAATATAAATATATAATAATGTAAGCAGTGGGGGAGTCTTAGCGTGCCTTCTGTGATACCTGTATTCACATTCTAGTTGGAAATGTGACACCATGACCTGTCATCATGTAATGTTTCTCAAAGCTTCTCTCTTGTGTGTTGAATCAGTCTTATCTCTTACATGGTTTCGCAATTCCCCTCTCAAAGACACCAGTCACATACGTAAACTCGCACGCGCTGTCCGAGGAGCAACGAGAATATTAAGTTGGCCTGTGTACTATAAGCGGCTCAACGTAGCGGTTATTGAGATCACGTGTTCATGTCACGTTCAAAATATTTCAATAAGCGTCTGTCTTCTCTGTTGATTTCTGATATCAAAGTTTGTGAAATCTTTGCCTAGTCTATTGGAGTCGGAGCATAAGTGTAATGATTGTATGTCGAATATATTGTAAGCGGTCGAGTTCAATGAGGCAGGAGGTCGACGCCTGGGAATCATGACCCAGTCGGGTCCACATCCCCATTAACAGTGGTCGCCAACTTAAGTTTGACATCATCAGTCATCGCCATCATCATGTACCATACCGGTTGGCGTAGGCAAGCATGTCCTTTCATTATTTTCTATCTATCGTGCATCGTATCACTTCTGTTGTTGACTGTTTACCGTACCATGACATCAAGCTATCCGGTATCAGTTCTTTTGTTGACTGTTTACCATACCATGACATCAAGCTATCCGGTATCAGTTCTGTTGTTGACTGTTTACCATACCATGACATCAAGCTATCCGGTATCAGTTCTGTTGAAGACTGTTTACCATACCATGACATCAAGCTATCCGGTATCAGTTCTGTTGTTGACTGTTTACCATGCCATGACATCAAGCTATCCGGTATCAGTTCTGTTGTTGACTGTTTACCATGCCATGACATCAAGCTTTCCGGTATTTTCTCTCTTTGTCGTCTGTGATCTCCCTTTTCCTGTTTTTTGCCAGTTGCAACAAAGTATTCCAACTTTCCTCTTCTTATGATGTGCCCAAAAAATGTTGATTGTTTCTTCCTGATCTATTTTAGGAGCTCCCTCCTGTGTTGGCCTTTTTGAGAATTTCCTCGTTGGTCTTTTTAGCTGTCCAAAGAGTTTGACCTAGGGCCAAATTATATTAGATGGCCAGTACCAGAGGACCAAAACTGAGAGCACCGTCAAAAAATGGCATGATGTGATTTAGTTATAAATAATAAAGTTTTCACGCTATCACGTGACAGTGAAACGAAAGCAACTTTGTAGCGTCAACTATAAACAAAGACTTTGATTATTGCTGCCATCAATAGTTTTTGTGTTTTTTTTTTTTAAACAGAATGAAACTTTGGGTTTTAGATATTTTAGTATCGTAGTTTGTGTGGACACTTCAAGGGCCGAGAAAAATAGACTGGTGGGCCACATCTGGCCCGCGGTCCGCTATTTGTCAATCACTGCCCTAGTGTCAAGAATCTAAAGCGCTGAAGCTCTTGTTCGCCGGGGTCGGCTTTTGATGATCAGATTGCGTCCTGCTGCAAAGCTCTGAGTAAAGTGTGTCCTTTTACTAAGTCCCATATTCAAGCTGACCATGAAAGAAAAAGGCCTAGTATTTAAATATACAATACAGTAGAAGGACGTATGTAGCTGTCCGGAAACACATTTAAAGAAAATAATAACATTCTTACCTTCAATAATGCAAGCATAAACCAGTTACGCTGATGTAACTCCAAGGCCATTATATGCTCTACAACTGTGTATGATACCCATCAGACAGTTTATCTATTAACTTATTTGCTTTCATTTAACGATTTCGGTCGCCATCATCCGTCCTTAACTACATGAAACTAATAAATTGCACTGCGTCATGGTGTATAGTGAGTTTCATTACATGCCAATTGTGTCCAGCGCATCCGAATTCATCATTGTTTGGACACTGGGTTCACCTTTCCTCTTTATTTCTTGGGAAAAATAATCGCATATAAATTTGATGTTACAGACCGTCCACTGTTATTTAATAACAAACGTTTCTACTTATAGAGACTTCATCAATAGACGCAGATAGTGACAAGAACACAAATAATTATATAAACAAGAATTGATTAAACAGGGAATAGGAAGCATACTCTAAAACAATAAATTATACTTTTTTTCTGAGTTCTTTTGTGTTTCTCTCTCTCTCTCTCTCTCTCTCTCTCTCTACAGCACTAAATTATAATTTATTTCGAGTCTTTTTCTCTCTATCTCTCTCTCTCTCTTTCTCTCTCTCTCTCTCTTTCTCTTTCTCTCTTTCTCTCTCTATTTCTCACACATACACTTCTCATTTCTAAATTAACATTTATTCTGAGTTTCTCTCACTCTATGTCTCTCTCTCTCTCTCTCACACTTCTCACCTCTAAATTAGAATGTATTTCCAGTCTCTCTCTCATACTTCTCACCTCTAAATTAGAATGTGTTTCCAGTCTCTCTCTCTCATACTTCCCACCTCTAAATTAGAATGTATTTCCAGTCTCTCTCTCTCTCTTTCTCTCTCACACTTCCCACCTCTAAATTAGAATGTATTTCCAGTCTCTCTCTCTCACACACAAACTTTCCACCTCTAAATTAGAATGTATTTCCAGTCTCTCTCTCTCTCCCTCACACTTCTCATCTCTAAATTGGAATGTATTTCCAGTCTCTCTCTCACACTTGTCACCTCTAAATTAGAATGTATTTCCAGTCTCTCTCTCACACTTCTCACCTCTAAATTAGAATGTATTTCCAGTGTCTCTCTCACACTTCTCACCTCTAAATTAGAATGTATTTCCTGTGTCTCTCTCACACTTCTCACCGCTAAATAAGAATATATTTATAGTCTCGCTCTCATACTTCCCACCTCTAAATTAGAATATATTTCCAGTCTCTCTCTCACACTTCCCACCTCTAAATTAGAATGTATTTCCAGTCTCTGTCTCACACTTCCCACCGCTAAATTAGAATGTATTTCCAGACTCTCTCTCTCTCTCTCTCTCTCTCTCACACACACACTTCCCACCTCTAAATTAGAATGCATTTCCAGCCTCTCTCTCTCTCTCTCTCTCTCTCCCTCACACTTCTCGCCTCTAAATTATAATGTATTTCCAGTCTATCTCTCACACTTGTCACCTCTAAATTAGAATGTATTTCCAGTCTCTCTCACACACTTCTCACCTCTAAATTATAACTCACTCCGATATCATTTATATTCCTCACTTCATTCCTAAGCTGCACCTCAGTCAGAGTTTTTTTTTCCTCATTAACGACTGCCATCTTGATCTCTTAAATCTTTCTTTCTGACGCGATAAATTACTCGGGCACTTTCGTCACACTTCATTTCAAGAAGTGACATTGTTCATGTTTCGTTCATAAATGATCCGTACAGTAGCATAGGAGCAAGAATAGACTTTCTGACTGGAAAAACTCGTTTGCCAATATTTTACAAAAGTTTATTGGATGATAATTCCACAGTTATCGCACCAGGCAGTCTCATGTGATACCGGTTTCTAATGGCATTCACAATTTCGCATTTAATGAAACACAGGTTTGGCCGTTTCATCGTCCTAATTACAAGAAACCCAATTCTCTGGCTAATATTTCAAAGCCCGCATATATCTCCTCGTGTACTGGTATCTGTGTGCCAACAGACCGGTGAATATTCTCTACACACACTTGGACAGGGTACGCAGTAAAAAAAAAAGGGGGAAAAAAAACTAAATATAGAAACAGTACAAAATATGCCAGTACACACTGAAGTAACACACACATAAAGGGCAATTATTTTAAAATAATGAAATAGAGGATGTCTGGGTGGTTGAGTAGGTAGTCTGCTCGCTTGCTGATCAGAAAGTTTCGATCCCCAGAAGCGGATTTTTGAATCAGTTTGACATAGTTCCGGGATTCACCCAGCCGCTAAAAATGGGTGCCAGAGATTTTTCTGAAAAGTAAAGGCCTGGCTTGATATCGACCACATCACTCAAGAAAATGTGCCGTGGTCATAGAAAAATGTGGTCACTAACACCATATTCTCCATTCGTCTAGTAAGGCGTAGAGAGAACCTTTATTTTCAAACATATAAACAAATGCCTCAGAAAAATGCTTTGTTCAGCAAGGAATGAATGTAAAACTGGTACAGAAATAAGAGAAATGAAGGGCATTAAAATTGTCCATATATATTTAAGGTTGTCGTATGTTGGTCATGTGTTGAGACAGTGACAACAAGAGAATCTCAGCAGTCCCTCAAATAAGAATCAGAGTGTTAAAAAAATCAGAATTCGATCTAGACAAATACTAAAGGCAACACTGACGCGTGAGGCAATAACAGTAGTCATCAAATCCCTCCATGAGATTGAATACCTCGAGACGTGTGGAGAGATGCAAAACCGGTCCTCAGCAAGTTATGGTGGTAAATATCGTCGCATGCAAAGTCTAAAATGTCTGCCCTCTGTGCTGTCTTCGACTCGAAATGACACTATATAGACAGACAAACAGACCAAAAAAAACAGACGGACAAACAGACAAACCAAATTACATATGTACAGACAGACAGGTAGACAGACAGACAGACAGATATGATAGATAGATAGATGATAGATAGATAGATAGATAGATAGATAGATAGATAGATAGATAGATAGATAGATAGATAGATAGATAGATAGATAGATAGATAGAGAGATAGATAGATAGATAGATAAATAGATAGATAGATAGATAGATAGATAGATAGATAGATAGATAGATAGATAGATAGATAGATAGATAGATAGATAGATAGATAGATAGATAGATAGATAGATAGATAGATAGATAGGTTACAAATATAAATGCTGTAGGTAAAAGTAATATTTCCGCAAGTCCATTTCATGCCAAAGTAATAAGAAGAAGGCACGGGCATAATGCGGGAGCCGCGATAGCTCAGTGGTTAGTGAACTGGACTACCACGGACAAGGGGTAGGGTTCGATCCCAACCGACGGCTTCCGGGTTCACCCAGCCTTAAATGGGTACCGGATTTTTTTCTGGGAAAGTAAAGCAGCACGGGCGTAATACTGACCACATTACCCCAAAAACCATGTGCTGAAGGTCTGTAAAATATAGGGTCACTAACACCATATTTCCCTATACGCCACTTAGTGTGACGGGGGTACTTTACTTTTTTTTTTTTACGGGTGTAATGCCGACCACATTATCTTAAAAATCATGTGCGGATTGTCTATAAATACTATGAAAGTAAACACCATATTCCATATACGCAACGTGGCTTGCTGGAGCATTTCAATTTTTTATTTAATGATAAGAAATAAATGTAGTGTGTGATAGTATTGTTTTAGTGTTCTCTAGATTCATATCTTTAGACTGGGAACTGCTACTAATTATTTGATGATTCAGAGTTAATTATTTTTATAATTATTAAACATAGACCACAACACGAAGTACTAGCAATGTCTTGACATGGATTCAATAATCACAGACTATTAATTTTGTTTATACAAGTTTATTTGATCGTCGGTTGTGCACATCAAGTTATAGTAGAATGTATCTACATTATAAATTCCAATCCTCAAACTAATGTTCTTGATATGGGTGCGGCCATGTGGTTAACGCCCTTAGATATTGACGCATCTCTTAATACATATTATCTATGACATTTCTTATTATATCTTTCATTCTATTAAAACATTGCAACTCGTCTAGCTTGACACTTGCTATTCTATATCTATGTCTTGACTTATTCAATGCTACACTTAATCTACTTACTATTGTTGTCTGGAATACAAAACTCCTGAATCTAACTTGAAACAATTCTCAACTAAACTATGTCTTCCTGACTGACCTATCTCTGGATCTTCCTTCTACATCTATGTTTCATAAAAACTAACTCTGTGGAAGAACATAACTATAAAAACTCATGTCTGTCTTCACGAAGTTTCGGTTGAAGCCGGACTAAATTCGTCTATTTTACATTTTTCTAAATTAAACTGTTCTAATTCTGCTAATGCATGAGGTTACACACCCCTGTCTCGTGTGCATCATCTACTGTACTAGTCGCTGCTTATCTCTCAGCCAATGGGTAAAGGCGAACTTCAAATCTAGATTTTTTTGTGTCAAATTTTTAGAACCAAATCATAAACTTAATCTCTCCTCCCCCTCCCTCCGCCCCTCCAGTTTGTTCATCAACCTAACTTCTGCACATGTGACGGTCCAGTCAAATTTACATCTATTTCCCCCGCCCCCTTTTCCAAAAACAGTTACAATTTTCCATTCCTAAAACTTGCTACTGTTCTTCAGTGTCTGTGTTATAATTATGTTACTGCTATTATCTACACCTGTTGTATGGGTAATTATTAAACTATGCGACCCATGCTATATCTCTATCTCCCATTGTGTGACGCATGTTTTGCATGTATTTAATGGGCACTTTTTGTCACTATACTCGACATATCATGACTGTTGTGATCAGCATAAGGTCAAGCCGCTCTAGCTTCCAGAAATGAAATCTGTTCCCATTTTCATAGTCTGATTGATTCTACGGGTCTTGTAGGTCGGAAGTAAAGGATCGGAACGAGAAGCCTACTCGTGATCACCTGATAAGCGCATGAGAACAAATACTTCGCCATCGCGGATTCCAAAATCAATATCGTAGACCAAATACACGGACTAGTAAAAACCGTATAAATAAATCACACAAAGTACAGGTACAAATAAAATACTTAAAAGCAAAAACTAGTATAAGTAAAAGAGGTGCAAGTGAAATATATAAAGCACACGTAACAGTAAAACACATACAAGTAAATCACGTAACATTTATGCAAAAGTGAAACACGTCAGGTATATGTAATAACCCACATTGTTACAATAAAATACTTACTAGTGAAACACATTGAACATTATGGAGTCGAAGGTGGTGGATCGTGCCAAACTCTTACATGTGGATCGTGCCAAACTCTTACAGGTGGATCGTGCCAAACTCTTACAGGTGGATCGTGCCAAACTCTTGCAGGTGATCGTGCCAAACTCTTACAGACAATGAATTTATTGCTAGCGTAAGTTTCTTGTCAGTGGTTGTCTTTTCTTCCTTTGCGCATCACTAGAACCAGTATCCTGTGTCAATTTGACTTCTCGAGCTTTCATGTCAACAGTTGCTGTCTGTCCCAGCTGGATCTATCTTTAAAATCTCTACATACTCAGTTATGCTTTTATCAAACGCTATCTAGTTATGTTTACATTCGTCTTTGCTGTGGAAATTGGGTTTCCTTCTATTGTTTCATTTTTCGGAGACTGTCTTTGGGATCTCTGGGAATCATTCAATCCTGCAATTGTCAGAGCTCCACCCACTCAGTTGTGCTTTTATCAAACGCCATCTAGTTATGTTTACAGACGACTTTGTTGTGGAGATGGGGTTTCCTTCCATTGTTTCATTTGTTGAAGACTATCACTGGGATCTTTGGGAATCATCCAATCCTGCAATTGGCAAATATTAGACAATGTTGCTGGAGGATAAAGAACACGCCTGGCGTTCCAGCACGACCCTGGACTTCTGAGTTTGTCACTTTGCCTCCCCAGGTGACTTAAGTCACAAGCAACGGACATGGAACGCAATTATTTATGTTTTTTATTACGAGATTTATATAATTTTAGATTCGCTGGCATGTAGTAGATCAATATACATGCTCTGTGTACAGCGACCTCTGCTGGTGGTCAAGTTGTCTTTGAACACAATCAGTGCCATAACTAGCATAACGTTACAGACGTTACACCTTTTCTGCAACTAGACATCCAATCAGAGATTATCGATCATGATTAATCCACTGTAGCTAAATGTGTTTATGGCTTTCAGTTTATAATTGCACGTGACATTGTTTTGATGCTCTCTAAAATATTACATTTGTCCTTCATGAATTGACGGTGGGTTCATAACACACTCCCGATGGAACAGTCATTAACAAAACATAAGTATTTTGTTCTAGATGCAATAATGATGACTCGCAAACAACTCAATAACCAGTTAAGTAGATGACATACAAGAACACGCATTCCGCTAAAACAAGCAACAAATAAACTATTGCAGCGCTATCTCTTTAATGGGGTAAACGAGGAGGTTTGGGGTGGGGGGGGGGATTGGACCTGAGAATAATGGTTGCATGCCATGTGCAGTCGCTACACAATATAGAGGTTAGAGCTTTTGCTTCACTCCCGGTTTAAAGAGACATCACTGAATCTATTTGGAATAATTAAACCCAGACTCAAATAGTAAATGACGAAGCGATAACAATAGAGTTACAATGTATGTAGAATGAAGCGCTAAAATAACGGACATAAAGTAAGTCATCTACATATAATCAGCAGTACACTGCATAGATTTATAGCTATTAACTTCCTAGATAATGCGAACACACGCAGCGCCCTAGCTAGATAATGCGAACACACGCAACGCCCTAGATCTTTAAGTCGACTCTAGGTAATTTACAGTCTCATGGTCCGGCCATTCCAATGTTTTTACTTTCTTTCTTTTAATCTTTTTCTTCATTTTTCCGATTATGTTTATCTATTGCCTGTCCTTGAAGGGTGTTAAAATGACGCAGTTCAGATAGTCTCTAGATCTCTGTCGCGGATTACAGCCATTTCTTCAGCATCTCAGTTCTTCTGTTTATCATATTTTACATTGATTGCCTGCCAGCTCAATTCGTTCCCAATTCACTTAGTCTCAATTGATAATTTGATTCCATGCCAGTGATAAGAGATTAACCAGCATCTTAGCCTGTACTGGTGAACTAATCCTCACGTCAACAGTCAGTTATAATTCAATCTATGTTTGCACTGTCCGACGCCTTAGCCCTTTGTATATGTGTGTATCTTCATCTGTTCATCTTTAGCCAAGTCTTTATTTTCAGTCATTTGCAACAAGTCCATGTTACTAGAAGTAAGAAATAGAATTCATTGGTGCTATATAGAACCAATTCTGACCTATGGAAACGAATCATGGACAGTAGACAAACAAATGAAAAGACGATTAGAGGCCACAGAGATGGGATTTCTCAAAAAAATTTTCAAAAGTTTCTTGGACAGCTAAAATGACCAATGAGAACATTCTCAAAGAGGCCAACACAAAAAGGGAACTCATAAAAAAAACATCAGAAAGAAAGAATCAGCATTTTTTGGGCACATCATGAGAAGAGGAAAGTTGGAATACTTGGTTACAACTGGAAAAATACAGGCAAAGAGATCGCGGACGACACAGAGAGAAGGCGCTAGATAGCTTGGTGTCATGGCATGGAAAACAATCAACAACAGAATTGATACGATGCACTGTGATTAGAAGATTATGGAAGGACATGATCGCTTACGGCAACCGGTATGGCACATGATGATGACTTTTTCACTTATTTGTTTGAGTACGTCATATCACTAGCAACATCACAACTGACACAATTTTTCGCGAATAACACTTTTTCCTATTTTAACAGTGAAGTAAGAAATCGTGTGCTCAGGTGTCCCTCGCCACGCAGGCAGATATTTTCTTACTTCAACTTACAAGACCATTCTAATTTAATTTATTTTAAACTTTGAGATCTTTTACGTTTTTGCGTACATTTCTGTCTATTAATTTTGTCAAGACAGCGTCCATTTTCTCCTACAATTTTCGATTTTCAACTGAAAATTGTTCTTTAACGTGCGCAGAATGCATAGCAGAGAGCTAAGCATCAATCCAACTACCCATTGACCAGAGGCATGTTTTTTGGAAAAAAAAATAATCATCACCTGCGGCGGAATTCGAAACTCGGCCCCTCTTGTCCAGAGACAGGCGTTTTACCCCTCGATCACCCAAACTGCTCTACGTATATCTTCAGTAATGGCTTCTTCTCACTGATTTTGTGAAGTATTCTGGCAAAAGTATCAGCAATCATCAATGTGGCTTCTCGTAAGCAAACAAAAGCATGCATAGCATCACGTTTCGGATCGTCTCTTTTTCAGGTCACATTCGATATTCACAAGAACTTTCAAGAACTTATGTTCTGTTCTTTCTAGTGTTATTTTTTTTCTCTTCAGATTTGATAAAAGCGAACTTATTGTAAGTATATCCACTCTCGACATACTGAAATGAGTAATAGACATCATGACAACACATACTAGAAAATAATTCGAGGCCATAACATATTGGTTCACAGAAGAAAATTATAAATATCACGAACTGCTAATAATAGTAACGAGGACTCTCTTTTAAAAGCAAGGGGCAAAATAAAACAAAACAATTTAATAAACATTAGAAGGAAATTATTTGTACCTAGTTATTTAGAAATGTCCGAAATTCATGCTATCTGAAATTTCGACACATTTGTGTGTGTTTTACTTTATCGAATCCTTTATACTTGCGCTAGTAGAATTATACGCAATTTTACTAAATTTAAAATACACATTTTTTTTTTTAGAATTATACGTAATTTTACCAATTTTACAATATACAATTTTCTTTTCTTAGAATTATACACAATTTTCTTTTAAAATTTTACACAATTGTACCAAATTTACAATTCATATTTGGAAAAATAATTATACACAACACTTCTGAAATGAGCAAACGAACAGGCAGTTAGAATCTAATCGACAGACAGCTGTGGCTGCACCATAACGTTACTCCCTAGTTCAGTTATCGTGCACTGATGTCGGAATGTGGTCTTCGTATATGGTTGAAATATATTACCCAGAACGCAGCCGAGGTAAATGTGGGGTTGACAGCCCAGGAACGACCAGGTCTAATCTACATTCTATTTATTTGTTTTAATTCGAGAGAGAATACATGGATACATACATTCAAAGTTGCAACACGAATGTGATACGGGGAAAGGGGGTGGGGGGTAAAGGTAAACACAATTACAAACAATTTCAGAACAGTTTAACATGCTTACACATCACTCCCCCACCAATCACCATCAAGGGCGTTCTTCTCGAGAATGCATGGAAAAAGACCAAGAGGAAGACCCAGAATAAGATGAATATGCAGTGACAGAGACATGTAACAACAAAGGAAAATCACTAATTCAGATAGTTCGAGCAGCTCAAGAACGACAAATGATATAACCACGACACCTTTTCGGTACCAGTGAGAAAGAGACAAGAAGAAGATACAGTACTAATAATTAATCATTTCACGTGTTAGGTTTGGAAGTCATCTTCAGGAACATTAACAAAGAAATGGGTTAAAATGTCTGTAGAAAAACACAAATGTGAAGTAATAGTGACTAATCGCTAGGGGACATTGTGTCCTGCGTTCACATGAAAACACAGGTTATGTGTCTAAACACCAGAAGGTACTGCGAAATTAACCCAGACGAAGTAAAACACAAAAAAATAACATTTTTTAGACCAAACAATAATTCATATCCTATCGTTCATTGCTGTCATTATCGGTGCAATAATCGACGTAATCATTGACATTATTATCACTGGAAATATTCTCGATGAAATTATCGGTATTTTCGTCATAAGCATGATCACTAACAGAGTATTCATCGTCGGTGCAATCATAATCATCATCATTGAATTAATCATTGGGGCAACACTCATCATGGGCATAATCATCGACGTAATCTTCCGCAACTTTATCGTCATCTACATTACCTTCTGGGAGCCGCGATAGCTCAGTGGTTAGTGAACTGGACTACCACGGACAAGGGGTAGGGTTCGATCTCAACTGACGGCCTTCGGGTTCACCCAGCCTTAAATGGGTACCGGATTTTTTCTGGGAACGTAAAGCAGCACGGGCGTAATACTGACCACATTACCCCAAAAATGATGTGCTTAAGGTCTGTAAAATATAGGGTCACTAACACCTTATTTCCCTATACGCCACTTGGCGTGACGGGGGTACTTTACTTTACTTTTACATTACCTTCTACTGTTTGTTTTTCTGTCTCCGTATAACTGTTTGTCTCTACTGTTATTGATCAACTCTACTGTTTTCTTCCTACCAAAACCATTTTCTCTATATATTTTTTAACATCTCTAGACATTCTAATGACCTGTTTTACCAATGTCCCATTTTCTCTAAATGTATGATATCTTCTCTAGAGATGTAATAACTTGTTTAACAATGTCCCATTTCATTAAAGGCTTGCTGTCTTCTCTAGACATATAATGGCTTGCTTTAATAGTTTCTATTTACTTTTGCTTTTTAACTTTGGTGAAGTGTTTTTTCTTTGTTGCAGTCAACACTTGTTTGATTTTGCTGTTGAAATTAAGTTCTTTATTGTTGCTTCCCACAGCAATAAATCATTTTCTGCAATCCATTTTCACTTCTAGTGATTTAAGACTCTTTCTATGGCACACTTTGGTTGTTTGTAAGACCACTGACTGCTATTCCTGTTATATTCATAATGGATCTAAGTATAAACTAACTTTGAACTGTAAATAAAACTATAAACAACTTAACAAACTATTTTATTTATCGAAACAGCTCTCCTCCCACTCACATCTCCCACCTCACTCTAAATGTGCTGCCAGTACCTATTACTAGTTTTATTGCCAACATTTGTGGCTAGCTTTGTTGCCAGTAATTGTAACTGTTTTTATGGCCAACACTTGTGGCTAGTTTTGTTGCCAGTAATTGTTACTGTTTTTATGGCCAACACTTGTTGCTAGTTTTGTTGCCAGTAATTGTTACTGTTTTTATGGCCAACACTTGTGGCTAGTTTTGTTGCCAGTAATTGTTACTGTTTTTATGGCCAACACTTGTGGCTAGTTTTGTTGCCAGTAATTGTTACTGTTTTTATGGCCAACACTTGTGGCTAGTTTTGTTGCCAGTAATTGTTACTGTTTTTATGGCCAACACTTGTGGCTAGTTTTGTTGCCAGTAATTGTTACTGTTTTTATTGCCAGTAATTGTAGCTGTTTTTATTGCCAGCATCTGTTACTAATTGTGTTTTCTTTACTTATGACTATTTCATAAAATAAGTTGTGGAGCGAAAGTTGTGGAGAAGCATGATCACATACGCCAGCAGATCCGGTACTTGATGATGATGATGATGATGATGATTATTTCTCTTTGCCGGTATATTTCCTTTATTATTCTTTGATCTTATGCAACAAATATATGTCAATAGAAATGAGAAAGAGAGTTCATCGATGCTATATAGAACCAATTCTGACCTATGGAAGCGAATCATGGACAGTAGACAAACAAATGAAAAGACGATTAGAGGCCACAGAGATGGGATTTCTCAGAAAAATGTTGATAATTCCCTGGACAGCTAAAAAGACCAATGAGAAAGTTCTCAAAGAGGCCAACACAAAAGGGGAGCTCTTGAAAAACATCAGAAAGAAGCAATCAACATTTTTTGGGCACATCATGAGAAGAGGAAAGTTGGAATACTTGGTTACAACTGGCAAAATAAAAGGAAAGAGAGATCGCGGACGACAAAGAGAGAAAATACTAGATAGCTTGGTGTCATGGCATGGAAAACAGTCAACAACAGAACTGATACGATGCATTGTAGATAGAAGATTGTGGAGGGACATGATCGCCAACGCCAACCGGTACGGCACATGGTGATGATGATGATGACCTTTACTATTAAAATTTTGCTCTATTAAGTGTCTATTGTTTCCTAATCTTCAACTTCATCAGATGTTTTGTTTTGTCTATAAAACATCACTGCGATATATTTTTCCGTTTTATGACTCTTATTGCTAATCTTGTTATACATTTTGCATTGCTTTGTTCATATCTTGGCTTTCAACAAAACCCCTTTGTTCATATCTTGACTTTCAACAAAACACCTTTGTTCATATCTTGGCTTTCAACAAAACCACTTTGGTCATATCTTGACTTTCAACAAAACCCCTTTGTTCATATCTTGACTTTCAACAAAACCCCTTTGTTCATATCTTGACTTTCAACAAAACCCTTTTGTTCATATCTTGACTTTTAACAAAACCCCTTTGTTCATATCTTGACTTTCAACAAAACCCCTTTGTTCATATCTTGACTTTCAACAAAACCCTTTTGTTCATATCTTGGCTTTCAACAAAACCCCTTTGTTCATATCTTGACTTTCAACAAAACCCCTTTGTTCATATCTTGACTTTCAACAAAACCCCTTTGTTCATATCTTGACTTTCAACAAAACCCCTTTGTTCATATCTTGACTTTCAACAAAACCCTTTTGTTCATATCTTGACTTTCAACAAAACCCCTTTGTTCATATCTTGACTTTCAACAAAACCCCTTTGTTCAAAACGAGATTCTAGCTATGATTGTGTTTCTTACTCCTCGCACGATATTTATTAATAACAGTTTGGTCATGTGACTTGTTCGTATTATACAAACAAGTTCACAGCCAATAGCACGAGATTACTTTTGTAGATCTATGAATGTAGATTGTAGTGCATCATGTGGTATATATTCGATATTGTAAATGTCATTTAATAACAATGTTATTTTTTTAGATTACAAATTCCCCCGCAGCATCCATTATCTGTTTGGAAATATATGATCCAACTGACTGCTGATATCATTCGGCGAGTGAGATCTCTCTTTTTTTCTCTTTCCATTAATATCTTCTGCCCATTATTTTGAATATTCACATTTCATTATCATTAAGTTATCACATTAACGAATTTGTGAATGTAATTTATCCGCATTAGTTCCATCCACAATGTCCCTTGATCTGATGTTAAAAAGCCGATTTTGATTTTGTTCCCCTCCTAATTCGTTGTTTCATTTATATTTTGTATTTCAATCCCTTGATGTCTCTGGGTATATGGTTATATGGGATATGCTTATTTTAATATATTGTGTGTATTTGCCATTTGTGGATTAATTCTTCTATGTCTGCCATGTTAATTTTTTCTTTTTGTGTTATATTTTGCTTCTTATTTTTTCTTACCTCATTTGTCTTTCAGTGCCGAATGACACACAATTTGCGGTCTATTGCTCTCCTGCTGGCCTCTCTTGCTGTTATGTTTCTTGGTGTTTCTATATTAACTATCTACATTAATCTATCTTTTTCGTGACCGATCATTGAGTCTGGTAGAATCACAACACTTATTAAAGGCTCGTTGTGTTTAGTTTCTATATTTCTGTCTTATCACGTGTCCAAACTATTGTATCTATTGTTTCAGTTATGTATTCTACTCCGGGAATTATTCCTAGCTTTTTCTCAGTTCTACATTTCTGATCTTATCTGCCAAGCTGTTTCCTGTCATTCGCCTAACACATTTCATCTCTGTAGTGGTTATTTGTCTTATTCTTGAGTCTAAAGTCCAGATCTGGTATTGGTAGCACAATTTTGGGATGAAGATAATGTTGTAGAATACCTGTAGATAACTCAAATGTTATTTCCTTGTTAGGCAATAGTTGTGATAGCTGCCCGATGTGTTATGCCATGTGGCATCCGTTTATTCTTCGATTGTTCTCGTTTTGAGATTGATTTCTGTGATGTTTGTCTGTTATATTTCCCATTGTTTGTCTGTTAATATTTCCCATTGTTTGTCTGTTAATATTTCCCATTGTTTGTCTTCTCTTTGTTATAAATCTCATAAGTCGATAACAGAGATGAGTATGTAAGTAAACATCCACTGTATGTTTATTATGTTAGCTCAGGCGTTGGCAGTTGGATTCCACACACCGCTGGTTGCTTTCTGTTTCAGCAGATATGATGTAAACATAAACAACCATATAATATAAGCTGTTCTTCAAGTGTGCCGCATATAGTCTGTAAACATAAACACCGATATAATATGTGTCGTGCTTCAAGTGTGTCGCATATCGTTTGTATTTTGCACGGTCAATCAATTAAATGCTCAATTATAGCACACATTTGTTCATGACTGATTTAGACGCTTATTGACTTAATCGTTCTGCAAGACTGCAGTTGTTTGTATTCATAGTCATCATCATCAAGTACCGGGCCTAGTGGCGTAAGTGATCATGTCTCTCCACAACTTTCGATCTCGACAGCTATTTATCATTTCTGTTGTTGACCTTCGGCCAAGCCATTCTCTTAAGCTGTCTGTTATTTTTCTCTTTGCTTCCCTCTATCTCTTCGTCCGTCAATGTTTCCAGTTGTTACAATATATTCCACTTGTTCTCTTCTCATTATATGACCAAAAAATGATGATTGTCTCTTCCTAACATTGGAAATTAGCTCTCTTTTTGCTTTGACCTCTCTCAAAACCTCTTCATTACTCTTTTTAGCTGTCCATGGTATTCTCAACATTCTTCTGTAAAACCACATTTCTACAGACTCCATTGATTTTCTTGTCTGTTGTTCTATTGTCCATGATATACATCCGTATGTTAAGACTGGCTCTACATAACATTTAAGAACTCTTTTTCTTGTTTCTATTGTCAAAAATGGATTGCACAGTATTTTCCTCATTTTTTGGAAAGCTGCTTTTGCCTGAGCCATTCTGCATCTCACCTCTTTTGTACATCTTCCGTCTGAGGTTAACAAAGTTCCCAAATATTTAAATTCATTTAACTGTTTTAATATTGTTTCACTTGTCTTTATTTTGCACTGAGGTGATGTCTTTTTCTTTGTTGTTACCATTACCTCTGTCTTTTGGTATTAAGGCTGAGTCCTTTATTTTTGCTTTCTTTCACTATAATGTCCAACATTTCTTGTAACACATTTTCACTCTTATCGATTAATACTGTATCATCAGCATACCTTAGATTATTTATATTATGACCTCCAATTGTTATTCCAGACATGCCCCTTATGGATCTTAAAATAATCTCACTATAAATATTAAACAAATCTGGTGACAGCACACAACCTTGTCTAACACCCTGTTTTATTTGTTGAAACATTCCCAATTGGTTTTCAGTTCTTATGGCCGCTGTTGTATTCATAGTGGTCTCTCTTAATAAAGCAATCTTACTAAACTAATGAAACTTTCTTACATCGTTTTTGTGTGCTAATTATTCTTTCACATATGTCTAAAGTAAGTACTTCATTAACAATTAACGTTTTGAATGTAGAGAACAACACTGACTTCAGTTGAAAGTTTGAAATGGATTTATTTACAGCCGATATCCACATGATTGTTTTCTGACATTATCTCCGAAGATTTCATAACTTCCCTGGCTTCATTCAAGAATCTGGAATACAAGAATTGTAATTGTCCATTATGTGAAATGTCTGCGACGTGAGCACGCCCTTTAGCGTTGCTCTTAGCTTTAGTTACAGCCTGCTACACTAAGCGGTTAGGATTAATATTGGTAATAAAGCTGGTTTATTACCTACCGATGTCATTATCTTGTTCTGGCATTTTTATTGGCAGAGAAAAGATTAGCCTGAGGGCTAGAGAAGAAAGTATTTTGCTGCAAAGGGTAATTGATTTAAAAGTGTCACCTATAGAAGCATTAATTACAATGGTCGTGTGATGCATAATCTATATATGTTATAATTTTGTACTAAATTAATACAATACAACCGTCATTTAACGTAAAAAAAAGTATAGATTCCTTGCACGCCATCACGAGGCGTATAGGGAATATAGTGTTAGTGACCATATTGTTACTTCCTACATTAACCGTACTAGCAATTTATATATATATATATATATATATATATATATATATATATATATATTCCATATGTCTTATTATTCTTAGTACAAAGAGTCTGGACCCAGTAACGTATTATCTCGGGAATAATAGAACAAAGGAGTATGTGTTAGCACTCGGAAAAATTGACAGACAAACAACAATAGAAAAAAACGAAGAACAATATATGGTCCGAAGCGGGATCGAACCCGTACTCAGTGGCACCGCGCCTTGCCACGAGAAGCCGAACGCTTGGCACACTGCCACGCAGCCAACTAAAAAATTGGCTATTGTAGCAGTGTCTTACACGAAGGCGTACTCAATGACTATAGCATAGGGTAACGATCACAGACCGGAAATAAATTGTATATTTGTACTTTCCTATTAATGCAAGTATCTCCCAGTAGGGCTGAATACTTGTGTTGTAGACAAACATTTATTGGACGAAACAGCACGAATAGTAGTTTCCAGTGGTTATATACTGGGTACAAATAATAATACATAAAGATATCCCCGATGGAAGAATAAATTGTACTATTAGTCCCATAAATGATTCGCTTCCAGAGGTTTATGATGTAAACAAAGCAGTTTTGTCATTGCAAGTGAATAATGTCCACACCTATAATTGGTCAGGATTGTGTAGCAGCAGCAGCTTTATAGCGAACACAGAAAACATCACAGGATTGTGCGGTTCTGAAACAGCTATGCCATGCTACCCTAGAATTTCCTTTAATGGGATTACTGTGACCACAAACCACTCTCCACGTGTATGCCACATATTTACACCCCAGAAAGAAACACTAAATATAACAACATCATGTGCCGTCTATGATAGTATTGACCACAGACCAGGAGCCTCCTGTATGATTGATACAACTGTTGCACCAAGCATTTAATCAGCAGAGCCATATCTATGGAATGTTAATCTGACATTGTTCTTAAATGATGTCCAAGTTAATGAGACATCAGAATCGTGTGGCGGCAGGTACAAGAAGAGAGCCCAGAACATCAAGTTCTGCTGTTATAAAGGAGACTTGCCTTGCTATCCCAGAATTGCCTTAAATGGGATCACTGTAGTTGAAAACTTCTCCTCTTGTGTAAACTACACATTCACATCTGGGAGTGAATCAGTGAAGGTCACAAAATCATATTCTCTCTGTGGTTTTACTAACTACAGGTCATGTGGCTTCTGTTGGATTGGAAATGATAACTTACCACCACTGTGTGTCTATATGTTTGGAATTGGAGTCATCAATAATGGCCTAACATCATCAGGTGCTATGACGATCACCGTTTTCGGGAGGACGTGAACTCCCATGGTATATGGTGGATAGGCGGTAGGAACCATTGAAGGCTATGTCTGAAAAGTGTTCCTTCTTGCAGTTTCCTCATATTCCAAGTCCGGCTTGTTGCAGGAGCTACTGAGTTAAGTGCTCTGTGCACACCGTGAGCTGTGTGTCTCATCCGTTTTGATCCTGCTTCGATATCCCGCTTGTTTACGATGAATGATGATATCGTATGACAGGGAACAGTTGGCTGTGTTCACTTTTTGCGCGGTTTCGCCTTATGTCTTTTGGCGTGTGCTGAGACTGCTACGATGGGGACTACAGTTACCTTTCTTTGTTTGGGAGATGAGTTAGTAATTCGGATGATTCCACTGGCACGGGCGGTTGAACAATTATGGATTTTAATTCGTTTGCTGTGATACCGAGGCCTTCCATAACCAATAACAATAACAATAATACATAAATATTTAGTTGGCTGCGTGGCAGTGTGCCAAGCGTTCGGCTTCTCGTGGCAAGGCGCGGTGGCACTGAGTACGGGTTCGATCCCGCTTCGGACCATATATTGTTCTTCGTTTTTTTCTATTGTTGTTTGTCTGTCAATTTTTCCGAGTGCTAACACATACTCCTTTGTTCTATTATTCCCTATTATCGCCTCGGAAGTTCCCCATATAATAATATTTATGTATTATTATTTGTACCCAGTATATAACCACTGGAAACTACTATTCGTGCTGTTTCGTCCAATAAATGTTTGTCTACAACACAAGTATTCAGCCCTACTGGGAGATACTTGCATTAATAGGAAAGTACAAATATACAATTTATTTCCGGTCTGTGATCGTTACCCTATGCTATAGTCATTGAGTATGCCTTCGTGTAAGACACTGCTACAATAGCCAATTTTTTAGTTGGCTGCGTGGCAGTGTGCCTAGCGTTCGGCTTCTCGTGGCAAGGCGCGGTGTCACTGAGTACGGGTTCGATCCCGCTTCGGACCATATATTGTTCTTCGTTTTTTTCTATTGTTGTTTGTCTGTCAATTTTTCCGAGTGCTAACACATACTCCTTTGTTCTATTATTCCCTATTATCGCCTCGGAAGTTCCCCATATAATAATATTTATGTATTATTATTTGTACGACGTATTATCTAACCTGTAGGACAAAGAAACAACCTCATATGTCTTTCACTGTGAAAGCATCTTATATTATGACGACATAAAGTGCTGTAGCTCGGCCATGTTTAATGAATGGACAACATAAGCATCTTGATGTAAGTAACTCAAGAGATGTAGCCTGTATTAAGACCAGCATTGAGATACAAAGTCTATAAATTTTACATGAGCTGCAGTTACCAGTTTGATAAAAACGTGTCAGAAAGTCGTTCAGAAGCTGTTTCTTTTCATCTGGACCTGGCATCCTAGTTCTTTTCTTGCAAATTTTGTAGCAAATAAAGGATAATGATGTCCTGGCCCTAGTACATACCACTCATTCTTTACACTGATATTTTATGGAAGTGTTTTCAATTTGTGACACTAGACACTAAACGTTCACTAGGTAAAGCAAGTATGTATCAATGAACGATGCTTTAATAGTTAATGCTCGCAAAAAATATAAATCAAAGATCAACAAATCTGAGAGTTTTTGGAGGATGGAATATTCAATTTGTAACCACAGACATTTTGTACAATTTTAAAATACAGCATCTTCTAATTTCATTGAAATGTTTAATAGAAGAAGTACATGTATTTCATCTTCCTGGAACATCACAAATGAGTACATTAACAAAAGTATCAGTGACAAGCTGCTGTGTGTAGCGTATGATAAGAAATATAAGAAATGTCATAAGACTATTCGAAAGTAAGGCTAAGTCCAAAGTAATAATTACAACAACTAGATAATTAAATACACGTGAAGTTTTTCCACATAATTCGGCTTTGTCAATTCTAGTTTTGCAACCAGTGATTCCAGTGTTTGGTGTGACTCAGTTATTGCAGACGCTATTCGGTATATTTGTGTTACCATCAAAGACAGGCATTTAGCAAACAACCAACCATCTGTAAAAACCTAGAAGCCAGATTGTCTTAGAGATAAGCCCATATATCAAATATACCAAATATTAACCGCGAGTTTATATGCCGAGAACATATCAAACAAACATAAAACAGTATGAAGCTGGAGATTGTCTTATTTGAAAGTATATATTACAATAGTGGTTCTGTAACATATGTCACGTGTAGTGGAGTGACGTGCACGGTGTCACCGTACTAGGTCACAGCATTGGAAGATGACGTGGGGTGTTGATCTTTCACGATGTCATTACTTCCGCTAGATCAGTGAGTCAGACGATCAGTGCAGGGTCGACTGGAGAGAGTCAAGCTGCGCACTTTCTCATTCATATTCTCTTTTTCTCCCTCTTTCCACACACACACAGACACACACACGTAAAAAGTGTGTCTAAAATGTTCGGTTCATGGACTTATATTTCACCGACATCACGTGGGAGGTACGTTACAGTATAAATGAAGCAACACCTCACCAATATGTTTGTGATGTTTTTCGGCGATGAAACAGACAGCAATCGCACGCTCTAGATCAAGGGACTACGGTGAATCATCAAGAGCAGATTACGTCGCCCCAACCAAGAATTGAGGTGCCCTGATCGCACAGAACGCAGACAGTGTCCATTGCATTGTTACCATATCACTGACTACGCTCGACTGCTCACGCCGGGTTAGCCTGATGGTCTCGTATGCTCCACGCTAGATGCCGATTTTCGACGGGTCTCTGCTGGATAAACGTTTGTACCTGACCCATGTTCCCAGTGAGATGTCGGCCCGTTCAGAGAACTTTTTAGACTTACCTCGTGTATATATATATATATATATATATATATATATATATATATATATATACATACATATATATATATATATATATATACGCCACATATATTTGTCACGTTGGCAAACTTAAAGATAAAGCATGGGCCAACATCAATTTAACACTGAGGACTAAGATGAAAATTTACCAAAGGTGTGTGCTTAGTACACTTCTATACGGATCAGAAACTTGGACTACCTATGCAGGGCAGGAGAAAAGGTTAAATAGCTTTTATGTACGTTGCCTTCGCAAGATTATAAACATCAAATGGTAGGACAGAGTAACTATCTCTAATGTCTTACAACGAGCCAAACTCCCATTGAGCATGGCAACACTTAGGATTCGTAGACTAAGGTGGCTGGGCCATGCAAGAATAATGGCAAACAATCGTATTCCCAAACAAATACTGTATGGCGAACTTAAGAACGGAAAGAGACCAAAGGGCAAACCAGTGTGAGACATAAGGATGTTTGTAGGGCCCCCTTAAGGGAATTTTCTATAAGTGAAAGGAACTGGGAAAATGTGGCTGCGAATTGTAGCACATGGAGAGTAAAAATAAAAAATGGCACAGCAATTTTCGACAGTTCTGATATCAAACTACGATATAGAGATATCTGCAAATCATCCCTGAAAGACTTCTCCATCTGTGAAAACGACTGGCAACATCTGGCAAGTGATCGCACATCATGGAGAGCACGTATAAGGAACGGTATAACAACATTTGAGACTGTTCTAAGACAGGACTTAGAAGAGAAGAGACTCATGAAAAAGGATGGTAAACCCTGTGGACCAGCGAGCCTGACCTGTTCATTATGTGACCGCGTGTGTTTGTCAAACATTGGTAGAATTAGCCACGAGAGAAGCTGTTCGTCAAAAACAATACCTCAAAAAAATACGCAATAGCCTCCACTAGACCGTCTGACAAGACGAAAAGGGCCATATATATATCAAATTCAGAAGAGAAAAGGCACAAGAGAAAAAAGTTCAGGCCAGGTACAGTACACTTTGCTCATTCTGTAGCAGGATCTATCTGTCCAGGATTGGCAAATTCAGCCACGAGAGAAGATGTTCAGTAAAGCAGTACCCAGTGTGAGACACTAATGCTTTACCAAACTACTTACTTATCATGATATCTTGCTACCAACCGTCTGTCAAGACACCAAAGGCGATATACATATATATATATATTCTTAAGAACATTGATAGAAAGATCTATAGAGGTAAAGAAAGATCTATATATGTGCTTTATAGACTACACGAAAGCATTTGACAATGTAAAGCATGTGGAAATAATCAATATGCTGGAGAAATTAAACATTGATGGCAAGGATCTGCGAATCATAAAAATATGTACTGGCAACAAACAGCAGCTATACGAATTAACAACCAAACAGGACAATTCCAATATATAAAGAAAAGAGTCAGACAAGGCTGTATTCTGTCGCCGGATTTGTTTTCAGTTAACAGCGAATATATTATAAGATCAATAGTAGACAAAAAAGGAATTGAAGTCAACGGTCACAACATAAATAATTTGCGATATGCGGATTACACAGTCTTAATAGCAGAGACAGAGAATGAACTACAAGAAATGATGTGTACATAATAGTAAAAGAAAGCAACAAGAAATGTCTCAGTCTGAACAGTAAGAAAACAGAAGTTATGGTTATATTGAAGAAACAATCACCACCATCATGCAGCATAAAAATAAACGAGACAAATCTGAAACAAGTGCAACGTTTCAAATACATAGACACAATTATAACATGAGATGGGAGATGCACCACAGAAATAAAAAGCAGAATAGCTCAGGCCAAAACGGCATTTCAGAAAATGAAAAATATCTTGTGCAACAAATCTATGTCAATAAAAATGAGAAAGAGAGTTCATCGGTGCTATATAGAACCAATTCTGACCTATGGAAGCGAATCATGGACAGTAGACAAACAAATGAAAAGATGATAAGAGGCCACAGAGATGGGATTTCTCAGAAGAATGTTGAAAGTTCCCTGGACAGCTAAAAAGACCAATGAGGAAGTTCTCAAAGAGGCCAACACAAAAAGGGAGCTTTTAAAAATCATCAGAAAGAAGCAATCAACATTTTTCGGGCACATCATGAGAAGAGGAAAGTTGGAATGCTTGGTTACAACTGGCAAAATAAAAGGAAAGAGAGATCGCGGACGACAAAGAGAGAAAATACTTGATAGCTTGGTGTCGTGGCATGGAAAACAGTCAACAACAGAACTGATACGCTGCACTGTAGATAGAAGATTGTGGAGGGACATGATCACCTACGCCAACCGGTATGGCACATGATGATGATATATATATATATCGTGAAAAAGAAACACAGAGATAGAGAAAGTGAGAGAGAGAGAGAGAGAGAGAGAGAGAGAGAGAGAGAGAGAGGAGGGGGTGGACAGGCAACTTATTGCAGTGCTGCGGTAAAGCTGGTAGCAAAGAACCAGGAGTGGGGTGTGGTATTCACTACCAGGTATGGTGACAGCTTTACAAAGAAGGAACACAACAAAATACTGACGTTTCGACGAGTGGCCTTCTTCAGAAGACGCAGAAAACGACAATAAACGTTGGGGCACAGATACCTATAGCTACATATCAGATGATGAAGTTAGGGAGAGGTGGACAGTGGGATGAGAGATTGTATATCTTAGTATAACTAAAGCACAAAGAGAGAGAGAGAGAGAGAGAGAGAGAGAGAGAGACAGACAGACAGAGAGAGAGAGAGAGAGAGCGAGAGAGAGAGAGAGAGAGATTTAATCAATTTCAAATTTTAGAACAGAAAACAGTTTGATGGGACAACCGTTACATTAACAAGGGGCGCTCTAAATGAAGCAACGATCTCGTCAAACAATCTAATTCCGGAAATAGAAAACAAAAACATTTTGTTTATTTAATATACACGATCACGTGATAATTATGCCAATGGAGGCGTTAATGAAGAGATATATCGGAGATAATGTTCATGAAATTACTCGAGAATGTACCTGTTAACGGTATTGATCTGGCGATTTACTCGTGCTCTAGTCACAAGCTCACCCTGCATTGACACACTTTTATTTGGGCAAAAATCATCTAGGGTATGAATATATATATATATACATATATGTAAAGTAAAAAGTTCCGTCATGTGACGTAGATGAAATATGGTGTTAGGGACTATAATTTGTATAGACTTTCAGTACATGCTTTTTGGGGTAATTTGGTCGGTATTACGCCCGTGCCGCTTTACTGTCCCAGAAAAAAAATCAGGCACTCATTTAAGGCTGCGTGAAACCAGAAGCCGTGTCTTGTTCTTTGTTATCCAATTTACTAATCCCTGAATGATGGCGACATAGCTTTAATATATGTTATGTTTTAATTTGCAGCGTATATCAACTGTAGCAAAAGAAATGCGTTCTGGTGCACATTCACGTGTAAGTAATCAACATCAACATCAAGTACCAAGCCTGCTGGCGTAGGTGATCATGCCTCTCTACAACTTTCGATCACGACAGTTATTTATCATTTCTGTTGTTGACCTTCTGTCAAACCATTCTCTTAAACTGTATGGTATCTTTTCTCTTTGCTTCCCTCTATCTCTTCGTCCGGCTGTTCTCTTCTCATTACATGGCCAAAAAATGATGATTGTATCTTCCTAATATTGGAAATTAGCTCTCTTTTTGCTTTGACCTCTCTCAGAACATCTTCATTACTCTTCTTAGCTGTCCATGGTACTCTCAACATTCTTCTTCTGTAAAACCACATTTCTACAGACTCCAGTGATTTTCTTGTCTGTTGTCCTATTGCCCATGATTCACATCCATATGTTAAAACTGGTGGTTCTACATAACATTTAAGAACTCTTTTTCTTGTTTCTATTATCAAAAATGGATTGCACAGTATCTTCCTCATTTTGTGGAAAGCTGCTTTTACCTGAGCCATTCTGCGTCTCACCTCAAGTAGGTAATTATGGCACACCGAATTAGACATTCGGTGTAAGTATAATTAGACATTCGGTGTAAGTATAATTAGACATTCAGTGTAAGTATAATTAGACATTCGGTGTAAGTATAATTAGACATTCGGTGTAAGTATAATTAGACATTCAGTGTAAGTATAATTAGACATTCGGTGTAAGTATAATTAGACATTCGGTGTAAGTATAATTAGACATTCAGTGTAAGAAGACAAACCTACTATCAGTAGACCTAGCCCCTATACTTCAGCAGAAAACAGTAGCTATCCTGACAAAGAAATATCTTCTTATATAGCGTGTGTTCATTCCGACCTTGTGATATGAGTGTCAAACATGGTTGCTCGTGATTAACTCTTTCTGAACGGAAGCTGTTTCGGAAGCTTTTTACCACTGCAACGGACGAGATTTCAGAGACACATTTTTCATGGTTCCAAGTATCAATCTACATATTTATATTTATCTTGCTTGCTTGCGTTCGCCCGATGACTCAAGTATTCTAGAGTATTCTAGTAGACTACAGAATTACACTCCATCATCCGCCCTTAAAAGGACGTTAAGTGGGTGTGTCTGCGTTGTGTTGTGGTTTACAGTATAACTGTGATATTTGCGCCTTTCGGCCCAACACATCCGACTTCAGCACGCTTCTAGGAATGATAATAAAAATATATTCACATTAGATTTGCATCTGGGCGATTAGATAACACATTTACTCTTAGATTAATAGTAGACGGTTCCTGTGGGTACAATGGATGTGCATTTCGGATGTCCATTTAATTATTTACTAATATTTTTGTTACAACAGAGGCCTCAATAGACTGTCATTGGATTTAAACCCAGTTACACATTGTGTATCCCTTCAAGAACTTGGTCTGGTCTACACGTATACCCAGCTGTAAGCCCAAGCCACGAAACAATTCATCTTGCCCACGTAAATTTTGAAACTTAGACTTCTAGAAAGTCTAACGTGAGGTCTATTAAGATCTCATTTTATTTGGGAGTCTGCTGCTACATTCTTCCACAGGCTACCCTTTTGTTTACGTTAGATGTGAATTCATAGTTATCTAAGCCAGATAAATATCGTATTTTTTTAAATATCATAATACAATTGAAATAAAACACCTCTCGTGTACATATTATCACCTTCATTGTAGATGTTAGTTTATTTAACCACAAGAGTAGGGATCGAAGAGGGAAGACAACCCGGTACTAAAAAATGTCGTGCTGAAGTCGGATGTGTTGGGCAGAAAGGCGCAAATATAACATTCCGCAAACCACAATACAACGCAGTCACGTCGACTTAACGTCCTATTAAGGGCGGGTGACGAAGAGGAATTATATATATCTCACATATACCATATTATGCTGAAATCGGCATGGTGCACAGTGCGTCGAAACGTACTGAAAGAGTTAAATCTGAAAGGAATCTATTCACCTTCGAGATGAGATTAGAAATGAATCTATTCACCATCGAAATGAGATTAGAAATGAATCTATTCACCTTCGAGATGAGATTAGAAATGAATCTATTCACCATCGAGATGAGATTAGAAATGAATTTATAAAAGTAAGAAGGGGAATTTACAAAGGAAAAAGAGGGTCGGGTTCGATCCTGGTCGACGGCTTCCGGGTACACCTAGCCGTAAATGGGTATCGAATTTGTTTCTGGGAAAGTAAAACGGCACGGGCGTAATACCGACCACATTACCCCACAAACCTTGTACCGAAGGTCTGTAAAAATTATGCTCACTAACTCCATATTCCCTATAAGCCACTTGGCGGGCGTGACGGGTCCATTAATTTCCTTTAAGAGGGGGCATTGTATCAGTTCTGAACTACATATAGAGACAACAAATGAAATGGTTTTCTCATGTAAAAAGGCATTCTATAGCAGAGAAAACATATAATGAGGAAATGGGAGAAAAACCCGTGGTAGAGTAAGATAGACAGACAACATTAGAGAAACGCTAGAGCAAAGCAACTGTCGATGATTGAGAGTGCAAGATGGGCTAGAACTATTGCTTCGCATCTCCCACGATGTACAAGTAAATAAGAGGAAACGAGAGAGAAAGAGAGAGAGAGAGAGAGAGAAAGAGAGAGAGAAAGAGAGACAGACAGACTAACATACTAACAGACTAACACACAGACAAACTGATAGACTAACAGACAGACTGACAGACTAACAGACAGTCAGACAGACAGACTATCAGACAGACAGAGAGAAACATAAATTACTTGGTCACAGTTTTAACTGTGTATTTTTCTCACATCCCGCTCGTGATTTGCAATAAAACAGCCCGTTAGTCTTGCCTTGACTTCAGACATTTAACACCTTCCGCAAAATAAGAAGAAGTAGTTCAATTATTTCCACAGACAAAATCCACAAATTGTAAGCTCACAATTAAAGAAACGAACTGCGACGAGATCAAACACTAACTTCGTCTCTTGGACAGACACCGGATTGTAATAACAAAATCTATTGGCTGAAGTGAACCATTTGAACACTCCTGATTGGCTAGGGGCGGTTGTCTTAAGCCCATGTTACCACGAAATCGATGACCTGCGCGTAAAGAAAAAATAAAAGTGTAACTTTGATCTTAAATTGTCTTCTTTATTACCAAAGACAGCTGTTGTTGTGCTAATGAGCTTTAGAAATAAAATGCAATGTTATTTGTGATCAATCAATAATTATTTTATCAAATGTATGCCGTTATTATTTGTTTTTCACAAACACACATACATATGACCTTTGTCTTGACAGACTATTGGTAGCAAGCAATCATGATGTTCAGGAAAAACAGTGGGACAAAAGAAGCCATATTCAGCATGAGAACATTGATTAAAAAGTACATAGAAGTAAACAAACCAATATATGCCTGCTTTATAGACTACACCAAAGCTTTCGATAGAATACACCATAACCCACTTATAGACTGCCTAAAGGATATAAATCTAGACGACACAGACATACGACTAATATGTAATTTGTACTGGGAGCAAACAGCAATAATAAGATATAACAAGGAGAACTCTACACCCATGGACATAAAAAGAGGAGTAAGACAAGGATGCATCCTATCACCAAGCTTGTTCAATCTATACACTGAGCAAATCTTTAAAAACATCTCAGAGATACCAAGTCTAAACATTAATGGAAATATAATCAATAACCTAAGATATGCTGATGATACTGTTCTACAAGCAGAAAATCCTAAATACCTACAACTGCTTAATGTGATAAACACAACAAGCAAAAAATATGGACTAGAAATGAATATCAAAAAGACTAAAACTATGATCATAAACAAAGAAAATTATCAAGACCTACAATTAAATATCACAGTTGAGGGAATACAGCTGGAGACAGTCCAGAGTTACAACTACCTGGGACATACTATAACCAATGATGGAAAATGCAAAACTGAAATAAACAAAGAATAGGTATGGCAAAAAGTAATTTTAATGCCATGAAAAATATACTAACAACAAAACAAATATCAGCAGGGCTGAAACTAAGAATGGCAAAATGTTACGTCTTCTCAATATTCCTGTATGGTTCAGAAACATGGACATTAGACAAGAAAACAGAACAGAAAATTGAAGCCTTTGAAATGTGGATTTATAGAAGAATAGGTAGAATTGGATGGAAAGAAAAGATAACAAACGATGCAGTTTTAAAACAACTGACAATAAAAAGAGAACTACTAAAAACAATTAAGACAAGTGAAATTTTTGGGGCATGTTAAAAGACACACCAGCCAACTAAAAGTAATATTAGAAGGAAAAATACAAGGTAAAAGAGGCAGAGGCAGACCAAGACTAACATGGACGAGTAACATCAAAAGATGGACAAGTCAATCTATGTCAGCTTGCACCATCAAAGCAAGAAACAGAGTAGAATGGCGATCCGTGGAAGCCAACCTTCGTTGCGGAGAAGCCACTCAATGATGATGATGAATCATGATAAGTCAGCAGTTTAGTAAACATTTTAGTGTCTTGTGCTGGGTGTTGCTTTGCTGAACTGCATGTCTTGTGGTTGAATCTGCCAATATTGGGTAGACAGATCCGACAACAGAACGAAGAATCTCTTTCTCTCTCTCTCTCTCTCTCTCTCTCTCTCTCTCTCTCTCTCTCTCTCTCTCTGCGATCAAGACTCAATCAGAGTGGGATTCTAGATTCTCTCATGAAGTCAGCTGTCTGTTTAAGCGATTCGATTGCCCCATATAGTTTCTCTTCCAGGGAGGTGGGTGTGGACCACATTGCTCTTCTCAGGTCTGTGTACTAGAGGCAATCGTGTAGAACATGTTTTGTAGTCATATTGTCCAGTGTACAGTGGCATAGCCTGGTTGTACCTATTTTTAATTTGGTGAACATGTGATTTCTCATTCTATTGTGGCCAGTGCGTAGGCGAAGTATGATGACTTGATCCCTCCTTGATAGTTGGTGGTATCCGTCACTCTCGTTATGCTTTGGGTATTCTCATTTCCATTTTTCATGGAACTGACCCTTGAGGATGGATTTGGCTTCATCATAACTGAGCGGATGATTCTCTTGTGGTAATCTCCATCCCTCTTTAGCTAATTTGTCTGCGCGTTCGTTCCCGTGTATTTTACACTGTGATGGTATCCACTGAAAGACTACTCTCTGGAAGTTATTGCATAGTTGGTCCAGGGTTGTTCTCAAGTCATCTAGTTCATTGTTCTTGGGGATTTTTAAAGCTGATAGTAGCAGAGCCATCTGTATATATGTGGGACCAAGAGTCCTGTGGGTAGGTATCGTGTATGTGTTTTTCTGCTACGTGTTTTCTTTCTGTGTCTGATTGGATGCCCTTTTTCATGATTCCTGTTATATTTCCCTTCTGGTAATTTATGTTTCCCATGAGGAGACATATCAGATGGGCCCAACGGTTTCGGTATTGTTTGGGAAAGTACTGGGTCTCCAGTAGTTAGTTCATTGGCGATTACAGCGAAGTTGCTCCTCTTTAGTCGTACAAATTCGAAACCAGTTATTCTTTGAACGAATAAGTAAGATGTATTGGCGGTGCCTGACCTCGTTTCCTTTCTCCTGCCCCTTGTGTCTTCTGAATTTGATATCAACGCCGCCTAGAAAGTTCATGCGCTATTATATATTTTAGTTCTCCATGTGCTACAATCTGCAGCCAGATTTTTCCAGTTTCTTTCACTGATAGAGAATTCCCTCTGGTATGCCCTTTGGTCTCTTTCCGTCCTTAAGTTCGCCATACAATATTTTTTTGGAAATAAAATTGTTTGCCATTCTTGTTACATGACGAAGTCACCTTTAGTCTACGACTCCTGAGTGTTGCCATGATGGATGGGAGTTTGGCTAAATCGTCATCATCATGAGCCATACCGGTTGATGGTGAGTTTGGATCCAAATCTGAGGACAGATTATAGTTGTAGGGTCTTCATTTGAAACTCGAGGAGACTTTGCGATCAGCTAGATTGGGCATTGCTCAGCAACAGTGGGATAACTTAGGTACGGCAGTGACATTTGCATACTGAGAAAGTCTTCGCCAGTTAAAAGCGAGATTTGTGTTTCTGTCACGTTCTTAGAGCTGCATTGTTGTCGGAATGGGAAAAACATATTAGTGAAGTTGTGGCCCTGTGCAAGTAATATTCTTGATGTGTGAAGTGAGTAATAAAATAAAATTGGTGATATAATTAACTAGTTAAAAGTACATTAAGGAACTCCATCACGTCAAGTGGCATATAGGGAATATGGTGTAAGTGACCATAATTTTTACAGATCTTCGGCACATGATTTTTGGGGTCACGTGGTCGGTATTACGTCCATGTCGCTTTACTTTCCCAGAAAAAAATCCGGTACCCTCTTAAGGCTGGATGAACCCGGAAGCCATCGGTTAGGATCGAACCCGAACAATTATCCTTTGTCGTCCAGTTCACTAACCACTGAACTATCGCGGCTCACTATTAATTAATTACCTCATTAAAAATAAAAGTGTTTGCCGGTTTCAGTATAAAGATAAGCTTCATAATGTCCAAAGAGGAAAGCCTCAACTATCCCTTCCATCATCATCGAGTGCCGTCTCCGCATCGAAGGTTGGCTACCATGGAGCGCCATTCCACTCTTTCTCTTGCTTTGATGGTACAGATTGTCATAGATTGACTTGTCCATCTTTTGATGTTACTCGTCTATGTTAGTCTTGGTCTGTCACTTCCTCTTTTACCTTGTATTATCCCTTCTAATATTACTCTTATTAGGCTGTTCTGTCTTTTAACATGCCCCCAAAATTTCATTTCTCTTGTTCTAATTGTGTTTAGTAATTCTCTTTTCATTTTCAGTTGGTTTAAAACTTCATCGTTTGTTTTCTTTTCTTTCCATCCAATTCTACCTATTCTTCTATAAATCCACATTTCAAAGGCTTCAATTTAGCCCTTCCAGATATTAAAAATTAACATAAAGAACAGAAAAGGTTATTCACTAAATGATTTAACGCCAGCTATTGTGCAAAGTAGTCACAAGAAGACACGGAATGATATAAAAAGAATGTCAAGGACCAGAATGGCGAGGGAAGTGTTTGTTGAAAACCTGTGCTCACAAGGAGCTGAAAGGTAGAAAAAGAAGCAGAACTATGCAAACTATCCGTGGTTAACTGGTTCGACTAAATCTGCAGAAATTGTGCATTTAAGCTGGTTGCAATAATGTAGGACCATTGATTGATTTATTTTGTCCTAATGGTACACTTGCATGGTTATTTAAACTATAGTTTTTAGATTGGGTTACCATGACGTCACAATATAGTTACAAAACTGGAAAATTCAAAGAAGAGGTGGTAAACGTTCCCCACTCCACAAGTCCTTGATTTCCTATTCTCACAAAGAATACGCCAAAGACTACGCTAGAAAGAGGTAACCCATCATTTGAAATAGTCACACCAGGACTATAGATTCACGAACATCATCGACATCTTTATCTCTCCCTATTTCTTTCATGGCGTTAGGGTTATACGATGTATCCAGCAGAAGGCCATACCGCCCTTCAGATTGACGTAATACGAAAAACGTTTCAAAGCAATGAATGCAACTATAACTTTCGATTCACTGAAAAGACAGCAGCAAGGTGTACGAATACCCTGGCACTGGCGCGGTATATATAAAATGGAATCTTCCACTTTGTGACTTGACACATGATGAGCAGGAGAGATCTGGAAGGAAACGGCTGTTGAAACAAATTTATGATGACTATAGAGCAGCTTTTGAAGCACTGATATAGTACGCACAATGATGGGACAACAGAGGAAAATAGTGTTCACATTTTGTTTAATTCACCGGAAAGATCTCAGTATTTCACAAACTCCGTAGCACCGGCGCAGAGTTCTTACAGTAGAACATCCGGGTGTTTTAGAACAGGGATCTACATCACGGAGCTGAAACTAGTCAACCCGCAAAGCAAAATCTGCAGTGCTCAAATGGAACACAAACTGTATTCCACCATCCTGAAACCGGAAATCACATGCATACCAACATACACAAACATACATATACACATATTTACATACATACATATAAACAAATATGTATATATATGTACACACACATATATATATGCATAAACCCACAAATATATATATATATGCATACACACATATACATACACATAAACATACATGCATAAATACATGCATACACACACACACACACACATACATACATACATACATACATACATACATACATACATACATACATACATACATACATACATACATACATACATATCTCTCCCTACTATATCATATTCTAGATATAGATGGTATATATGTTGCAGTTTCCTCTTATTCCAAGTCCGGCTTGTTGCAGGAGCTACTGAGTTAAGTGCTCTGTGCACACCGTGAGATGTGTGTCTCATTCGTTTTGATCATGTTTCGATATTCCAATTGTTTACGATGAATTATGACATCGTATGACAGGGAACAGTTGGCTGTGTTCACTTTCTGCGAAGCTTCGCCTTATGTCTTTTGGCGTGTGCTGAGACTGCTACGATGGGGACTACATTTATCTTTCTTTGTTTGGGAGATGAGATATTAATTCGGATGATTCCGCTGGCACGGACGGTTTGAGCAATTATGGATTTTAATTAGTTTGCAGTGATACTGGGGCCTTCCATAACCAAATAACCAAATACATACATACATACATACACACATACATACATACATACACACATACATACATACATACATACATACATACACACACACATACATACATACATACATACACACTTACATACATACATACATACATACATACATACATACGCATACATACATACATACAAACACACACATACACACACACATACATTGATACATACATACATAACCTTGTTAGGACAGTAGTGGTGTTGAATAAGTTTCCACAAACTAACAGAATACAAATTATCCGCTGATTTAAAAATGAAGCAAATTTGTACACAATCATGAACACATAAGTGTTGGAAAGAAGGAAAAAGAAAGTAAACTTTGATGCATTTATAATGACATCATGTTTTGGTTAAGTACTCACGTGAAAAGCCACTTGGAAAATAAACCTGATTTATCATTCTATCTGTAAAGATAGTATCTGTTTGCCAGAGAATTCCAACACAAAAAGAATTTAATTATAAGAGACAAGTAGATTTCCTAAAAGTAAATAGTTAATAAGAGGTAAATAAGAGGTGAAACATTATTTATGATTTACATTCATATAAAATAAATATTAAATAGTTAGGCATACAAAGTTACAACAAGCAAACATCCTCTTACACATATCAAAGGCGCCAGTGAAAGAGGTAGATAGAAGCAAACATGGGCTTCAAACATGGATTGAAAAATGTCAAAATGCTGGTCAGATATATTTTACAACAGTGGAGATTTATCAAGAGCGATACTGTTGTCTTTGTGACGTAAGCAACACGCACCAGAATAAGAATGCCAATATATATATATATATATATAATATTTAAACAAGAAAAAGAGTTCTTAATGTTATGTAGAGCACGTCTTAACATATTGACGTGAATCATTGACAATAGGACAACAGACAAGAAAAACACTGGAGTCTGTAGAAATGTGTATTTTTAACAGAAAAATGTTGAGAATACCATGGACAGCTAAGAAGAGTAATGAAAACGTTCTGAAAGATACCAATACAAAAATAGAGCTAATTTCCAATATTAGTAATAAAGAGGCATCATTTTTGGCCAAGTAATGAGAAGAGAAGAGAACAACTGGAATATATTGTAACACTTGGAAAAAATTAGGGACGAAGAGATAGAGGGAAGCAAAGAGAAAAAATACCAGACAGCTTAAGAGAATGCCTTGGCAGGAGGTCAACAACAGAAATGATAAATAACTATCGAGATTGAAAGTTGGGGAGTGACATGATCACCTAAGCCAGCAGGCATGGTACTTGATGATGATGACATTTAAAAAAAAATTAGAGCTGCATTCCTGGAGCGAAGTGATTGACAATTCTATAAATCTCGATAGGCAATGGAAACACAATATGTTTGAGTTGTACCTTATAAGAAGCACAGTGTGCACAACATACACCATCAGAACATGAAATAATAGAGCAATGAAAAGGTTGATAACAGCAGACATCAGTCACCACTGCAGAGCAGCTGGCGGTTGCACTCAAGTGTCATAGAGAACCTGGTTGGCTTCATCGATCTTCATCATCACAAAGTATCATACCAGTTGGCGTAGGTGATCATGTCTCTCCACAACTTTTTATTCCTTGCTACTATCACTTCTGTCTTTTTCCTACTAAGGCTGAGTCCTTTATCTTTGCTTTCCTTCACTATAATATCTAACATTTCTTGTAACTCAATTTGACTCTTATTGATTAAGCCTGTATCATCAGCATACCTTAGATTATTTATATTAATATCTATAATTGTTATTCCAGGCATGCCCCTTATGCATCTTAAAATAATCGTTATATATATATATATATATATATATAGTGACAGCACACAACCTTGACTAACACCCTGTTTTATTTGTTGAAACATTCCCAATTGATTTCCAGTTCTTATGACCGCTTTTTGTTGCCAGTCATCATCATCATCATCGTGTGCCCTTTCCGCAACGAAGGTTGGCTACCATGGATCGCCATTCTACTCCGTTTCTTGCTTTGATGGTGCAGGCTGACATAGATTCACTTGTCCATCTTTTGATGTTACTCGTCCATGTTAGTCTTGGTCTGCATCTGCCTCTTTTGCCTTGTATTTTTCCTTCCAATATTACTTTTAGTAGGCTGTTGTGTCTTTTAACATGCTCCAAAAATATAATTTTTCTTGTTCTAATTGTATTTAGTATAATTGTCTTGTCTTAATTGTGTTTAGCAGTTCTCTTTTTATTTTCAGTTGTTTTAAAACTTCATCGTTTGTTATCTTTTCTTGCCATCCAATTCTACCTATTCTTCTATAAATCCACATTTCAAAGGCTTCAATTTTCTGTTCTGTTGTCTTGTCTAATGTCCATGTTTCTGCACCTTACAGGAATATTGAGAAGATGTAACATTTTGCCATTCTTAGTTTCAGCCCTGCTGATATTTGTTTTGTTGTTAGTATATTTTTCATGGCATTAAAATTACTTTTTGCCATACCTATTGTTTTATTTCAGTTTTGCATTTTCCATCATTGGCTATAGTATGTCCCAGATAGTTGTAGCTCTGGACTGTCTCCAGATGTGTTCCCTCAACTGTGGTATTGCCAGTACATGTTTTTATTATTCTCAGATCTTTTCTGTCTACGTTTATGCTTTCTAAAATTTTGATTATTTCTTGGTGCTTTACTTTGTCAAATGTTTTGGCCTAATCTATGGAACATAGATCTAGATCTGTTTTCACCTCTATGGCTCTTTCTACTAAAGATCTTCTGATATATATGACATTGTTCGTTCATTTACCCCCAACAAAACCACACTGTTCATCGCTAATTTCTGGACTGATTTTGTTTCGCACTCTTCGCATGATGATTTTTAGTAATACAACTGTATCTTAGTGATGGTTATTGTTAGTCGAAGGCCCCGGTATCACTGCAAACGAATTAAAATATATAATTGTACCTTCGTGATTGACATTATCCATAATCTTAATCATGTGACTCATAAGGCTTATTGTGCAATAATCACCGCTTTCAATCGCACCATAATTTTTTTGTAGGGCTATGAATATTGATTTTAGTAGGCTGTCTGATATATATCCGCTGTTGTAGAAATCATACATGATTTTTGTTATTATTTCTATTGCAAAAACACCAATTGCTTCAATCTTTTCTTTAGTTATATCATCTGGTCCAGGAGCTTCTCCTGCTTTCATATTGCGCAAGGCGTCTTCCACTTCTTCTTTGAGTATTTCTAGTCCTTCCCCATTATCCTTAATATTTACTTCTGTTCGTTCAACATCATAACGATCTTTAATGCATTCTGCCCATCGTTCTCTTATGCTTTCTTGTTCAATCAAAAGTTTTCCATGCTTTGATCTTAAACATCCAGTTTTTGGTTGCGTTTTTTCCTTTTTAATGCTTCATTTGTTTTGCATATAGCATTGGGGTAAGATGAAAGTAATTATTAGTAATTAATCAGTCTGCAGGCAGGCCTCAATCACTGTTGTGTTATCTACATTAGCTATCTCTGTCGTTAGAAGATTGTCACATCACTTCACCAGTGCAATTCATCTGTCAGGTATTTACAGATTGTCTCGTCACAAAGAACCTGGGTCACTTTAGTGCTGAGAATGTGTCAGGTTCAGTTAATAGAATCTTACTCTTATTGTCGAAATATGTTTAGTTGCTGTCCTGCAGGTTTGCCTACTTCTTGAGGAAGCGCAGTTCGCTCTAACTCTGACTTTTAGGTTATATCAGATAAGTTTTATGTTGATGATGATGATGACAATCACGAAGATACAGACTTTCATTAATAAATGTCTGCGCCGAGTAACAGGGTGGAGTTGGCAGGACAAGATCATTAACGTGGAAATATGGAAAAGTACCAGTTAAATACGAGTCGACAAAGAGATTCAACGAAGATGATGGCGATGCGTGCGGACACACGCCAGCGGCGTAACCAACTGAATGTATTACACTATAAGCCCTTTTTTAGAATCCCCAGGGAAAAAGACAAAGAGGTAGACGAACATATTCTTATAGAAGACAGGTGTAAGTGTAAGCAGAGATTACGATGATGTTGAAGATATGGAATGATCTTAAAAGAAGAGCATGTGTGTTTGTATGTTAGTTTTTGACAGAAAACCGTAGATAGAGAGAGACAGAGAGCATGTGTGTTTGTATGTTAGTTATTGACAGAAAACCATAGATAGAGAGAGAGAGAGAGAGAAGAGAGAGAGAGAGAGAACATGTGTGTTTGTATGTTAGGTATTGACAGAAAACCGTAGATAGAGAGAGAGAGAGAGAGAGAGAGAGAGAGAGAACATGTGTGTTTGTATGTTAGGTATTGACAGAAAACCGTAGATAGAGAGAGAGAGAGAGAAAGAGAGAGAGAGAGAGAGAGAGAACATGTGAGTTTGTATGTTAGGTATTGACAGAAAACCGTAGATAGAGAGAGAGAGAGAGAACATGTGTGTTTGTATGTTAGAAATTGACAGATTGCCGTAGGTAGACAAAGAAAGCATGTGTGTTTGTATGTTAGGTATTGAGACAGAATACCGTAGATAGGGAGAGAGCATGTGTGTGTGTATGTTAGGTATTGACAGAATACCATAGAGAGAGAGAGAGAGGGGGGGATTTGGTGTGTATGTTTGTGTGTGCTTTAGATATCGCAAGAATACCTTAGATAGATAGAGAGAGAGAGAGAGAGCAATGTATGTATGTGTTTTAGGTGTTATCGAAGTACCCTAGAGAGAGAATGAGAGAGAGAGTGTATATGTATATATGTGTGTTAGGTGTTATCTGAGTACACTAGAAAAAGAATTCGCGTGTGTGTGTGTGTATGAAATGTTGTTCTTGAATGTGTTTGCATATGGTGTTGTCAGGGTATCTGAGCGTGTGTGTTAGTTGTTGCCATAGTACGTGAACGTGTGTAATACGTGTTGGGAGGGTATGTGAGTGTATGTTCTAGTGCTGATAGAGCACTTTTGTGAGTGACAGTGTGTTAGATCTAGTCAGAGTACATAAGTGTGTGCATTAAGTGTTGATAGAGTGCCCGAGTATGTGCACTAAGTGTGTTGACAGGGAACCTGAATGCGTGCACTAAGTGTTGACAGAGTACCTGAGTGTGTGCACTAAGTGTTGAAAGGGAGCCTGAATGTGTGCACTAAGTGTTTACAGAGTGCCTGATTGTGGGAACTAAGTATTTACAGAGTACCTGAGTATTTGCACTGAGCGTGTTGACAGGAAACCTGAATGTGTGCACTAAGTGTTGACAGAGTACCTGAATGTGGGAACTAAGTGTTGACAGAGTACCTGAGTATGTGCACTAAGTGTGTTGACATGGAGCCTGAATGTGTGCACTACGTGATGACAGAGTGCCTGAATGTGTGCACTATGTGTTGACAGAGTACCTGAATGTGTGCACATATATTGACTGAGTACTTGGGTGTGTGCACTAAGTGTTGACAGAGTGCCTGAATGTGTGTGCTAAGTGTTGACAGAGTGCCTGAATATGTGTAGCAAGTGTTGGCAGAGTACTTGGATGTGTGCACTAAGTGTTGACAGAGTACCTGAATGTGTGCACATACATTGTGTTAGTACTTGGGTGTGTGCACTATGTGTTGACAGAGTGCTGGAATGAGTGCACTAAGTGTTGACAGAGTGTCTGAATTTGTGCACTCAGTGTTGACAGATTACCTGAATGTGTGCACATATATTGACTGCGTACTTGGATGTGTGCACTAAGTGCTGACATAGTACCTGAATGTGCGCACATATATTGACTGAGTACTTGGGTGTGTGCACTAAGTGTTGACAGAGTACTTGAGTATGTACACTAAGTATTGACAGAGTACTTGTGTGTGCGTGTGCACCAAGTGTTGACAGATACTTGACTGTGTGTGCTAAGTGTTGACATTGTACATAACTGCATTTTCTACAGGAAAAACTCAAACATAAGCTGTAAAATGTAATGAGCAATACGTAAATCTTACGGGAAAAATGTAAGACCTGGCAACGTTACCAAACACCCACACACATTTATTAACATGCATTCGCAAGGTATGCCCTCATCTTCCCACCGTATTATTAACAATAGCTATATACAGCATCATTATTTATTACTTTGCTTAAATAAACTGATAATGTTATTTGTTAATTATCATACGCAATTCTTTCATCTTTCATGTGATAATCCTTATCATCCATTCGTATATCCATTATCACTTGCCTCAAGAATCATCATCATCGTGTGCCATACTAATTGGCCTAAGCCAGTGCTTCTCATCCTTTTTCCTACTGTGGCCTCCTTCCGACTTAGTTAACTTCCTGTGGACACCCTGCCATTTCATTAAAAAAATCCACCCGTAAAAGATTCTTTTTGCAAATGTATCGTGTATTAATATATATATAATATATATATATAATATATATATATTTATTTTTAAAAACAATTTACTGGGTGGAAAAAGTGACACATGAATGCTGTATTCTACAACATATCCAGGCTTATACATGGGATCATATAACTCCCTTGTTGAGAAACGTTGACTTTCGATCATGTAGATCAACAATATTCTACCCACATGACATCGTATCAATTCTGTTGTTGACTGTCTGCCATACACAGGTGTCAAGTATCTTCTCTCTTTGTAGTTCGCCAGTTGTAACCAAGTACGCCAACTTCGCTCTTCTCATGATGTGCCCGAAAAATATTGATTATTCTTTTCTGGTGTTTTTTAGGATATCCTTCTTGAGTTGGTCTCAAGAATAGAAACTTTATTTGCCCCACAATGTCCTTGTCGAAAGTTCTCTTGATCTCTTTCACAAAGTCGTTTGCTGGTAGTAAAAAAAAAAAGTAAAGTACCCCGTCACGCCATGTGGCGTATAGGGAAATATGGTGTTAGTGACCCTATATTTTACAGACCTTCAGCACATGATTTTGGGGTAATAGGGTCAGTATTACGCCCGTGCTGCTTTACTTTCCCAGAAAAAAATCCGGTACCCATTTAAGGCTGGGTGAACCCGGAAGCCGTCGGTGGGATCGAACCCTACCCTTGTCCGTGGTAGTCCAGTTCACTAACCACTGAGCTATCGCGGCTTCCTCGTTTGCTGGTTCGTTCGGAAAAAAAGATGAGATAACCGTGTCACATGACCACCAGTCCATTTATCATCGAATCTCAAGACAAAGAAATTGGATACACAATTTGAATATGCTTCAGCAATGAAAGGATGTGTCACAAGCTGTAGGCGTGCATATGATTATGCATAATAGATCTTTATTGAAATCGGCCTGCTATTGATTTATGTTCACATTGTCGGCTATTGATGAATATTTGCCGCTATTGGCAATATGTGGACTGTATGTTGCCAATATGCACATTTTTATGTGTCCAGAATGTAAAATGTGTAAATTTCATCATATATGAATATTTGTAACATATGCGGTTTGTATGTGTCAAGAACGTAATTACAAAGCATATGGGTAAGGTATATCGACTATAGTTGAAAAGTCGATAGACTGTAAATATGAAGTAGGTAGATTTAACAAGTCAAAAGTACAGTTTGTAGATGTTAGATTGATTATATTATGTGGACTAAGTAGATTAATATAAGTATACGACATATATAAGATAACATATAAATATAATGTATGTGTCAAATAATAACAATATAGATGTCAATTCTTTCATTTGACTAAAATATCGTGCTATCCTAACAATGATAATCTCGCCAATAGTTCACGCAGTCTACATAGCAAAGGTAGTTTCACATTGCTAACAGTTCTCCAATATACCGATATCTGTGAGATGTTACTGATGTATGCCCAATCCATCGTCTGTCCACCTCTTATGGTCCTGCTAATTAACTTCCACTTCGGTGCCTTCAACATCCGGGTGATCCGGGATTCAAAAGAAAGATAACATTGAAGATTTGTTGATGTCAAGTACATAGACCGTAGACTTGAAGTAGATGAACTGTAGACATGAAGTAGATGCACTATAGACATGAAGTAGATGCACTATAGACATGAAGTAGATGCACTATAGACATGAAGTTGATGAACTGTAGACATGAAGTTGATGCACTATAGACATGAAGTAAATGAACTATAGACATGAAGTAGATGCACTATAGACATGAAGTTGATGAACTGTAGACATGAAGTTGATGCACTATAGACATGAAGTAAATGAACTATAGACATGAAGTAGATGCACTATAGACATGAAGTTGATGAACTGTAGACATGAAGTTGATGCACTATAGACATGAAGTAAATGAACTATAGACATGAAGTAGATGTATTATAGACATGAAGTAGATGCACTATAGACATGAAGTAGATGCACTATAGACATGAAGTAGATACAATACAGACATGAAGTAGATGCACTATAGACATGAAGTAGATGCACTATAGACATGAAGTTGATGAACTGTAGACATGAAGTAGATGCACTATAGACATGAATTAGATGAACTATAGACATGAAGTAGATGAACTGTAGACATGAAATAGATGAACTGTAGACATGAAGTAGATGCACTATAGACATGAAATAGATGAACTGTAGACATGAAGTAGATGCACTATAGACATGAAGTTGATGAACTGTAGACATGAAGTAGATGAATTGTAGACATGAAGTAGATGCACTACAGACATGAAGTAGATGCACTATAGACATGAAGTAGATGAACTATAGACATGAAGTAGATGAACTGTAGACATGAAGTAGATGAACTGTAGACATGAAGCAGATGCACTATAAACATGAAGTAGATGCACTATAGACATGAAGTAGATGAACTGTAGACATGACGTTGATGAACTGTAGACATAAAGTAGATGCACTATAGACATGAAGTAGATGAACTGTAAACATGAAGTAGATGGACTGTAGACATGAAGTAGATGCACTATAGACATGAAGTAGATGGAGTTGTACACATGATGTAGATGAACTGTAGACATGCAGTAGATGAACTGTAGACATGAAGTAGATGGACTGTAGACATGAAGTAGATGCACTGTAGACATGAAGTAGATGGACTGTAGACATGAAGGAGATGGACTGTAGACATGAAGTAGATGGACTGTAGACATGAAGTAGATGGACTGTAGACATGAAGTAGATGGACAATAGACATGAAGTAGATGGACTATAGACATCAGGTAAATGAACTGTAGACATGAAGTAGATGCTATAGACCATGAATTAGGTGAAATGTAGACATGAAGTAGATGAACTATAGACATGAAGTAGAGGAACTGTAGACACGAAGTCGATGGACTGTAGACATCAAGAGGATGGACTGTTGATGTCAAGTAGATAGACTGTAGACATGAAGTAGATGGACTATAGACATGAAGTAGATGAACTGTAGACATGAAGTAGATGGACTGTAGATATCAAGTAGATGGATTGTAGACACGATGTAGATGGACTGCAGATATCAAGTAGTTGGATTGTAGATATCAAGTAGATGAACTGTAGATATCAAGTAGATAGATTGTAGACATGAATTAGATGGATTGTAGATATCAAGTAGATGGATTGTAGATATCAAGTAGATGGTTTGTATATATCAAGTAGATGAACTGTAGATATCAAGTAATGGATTGTAGATATCAAGTAGATGAACTGTAGATATCAAGTAGATGAACTGTAGATATCAAGTAGATGGATTGTAGATATCAAGTAGATGAACTGTAGATATCAAGTAGATGAACTGTAGATATCAAGTAGATGGATTGTAGATATCAAGTAGATGGACTGTAGATATCAAGTAGATGGATTGTAGACATGAATTAGATGGACTGTAGATATCAAGTAGATGGACTGTAGATATCAAGTAGATGGATTGTAGATACGAACTAGATGGATTGTAGATATCAAGTAGATGAACTGTAGATATCAAGTAGATGGACTGTAGATATCAAGTAGATGAACTGTAGATATCAAGTAGATGAACTGTAGATATCAGGTAGATTAACTGTAGATATCAAGTAGATGAAGTGTTGATATCAAGTAGATGAACTGTAGATATCAAGTAGATGAACTGTAGATATCAAGTAGATGGACTGTAGATATCAAGTAGATGAACTGTAGATATCAAGTAGATGGACTGTAGATATCAAGTAGATGGACTGTAGATATCAAGTAGATGAACTGTAGATATCAAGTAGATGGACTGTAGATATCAAGTAGATGAACTGTAGATATCAAGTAGATGGATTAGATATGAAGTAGATGAACTGTAGATATCAAGTAGATGGACTGTAGATATCAAGTAGATGGACTGTAGATATCAAGTAAATGAACTGTAGATATCAAGTAGATGGTCTGTAGATATCAAGTATATGAACTGTAGATATCAAGTAGATGAACTGTAGACATCAAGTAGATGAACTGTAGATATCAAGTAGAAGAACTGTAGATATCAATGAGATGGATTGTAGATATCAAGTAGATGAACTGTAGATATCAAGTAGATGGACTGTAGATATCAAGTATATGAACTGTAGATATCAAGTATATGAACTGTAGATATCAAGTAGACGGACTGTAGATATCAAGTAGATGAACTGTAGATATCAAGTAGATGGACTTTAGATATCAAGTAGATGTATTGTAGATATGAAGTAGATGGACTGTAGATACAAGTAGATGGACTGTTGAAATAAAAAAGATGGACTGTAGACATCAAGAATATTTACTGTAGACACCATGAAGACAGACTATAGACATCAAGAAGACAGCCTATAGACATCAAGAAGACACTGTAGGTATCAATAGATGGACTGTAGACATCAAGTAGATGGACTGTAAACATCAAGTAGATGGATTGTAGACATCGAGTAGATGGACTGTAGACATCAAGTAGATGGACTGTAAACATCAAGTAGATGGATTGTAGACATCGAGTAGATGGACTGTAGACATCCAATAGATGGATCCCAAATTCCAGAAAAGTAGATTGCAGACATCAAATAGATGGATCCCAAATTCCAGAAAAGTAGATTGCAGACATTACATCTCGGTAAATTGTTGCCTCGTAAATACTTAGATTGTAGGTAAAGGAAGATAAACAATAGAATATAGATGTTTAACAAGTAGGCTGTTGATTAGAGGTCTCCAGAAAATATGTTATAGATGTCAAATAGAGAGAATGTCTAGGTCAGGCCAGTATGGGCCCTGACTGTAGTTGGTGCTCAGAATGTAAATATATTTATCAATATATTTGGTGTTTGTGTTTTTGTTTTTTGTTGTTTTGTTTTTAAAGGGGTGAGTTGCAAAATGGCTCAGGCAAAAGGAGCTTTCCAGTAAATGAGGAAGATACTATGCAATCCATTTCTGACAATAGAAACAAGAAAAAGAGTTAACAAATTTTATGTAGAGCCAGTCTTAACATATGGATGCGAATCATGGACAATAGGACAACAAACAAGAAAATCACTGGAGGCTGTAGAAATGTGGTTTTACAGAAGTATGTTGAGAATACCATGGACAGCTAAGAAGAGTAATGAAAATGTTCTGAAAGAGGTCAAAGCAAAAAGAGAGCTAATTTCCAATATTAGGAAGAAACAATCATCATTTTTTGGCCATGTAATGAGAAGAGAACAACTGGAATATTTGTAACAACTGGAAAAATTGAGGGACGAAGAGATAGAGGGAAACAAAGAGAAAAGATACAAGACAGCTTAAGAGAATGGTTTGGCACAAGGTCAACAACAGAAATGATAAAGAACTGTCGAGATCGAAAGTTGTGGAGAGACATGGTCACCTACGCCAGTAGGCCCGGTACTTGATGATGATGTGTATATATGTGTTTGTTTGTTTGTAATGTGAAATGTTTCTGGAAATTTTTCAGCGCCGTTGTCCAAAGACTTTGACCATGTAGGCAGTTTTACTTTTCTTACCCTTCTCTTTAATTAATTGAGATGTTTTATGGGTCAGGTATTGACGCGATTAAAACTCTCTTCTAATCGTCCGTGTAAACCTTATTCTTATCTGTTAGATTAGTCTTCTTATTCGCGTAATTATTCATCTTGCTCGTAAAAATTGATCTGGTTCACGAATTTCTTCTTCATTTTGGCCTTAATATATTTTCCTAGAATTCTTTATATACAAACTCATGAAATTGATCCCAATATTTTCCCTGAATTCTTCATTTTTATGTCCGACAAATTATTTTTTTCTTCTTGTCCATCAAATTAGTTTTTTCTTGTCTATTAAATTATTATTTTATTTCTTTATCCCTATGAAATTCTCCTTCCTTTTCAACATGAAATTATTTGGACATGATACTTCACCATGTCCACGAAATTTCTGCACTTCTTGCCCACTGTGGCCTCCTTGTTCACAAAATCTGATGGAGAGAACAGTTAGTGTTGGTGTTCTTTATTCGCGGCTTGAAACAAAGTTTCTCTCTTTTTTTTTTTTTTTGTTTCGCGGAAATACAGCGCATAGAACTTCAGCTTTCATCTAAAAAGGACTGCCTTTCTTTCATGTTTCCTCAAAGATCGTCATCATTGCATCTTTTTTACTGTAATGGAATCGTTTCGGAGGCTAATCTTTATGTGTGCATTGTGTCTAAAGTGCATACTTTTTTTGAGCAATTTAATGTTGCTGATTATCAAAGACAAAAACTGAAATTACGTCTTTATGTACTCTAGATAAAAGTATAGCGTGCTGTTGTGCATATGACTCGTTTTATTTGACAAAACTGCTTGCCTGTTCTTAATACAGCTTCACAGGGAATAGACACGTAATTTGTGATATGATATCGACAGCTTCTGATATTTCTCGCTAAATGTTGAAATTAAAACGGTAAAAATTGTGATAACATTTGGCACCGCTGCAGCCATAATTTAGATGAATGCTGACACAAAAGAGAACATAAATTTAATAAGTGGTTATATAAGAGGCCATAATTTAGATCGATTCCTGGACAAAAAAATATCAATGATGATTATGATATGAATTTAAATAAGCGAAATTACAGGTATAAATGAGATATTTTAGACAAATAAATGCTGCAGCGACCTCTTGCCCAGTTCGCAAAACAATGATATCACTTCATCGATAAATAAGAAGATGTTATCATTATCAAGAGCCGCCAGATTCAAGCAGAGGCTGTGTTTTTAACTTTAAAAATATGTTCAATCATTTTAGTATTCTCTCTCCTTTTCTCTTTTTCTCTCACTCTCTCTCTCTCTCTCTCTCTCTTTCTCTCTCTCTCTCTCCATTCCCATTTTTCCTTCTTGATAAAAAAATTATTGATACATCAATTTAAAAAAAATGAAGGAAAATCTCAAAGCAAAAAAAAAGAAAAAATATATTTTCCGTTAATTTATTTCTCAAATCGTTTAAAATGTTATCGACAAATACTCCTTCTCATAAATGAAGACTAGCGACATCTATTCCACTCCACCAAGGAAAATTGTCAATATTCTGCTCGGAGTCGCCTACCCCCTCCTCCCACTCTACAGTTCCTGATTTGATGAAACAGTGTAATTGACCTTTCTTTGTAGCAAAAAATTTATTGATTTATTGCCAGTTTTTTTTTTAAGTGACGTCAATTCGGTGCTCCCACTTTTGGTGATGTCACGTTGTGTCAAATGTTCCGTTTCCGTGACATCAGTTGGCCATTTTCCCAGCATCCCATTTTCCCTGTTTATTTCCGCGTTTTGTCACTTAAGGATGAGGATTGGTGACATATAGGCGGCTGTTGGCTTTCCATGCGGAACTCAATGTTGAACAAAAACGTCTCCATTAGAACCAGCTGATACAATTGTGTACCTGACATTACTGAGTGAACGAAACACATCCAGACAGAGTGAGAGAGAGAGAAAGAGAGAGAGAGAGAAAATATTTGGTCCATGTTCTCTTAATCACAATAAAGGCCACATATTCAATCCACTTCGTTGTTCCCCCAACGGGAACAATTATGTGCAACAATGTAGCCCTTGATACTAGCACAGTAAGACATCAGGAACACTATCATAGTTATGGTTAGTCGAAGGTCCCTTTATCACTGCAAGCGAATTAAGATACATAACTGCTCACCGCCCGTGCTAGTGGAATCATCTAAATTAAAACTCATTTCATTGAAGGATCCAAACAAAGAAAGGTAGCTGCAGTCTCCATCATAGCAGCTACAGCACACGCCAAAAGACATACGGTCAAGCGGCACTGAAAGTGAATGCAGCTAAACTGTCCTTCGGCATACGATATTGTCATTCATTGTAAGCAATCAGAATATCTAAACACGATCCGGATGAAAAAAACACAGTTCACGGTGTGCACAGAGCACTAAACTCAGTAGCTCCGTCAACAAGCCTATGATAGTCAAGATAGTCCTGAACGGAGGCAAGCTTGACTCAGTACAAGAACTCAGCAACTCTAGAGTTAATGCCATCGCCGCCTCTCCCTCGACGAAGATATACATAAACGAATTGGCAAGACAATTACAACATTTGGTGGACTAACAAAAGCTGGTAACACAAATACAAAAAAAAACACTAAAAATTTTCCTAATATTAAAAAACTAATTTTGACACTTTTTTTTGTACAGATCTGAAACATGGGCAACTTTTTGAAGGCGCACAAAAAATGTTGACTAAAATGTTTCCATTTGTATTGACTTTGTAAAATAATTATCATGAAATGTCTGGACAAAGTATCTAGCTTGGATGTTCAGGAACGTCCCAGGCTTCCATTCACTGTCTCAGGTGTCGACGATAAAGGTGGCTGAGACATTTGAGAAAAGATTCAACAATGACATCCCCAAGAGAAATTCTTATTTTGAGCTTCTAGATGGGAAGCGGCATGTGGGTGGCCCAAAACTGATATATAAAGATGTCAACAGGAAGTCTGTAGTTTAATTCTCCATTAATCTAATGGCTGACACATGACCATACCACTCAAAGAAAATTAATTTCTAAAACTACCAAAACAAAATTTGACAAGAAAATGAATTTGAAGATAACTGAAAAAAGATGGAAGAGAAAAACTGGTGAAGCACAAAACAACCAATTAATCTTCTTCAACCAAAACCTGTAATTCCAATATCATCAAGAGCAGCCATGAGAGAAGCTGCTTGTCCAAGTATCGCCATACACTGAAGACCGACGTAAGCTAGTTCCCAATAGTCTATGTAGACATAAAAGACTATGTTTTATATTCAACGTTTGTAAGGCTATGTGTTAAAGCAATTTGGAATTGAAAAGATAAAACAAAACGTAATATGTTCTCCCACATGAGCGTCCATTTTCAGTTTATATTTATCATTTGACAGTAACGCCCATGAGTGGAGACAAATTGTGCACAAGGAAGGGCAAATGAAATGCGTTCTTATTTTATAGAGGAAGATACTGTGCTATAGGTTTTTGACAATCTCTTTCTTCGATCTCTCTTTCCCTGTATTTTGCCTTTTGTAACCAAGTAAAGGTAAAGGTAAAGTACGAGACTTGAACCGGCGTCTTAGCACGCGAGTATATACCCATATGTGCTCGGCCGCCTATCCAGAAATGTTCGGATATTTCTGTATAGTGTAGCCTCAAGCATCGAAACTCAGATGCGAAGCGATATTCCTCACCTTCCCAGGATAATATACCCTGGTACCCATTTCTGCCAACGGCTGGGTCGACCGTGGGGGTATTTTTTTTTTTTTTTTTTTTCCAACCACGAGTACAATTCACACTGCTCCCAGCGGGAATTGAACACGGGTTGTCCGAACGTCGGTAATCTAGTCGGGTGGTTTTCCCAACTAGGCTACCGAGGCCCCCAAACCTTGTAACCAAGTATTCCAACTTTCCTCTTCCCATGATGTGGCCGAAAAATGGTGATAGTTTTTTTATGTTGTTTTTTAGGAGTTCCCTTTTTGTGTTGGCCTCTTTCAGAATTTCTTAGTTGGTCCTTTTAACTGTCCAGGGAACTTCCAACATTTTTCTGAGAAATCTCATCTTTGTTGCCTCTAATCGTCTTTTAAAATGTTTCTTTACTGTCTATATACCACCGATAAACTCTTTTCTTCCCCTCTATTGACACATTCTAAAACCTTTTTCATTTTCAGAAATGCTATTTAGGCCTGAGCTATTCTGCTTATTATTTCTGTGGTGCATCTTGCATCCGATGTTGTGCGCTAGTATTTGACGAGTTGCGCTTGTTTCAGATTTGTCTTGTTTATTTTTATGCTGCATGACGGTGCTGATTGCTTCTTCGATAACTACTTCTGTTTTCTTACTATTCTGACTCTCACCTTTCTTGTCGCTTTCTTTTACCATTATGTCTCTCATTTCTTGTAGTTCATTCTCTGTCTCTGCTATTAAGACAATGTCATCCGCATATCGCAAATTATGTATGTTGTGACCGCTGACTTCAATTCCTTTTTTTTATGTTCGCTGTAAAGTTAATACAAATCCGGTGACAGAATACAGTCTTGTGTTACTCCTTGTTTTATATATTTGAACTGTCCTGTTTGGTTGCCAATTCTTATGGCTGCTGTTTGTTGCCAGTACACGTTTTTTTTATTATTCGCAGATTATTGCCATCAATGTTTAATTTATCCAGCATATTGAACATTTCCACATGCTTTACTTTGCCAAATGCTTTTGTATAGTCTAAAAACAAAACCAAAAAAAAATATATATATATATATCTTGCTATAGCTCTTTCTGTCATTGCTATCAGGATTTATGTTGCAAAAGGATGTTAGGCAAGTCTGTGTGCTGTCACCAGATTTGTTTAATATGTATAGTGAAAATACTTTACGATCCATTAGGGGCATCGCCGAAATGACGATTGGAGGTAAGTATATAAATAATCTATGGTATGCTAACAATAGTCTTAATCGCTAAGAGTAAAACGAGTTTCAAGAAATGTTAGTCAATATAGTGAAGGAAAACAAAAATAAAGGACTCCGCATCAATATAAAAAAGACAGAAGTAATGGTAGCAACAAAGAAAAAGACATCACCGCAATGCACACTAAAGACAAGTGGAAAACAATTAAAACAGGTAAATGAATTTAAATATCAGGGAACAATTTTAACCTCAGATGGTAGATGAACAAAGAGGTGAGAGGCAGAATGGCTCAGGCAAAAGCGACGTTCCAAAAATAAGATACTGTGCTACCAATTTTTGAAAAAAGAAAAAAGAAAAAAGAAAAAAAGAGCTCTTAAAAGTTATGTAGAGCCAGTTTTAATATATGGATGTGATTCATGCATAATATGACAACAGACAAGAAAATCACTGGAGGCTATAGAAATGTGCTTTTACAATGAATGTTGAGAATACCATGGACAGAAGTGTAATGAAAAGGTTTGGAAAGAGGTCAAAGAAAAAAGAGAGCTAATTTCCAATGTTAGGAGGATGCAATCATAATTTATTTGATCATGTAATGAGAAGGGAACAGCTGGAATATATTGTGAGAACTGGGAACATTGAGGGATGAAGAGACAGAGGGAAGCAAAATAAAAAGATACTAGACAGCTTAAGAGAATGTCTTGGCAGAAGGTCAACAACAGAAATGATAAATAAATGTCGAGATCGAGAGTTGTTGAGAGACATGATCACCTACGCCAGCAGTTGTAATACTTGATGATGATGTGGAAACGTCCATGGGTAGGTGCATGTATCGTTTCTTATAATTGCCACATGTGCGTTCTCTTCTCAGTCTTATAACACCAACAGCTCTAGACTGGAAGATCCTTTATTCTTATGTAGAGTTATGTAGAGATGCCAAAATAGCATTTCAGAAAATGAAAAATATCTTATGCAACAAATCTATGTCAATAAAAATGAGAAAGAGAGTTCATCGGTGCTATATAGAACCAATTCTGACCTATGGAAGCGAATCATGGACAGTAGACAAACAAATGAAAAGACAATTAGAGGCCACAGAGATGGGATTTCTCAGAAGAATGTTGAAAGTTCCCTGGACAGATAAAAAGACCAATGAGGAAGTTCTCAAAGAGGCCAACACAAAAAGGGAGCTCTTAAAAAACATCAGAAAGAAGCAATCAACATTTTTCGGGCACATCATGAGAAGAGGAAAGTTGGAATACTTGGTTAGAACTGGCAAAATAAAAGGAAAGAGATATCGCGGACGACAAAGAGAGAAAATACTGGATAGCTTGGTGTCATGGCATGGAAAACAGTCAACAACAGAACTGATACGATGCACTGTAGATAGAAGATTGTGGAGGTACATGATCGCCTACGCCAACCGGCATGGTACATGATGATGAGAGATGTTTGCCTACAAGTGTGCAAGATATAAACTCAAGTGACAGAAGAACTCACCAACTAGTCAAATATACATGATACAGTGATACAAATCTATAAGGGGCGGTGCGGGTGCGGAGGAGGGGAGGGGAAGAGGGGAGACAAGACGCACAACAGCTACAGAGTTGAAAGCTGTCAGCGACTCATAGCTGATGGCTTGCGCCAGGATCGGTGAATTATTCAGGACCCTACTCCACCTCTTCGTGGTGCCCCTAACAATAAACTAATCAGCTTAGTCTGGTTAAGCGAGTAGGGATCGAGAGGGAAGGCAACTCGCTCAGTTATGCCATGCTGAAATCGGAGGTGTTGGGCCGAAAGGTGCAAATATCGCACTTCTTCTGCAAACCATAAGACAACTCATCCACACCCACTTAAAGTCCTAGTAAGGGCAGATGATGGAGAGGTTGACATATTCCTTTAGTCGGCAAGGAAGAAGAAGAAGAAGGAGAAACTCTATTAAGGCCTTTTAGAGAAGAGTGGGTGGGAGACGCGCCGGTCAACATTGGGGATAAATGTAGCCATCGACTCATAGACAGTTGCTTATTGCAAGGTTGGTCAGTGAGGACTATCCAGCTCCTTCTCCATCAACAGTTCTTCTAGTAACAAACATTCTAGTCTGGCCAAGCAGGTAGAGATCGAAAAGAAAGGCAACCAGGTACTCGACAATGCGATGCGCAAATCGAATGTGTTAGGCTGAAGACACACATATATCAACTTGCTGTTAACCACAACACGACACGACTATCAAAATTGCAATATACGTCATCATTGGAATACCGGTCAATATGGCGGATAGGCGGCAAGAACCAATGAGGTTCAGTCTGAAAAGTGTTCCTTGTTGCAGTTTCCTCATATTCCAAGTCCGGCTTGCTGCCGGAGCTATTGAGGTTAGTGCCGTGTGCACACAGTGAGCTGTGTTTTTCGTTATCGTGTTTCGATATTCCGATTGCTTACGATAAATGATGATATCGTATGACGAAGGACAGTTCAGCTGCATTCACTTTCGGTGCCGCTTCGCCTTATGTCTTTTGGCGTGTGCTGTAGTTGATATGATGTGGATTGCAATTGCCTTTCTTTGTTTTGATCCTTCAATGAGATGAGTTTTAATTCGGATGATTCCACTGACACGGGCGGTTAAGCGATTATTGATTTTAATTCGTTTGCAGTGATACCGGGGCCTTCGACTAATCACTCAGAGTTTGTTTAAACAATAATGATAAAATGATAACACTCAGAGTTGGTTCAAACAATAATGATAAAATGATAACACTCAGAGTTGGTTCAAACAATAATGATAAAATGATAACACTCAGAGTTGGTTCAAACAATAATGATAAAATGATAACACTCAGAGTTGGTTCAAACAATAATGATAAAATGATAACACTCAGAGTTGGTTCAAACAATAATGATAAAATGATAACACTCAGAGTTGGTTCAAACAATAATGATAAAATGATAACACTCAGAGTTGGTTCAAACAATAATGATAAAAGGATAACACTCAGAGTTGGTTCAAACAATAATGATAAAATGATAACACTCAGAGTTGGTTCAAACATTAATGATACAATGATAACACTCAGAGTTGGTTCAAACAATAATGATACAATGATAACACTCAGAGTTGGTTCAAACAATAATGATAAAATGATAACACTCAGAGTTGGTTCAAACAATAATGATAAAATGATAACACTCAGAGTTGGTTCAAACAATAATGATAAAATGATAACACTCAGAGTTGGTTCAAACAATAATGATAAAATGATAACACTCAGAGTTGGTTCAAACAATAATGATAAAATGATAACACTCAGAGTTGGTTCAAACATAAACTCAACTTTTAGTCCAACAATAATGATACAGAGAAACTTGTATTTATTAAACATACTGGGGGTGGGGATGGAACTAATTATTCTCAACATCAAAGAGGAAAACATAAAATAATAAAATTATATATATATATATTTATTTATTAAATTGTTGGCGGTTTACATACATCCAGGCATCATTGATTAATCTTGCAATAACAACCAGACCTCTGAACATCACCTATGGCTGAGGTCAACTGGCACGTCAATGTTAGTGATAATAAATATTAAGTTGCTTCCCTTGATGTTGCATGGTAAATGAGGAACGGAAAGACGAAGAGGAAGAATATTCCGTTTTCTGTAGACAAGGTTTAATCATATGAAACCACAACTCATTGCTCATAGTTGTTTGTCACTGATATTTTAGTTGATTCCCAGTTTTGTGCCTCCCCAGGAACGTAAAATACACATATTTCTTCTATTATACATTCAAGGAGATTAGAACAAGCTGTATCTTGTAACAACAACAAAAAACTGTTATGGTTAAACATTGAATATTGCATCTCCCGAAACTCTCAGATTTGACAAACTTTGATATTTTACTTCAGATAAATATTCTACTAAAATATCATTCGTACACAAATATTTGTAGCCGCGATAGCTCAGTGGTTGGTGAACTGGACTACAAAGGACAAAGGTAGGTTTCGATCCCAACCGACGGCTTCCGGGTTCACCCAGCCTTAAATGGGTACCGGATTTTTTTTGGAAAGTAAAGCGGCACGGGCGTAATACAGACCACATTACCCCGAATTTCATGTGCTGAAGGTCTGTAAAATGTATGGTCACTAACACCATATTCCCTATATGCCACTTGGCGTGACGGGGGCTCTTTACTTTTTTTTTTTTTTACACAAATATTTATTTTGTTAAAAAAAATGTTATCTGTGTGTGTGTGTTTGTGTGTGTGTGTTGTGTCACAAATTGAAACCACTTCAATAAAATATCAGTTTTAAGAATGAGGCCAATGTATTAGCTCCAGACATTTTTATTAATAAACTGTGCAAGGTTTCCAAGATTAGAACTAAACTATCACTTTTGGATGAAAGCAAACAGTTGTGTGCTATAAATAGCTTGAGGTGTTTCATACACAACGCACACAGCACAAACTCACGCACATGTTCATGCCACGCTTTGGTGTATACAATATGATGCTACACAGTTCCAGGCCAGACAACTGTGGCTACAAACAACAGCTGCCTTGCTGGCAAGTCAACAAAACCAAATGCTATAGAAGCAGCTCCAGAGTTTGCTGGTCAAGCTGTTAATGTCGAACCACAGTCAACTTTAGTGAGGGCATGAGAGCAACCCCACTAGTGTGACATCACAGGCAGAGTTTCACCATGGCGGATAGAATCCAACCCATAACCCCCTTTCGCAAAGTTGAACAAGTCACGTTAATGGGGTTGCACGCAGACATGTGACTGAACCAACTCAATTTCCTGTTTTTGGATGTAACCCATGATTGGTATTGCACATCCAACCCGCTAAATTTGCATATTTCTGAATGTAACACAAGATTGGTGTCTCTTGTTCTAAAATATCTAGTTCAATTGTGTACTCATTCGGAGACATCTTCGCCATCGTTACAATCTTCCTTCGGTTTTTTTTTTTTTAGTTTGCCTTTTCGTTGGTAATTAATATCACATTTTACAGTCATATATTACCATTTTGATTGTAAACATCAGCATGAGTGTTTCAACCTTTAATTTTATTTCTTTCCAGGAATTGGTACCTAATCCTAAGTTTGTTGTTCACACTTTTGACCGCAATGACCTTGATCAAGGACGTCTTGGTGTGTAAATACTTTATACTTGATTCTATCTGCAGTTCGTTAGGAAAGGATATTGGGGAGTGTCAAGGTGGATTTGTACACATATGTAGAGAGTAAAATGAATTATGAGGAAAACTGTAGAAATTATCATCATCATCATCATCATCATCATCATTGAGTGCCGTCTCTGCATCGAACGTTGGCTTACATGGAGCGCCATTCCCCTGTCTTTTGCTTTGATGGTGCAGATTGTCATAGGTTGACTTGACCATCTTTTGATGTTTCTCGTCCATGTTAGTCTTGGTTTGCCTCTGCCTCTTTTACCTTGTATTTTCCCTTCCAATATTACTTTTAGTAGGCTGTTGTGTCTTTTAACATGCCCTAAAAATTTCATTTGTCTTGTTAGAATTGTGTTTAGTAGTTCTCTTTTCATTTTAGTTGTTTAAAACTTCATCGTTTGTTTTCTTTTCTTTCCATCCAATTCTACCTATTCTTCTATAAATCCAGATTTAAAAGGCTTCAATTTTCTGTTCTGTTTTCTTGTCTAATGTCCATGTTTCTGCACCATACAGGAATATCAAGAAGATGTAACATTTTGCTATTCTTAGTTTTAGTCTTGGTGTTATTTGTTTTGATGTTAGTATATTTTTCTATTGACCTTTCGAGCCGTAACCGGCCCATAGGGCGTAGACCAAGATACACCTTCTCCTATATGAATTTTTGTTCTAGCAGTTTTCTTTTAAAGATATTTTATCAAATCTCGCCATCTGTCTCTGTTCTGTGCAAGCAGTTCTATCTCATTGAGGGAGCCGACTCCTGCTGCTCTTGCCTCTCTCATCAATGTTCTTCTCAGTGTCTCCCTGGGTCTTCCTCTTTTTCTTTTACCTGTTGTTTCCCATATGAGGGCTTGCGTATATTTTTCATGGCATTAAAATTACTTTTTGCCATACCTATTCTTTTGTTTATTTCAGTTGTACATTTTCCATCACTGGTTATAGTATGTCCAGGTAGTTGTAGCTCTGAACTGTCTCCAGATATATTCCTTCAGCTTTGATATTTATTTGTAGGTCTTAATAATTTTCTTTGTTTATGATCATAGTTTTAATCTTTTTGATATTCATATCTAGTCCCTATTTTTTGCTTGTTATGTTTATCACATTAAGCAATTGTTGTAGGTCTTTAGGATTTTCTGCTAGTAGAACAGTATCAGCAGTATATCTTAGGTTATTGATTATCTTTCCATTAATGTTTAGGCCTGGCATCTCAGTGATGTTTTTAAAGAATTGCTCAGTGTATAGATTGAACAAACTACGTGATAGGATGCATCCTTGTCTTACTCCTCTTTTTATGTCCATGGGTGTAGAGTTCTCCTTGTTATATTTTATTATTGCTGTTTGCTCCCCTGTACAAATTACATATTAATTCAATAGATTATTAAAAACTAGGAACGACCACCACTTTTCTTACCACATGCCCTAGTTTCCTCGCTTTAGCCGCTTTGTATTACATGAGAAACAATCCACAACATAAACGATACATAAGTATATTACCAGACACATTTATTTATACAAGAACAGCAAGAAAACAGCTGATACCAACGGAAATGGCACACGCATCTTATATCGTGCAGGCCACTGTAAAGTGGTTCGAACCAAGGGAACTAATTAAAACATGAAATTATATGAAGCATCATTGTCATCATCAAGTACCATGTCTGTTAGTATAGGTGATCACGTCTCACAACAACTTTCGATCTCGACAGTTATTTATATTTTTTGTTGTTGACCTTCTGCCAAGCCATTCTTTTAATCTGTCTAGTATCTTTCCAATAATCAACATTTTTCGGGCACATCACGAGAAGAGAAAAGCTGGAATACATGGTTACAACTGGCAAAATAAAAAGAAAGAGAGATCGCGGACGACAAAGAGAAAAAAATACAGGACAGCTTGTCATGGCTTGGAAAACAGTCAACAACAGAACTGATACGATGCATTGTAGATAGAAGATTGTGGAATGACGTGATCGCTTGCGCCAACCAGTATGGCACATGATGATGATGAGTATCTTTTCTCTTTGCTTCCCTCTATCTCTTCGTCCCTCAATTTTTCCAGTTGTTACAATATATTCCAGCTGTTCCCTTCCCATTACATGGCCAACAAATGATGATTGTTTCTTCCTCATATTGGAAATTAGCTTTAATTTTGCTTTGACCTCTTTCAGAACGTTTTCATTACTCTTCTTAGCTGTTCATGGTATTCTCAACAATCTGTAAAACCACATTTCTACTGCCTCCAGTGATTTTTTTGTCTGTTGTCCTATTGTCCATGATTCGCATCCATATGTTAAGACTGGCTCTACATAACATTTAAGAACTCATTTCCTTGTTTCTATTGTCAAAAATGGATTGCATAATATCTTCCTCATTTTTCTGTCATAACCCTGATATGGGGGGGGGGGGGGGGGGGCTAAAAAGGAGCTCCGCCTTGCCCAAGGGTGTCCCGTTTAAAATAAAAGGAAAGAGAGATCGTGGACGACAAAGAGAGAAATTACTAGATAGTTTGGAAACATGGCATGGTAAACAGTCATCAACAGAACTGATACGATGCACTGTAGTTTGTAGATTGTGGAAGGACATGATCGCCTGCGCCAACCGGTATGGCACATGATGATGATGATTTTTTATTTCCATATCTTATCCAGGTTTTTAAATGTTGCTGCTGCCTTTCCTATCCTACTTCGGATCTCTGCCTTTGTTATCCTGCTTCTGATTTCTTTCTTTGTTTCATCGTCTTGATCTACATTAGGGCCTACTACCAAGATATGTAAAGTGGTTGACTCTTTCCAATGTCTCACAATTTAGATATATATTGGAGTATTGTTATTTGTTTATTATTTTTGTTGTATCTCTGTTTTAAACTGTTTATTTCAAGTCTTGTTCTTTTCGTTATGGATGATATAGCATCTGTGATATTTTGCATCTTGTTGATATTGTCACTTTGTAGCACGATGTCATCAACACAATCTAGATCTTCCAAGTAATTCTTGTTGTTCTATGTAATGCTATTATTGCCTTTACAACATTTACTCATTATGCAATCAATGTTAATTCCATTAGCAATGGTGATAGTATACATCCCTGTTTTACTTCTGTTTCTATCCGAAACCAATCACTCATTCCCTCCTATGTATGAACTGTTCAAGTATAGCAATTATATATGTCATTTATGATGTGGATTATTTTTGCTGGTATTCCATCATTTTTCTAGATAGTCCACAAAAACAATCTATGTATCCTGTCAAGCGCTTTTTAAAAAAATCAATGAAATTGCAGATTAACGGTTGTTGTTTTTCTGTATTTCCTTCTATAATTATATAAGGTTACCTTATACATTTGAACAAATACACCACAAATCATTTGTCCACAAAATGTCTCTATCCAGTATTTATTTCTGTTACAGTTAGTGCTCTGATTTATCTTGCATGTTAACTATTGTTACTTGTATTTACTTATGTATATTCATGTAATTATGAATGAAGCATTACATCTTTATCTCTTGTAGGTAACTGTTGGTTCATTGCTGGAGCAGCAATTGTCACATCATCTCCCCTTAAACTGTTAGAGAAAGTTGTACCTTCGAGTCAAGGCTTTGAAAAGGGAAGATACACAGGTAACATCATCATCAGGTGGGAAATTGTCTAATTCGATTCAGTGGGTTTCTTGGTTTTATCCCTCCCTGGTCTCTGGGTAGTGAGGTCTGATGTCTAGCCGCCTCGAATAAGGTGAACAGCAGGAGTTTGATGTGCAGTATGTGTAAATTAAGACTAATAAAGAACATGTAGTGGCAACAAACAGCGGCCTTAAGAACTGGAAACCAATTGGGAATGTTTCAACAAATAAAACAGGGTGTTAGACAAGGTTGTGTGCTGTCACCAGATTTGTTTAATATTTATAGTGAGATTATTTCAAGATCCATAAGGGGAATGCCTGGAATAACAATCGGAGGTCATAATATAAATAATCTAAGGTATGCTGATGATACAGTCTTAATCGCTAAGAGTGAAAATGAGCTACAAGAAATGTTAGACATTATAGTGAAGGAAAGCAAAAATAAAGGACTCAGCCTTAATAGCAAAAAGACAGAAGTAATGGTAGCAACAACGAAAAAGACATCACCTCAGTGCAAAATAAAGACAAGTGGAACAATATTAAAACCGGTAAATGAATTTAAATATTTGGGAACTTTGTTAACCTCAGATGGAAGATGTGCAACAGAGGTGAGATGCAGAATGGCTCAGGCAAAAGCAGCTTTCCGAAAAATGAGGAAGATACTATGCAATCCATTTTTGACAATAGAAACAATAAAAAGAGTTCTTGAATGTTATGTAGAGCCAGTCTTAACATATGGATGTGAATCATGGACAATAGGACAACAGACAAGAAAATCACTGGAGTCTGTAGAAATGTGGTTTTACAGAAGATTGTTGAGAATACCATGGACACCTAAGAAGAGTAATGAAAACGTTCTGAAAGAGGCCAAAGCAAAAAGAGAGCTAATTTCCAATATTAGGAAGAAACAATCATCATTTTTTGGCCATGTAATGAGAAGAGAACAACTGGAATATATTGTAACAACTGGGAAAATTGAGGGACGAAGAGATAGAGGGAAGCAACAAGAAAAGATACCAGACAGTTTAAGAGAATGGCTTGGCAGAAGGCCAACAACAGAAATGATAAATAGCTGTCGAGATCGAAAGTTGTGGAGAGACATGATCACCTACACCAGCAGGCCCGGTACTTGATGATGATGATGTGTACATTAAAGAACCACTTGCAGTTTAAAATAAAGAAAAAAGAGTAGGTCAACTATGGCTGCAGCCCGGAAATAAATATCTAGAGATAAACAAATACTACCATATTACCATCCCATTTTCAAGGTCTTCATCGATGCTGTGAAGTTTGTGTATTTGAGATGAAACCATCTTCATTGCTTTCACTAGTATGTGGTGGTGGTGGCACTATAGCTAGGGAAAGTACTAGTGAGGGAATTTGAGTACAATGGGATTGTCCGTTGAGAAGATGATAATTTTGACCAAACTAAATACTATCTTAAGGTAACATCATCAATCAATGACAGAGACAAAAGAAATATTAGATTAAAGTTTCTCTAACCAAAAAAAAAAAAAAAAAAAAAAAAGTAACAAATTTTGTTCAACACTAGAAGAATATAAATTGTGTAGAAATATTTTTTTTTTTTTTTTTTTTTTTTTTTTATATATAAATTTTCCATAAATATTGTTTTCTATAAATTTCACTATATTAATTTTAGTTATATATTTAATTTATAACGCAGGAGTGGAACATGTGATGGGGAGAGAAGGCTGTAATACAACAAGTCAGAATGGAGAAAGATTAATAGAATTATGTTTAATAGAAAATTTAGTTATAGGTGGGACATTATTTCCACATAAAAATATCCACAAAACAACATGGATATCTCCTGATGATAGAACATCAAATCAAATTGACCACCTATGTATTAAACAACAATTCAGATCATCATTAATAGATGTAAGAGCATACAGAGGTGCTGATGTTAATAGTGACCACAACCTGTGCATTGGGAAAATAAGATTAAAATTTAGAAACCAACAGAAGAGGTCAATTACACATAAAATTGATAGTCATAAACTGAAAGATGAAGCAATAAAGGAAAAGTTTAACATAGAGCTAAGTAATTGTTATTCAGCACTTGGTGAAATAGACTTAGATATCAATGAAATGTGGGACTCACAGAGCAAAATACTAATGACAGCAGCAGAAGCAAGTGCTGGACTGAAGAAAGTGGAAAAACGAGCTTGGATCTCAGACACCACATGGAAATACATCAAAGAAAGAAGAGAAGCGAAGAGAGCCATGACTAATGTAAAGACAGATCTTGGAAAGGTTCTGGCAAAAGCAACATACAAAGAATTAGACAACAAAGTGAAAAGTTCGGCAAGAAGAGATACAAGAGCTTATATAGACAACTTGGCAGAGAAAGCAGAGACAGCTGCAATTACAGGAGACAGCAGAACTCTTTATACTGTACAAAAGATGCTGACAAACACCTATACATCCAGTGGAACACCAATTCTAGACAAATCTGGATTAATGCTAACAACAAGCGCAGACATAAAAGCCCGTTGGGCGGAACACTTCAAAGAAATTCTTAACCGTCCACTACCTCACAGTTTAATAGATTTTGAAGCTGAAACACCAGCAGCAGAATTAGATGTAAATTTAGATGACTTCACCTTGAGTGAAATAGAAACCACCTTAAAGCTAATGACCAATAACAAGGCTGCTGGAGAGGATAAGTTAACAGCTGAGATCCTCAAGGCAATTGATAGCCATAATTTAATACATCTCCAAAAAATGTTCAACATCATTTGGAAAACAGAGAAGACGCCTCATAAATGGAAAAAAGGAATCATTGTTAAGATCCCAAAAAAGGGCAATCTTAGAGATTGTAACAATTGGAGAGGCGTGACACTTTTGTCAGTTGCCTCAAAATTATTCTGTAAAATCATCCTAAATAGAATAAAGGATTCAATAGATACAGTAATGCGTGAAGAACAGGCTGGGTTTAGAAAAGGGAGAAGCTGTCTTGACCACATTTTCACTCTACGACTTATATTGGAGGAACACATTGAAAAGCAAAAACCTTTTGTACTTAACTTCATCGACTTCAAAAAAGCATTTGATAGTATTCATAGAGATTCTTTGTGGAAAATTCTGAAGCAATATGGCTTACCATCAAAAATCATAAATATTATCAAAGACATGTATGATGGTTACACATGTGCAGTTCGAACAGAGGAAGGACTGAGCGAATGTTTCCCAATAGAAACTGGGGTTAAACAAGGATGTATTTTATCGCCCTTGTTATTTGGAATTGTTATGGACTTCATAATGAAGAAATGCTGCACTGGTAATAAAGGCATCGAATGGATACAAGGAGACCATTTGGAGGACCTGGACTTTGCTGATGACATAGTTCTCATCAGCAATCAGATAAAAACGATGCAGGAAAACACAAATGAACTATCATCAATAGCCAGCAAAATTGGGCTTGAGGTCAATCATGAAAAGACTAAAGTCATGAAAAGTTTAATTCCAACAAGTGACAAAATATACATGGAAAACAAACCAGTAGAAGAGATCGATCACTTCATCTATCTTGGAAGTCACATTGATCGAGAAGGGGATACGAGCAAAGAAATTAGAATCAGACTGGCTAAAGCAGCAATGTCTTTCAGAAGCCTTGAAAAGTTGTGGAAATCAAAACTCATTAGCACAAACACAAAACTTAGGCTATTCAAATCAAATGTACTATCAACCCTTACGTATGCGTGTGAAAGCTGGAAAACAACAAGAGATATAGAAACAAAGTTGAACGCATTCGAAAATAAATGTCTAAGGAAAATACTTGGTATAGAATGGAACGAATTCAAAACAAACGAGGAAATTAGAGAAATCGCCAATCAACCACTAATATCTTCAGTAATAAAGAAAAGACGATGGTCATACGTTGGACATGTGATGAGAAGAGATAATAATCGAATAGCAAAGCAAGCCCTCATATGGGAAACAACAGGTAAAAGAAAAAGAGGAAGACCCAGGGAGACACTGAGAAGAACATTGATGAGAGAGGCAAGAGCAGCAGGAATCGGCTCCCTCAATGAGATAGAACTGCTTGCACAGAACAGAGACAGATGGCGAGATTTGATAAAATATCTTTAAAAGAAAACTGCTAGAACAAAAATTCATATAGGAGAAGGTGTATCTTGGTCTACGCCCTATGGGCCGGTTACGGCTCGAAAGGTCAATAGATAGATAGAGATAGATAGATATATTTAATTTATATAATAATTAATTAATCATCATTATTATACCCTATTTGGCATTGTATGGATGATTTATTCCTTCCACTACCATCTATCTTGTCAGCATTTTAAGACTTCACATGACCTCTCTTTATACCATTTGACAATCCATTCAAATGATTTTCTCTCAGCTTTTCAATGCATCTCTTTCCTTCATCCACTCCTGCTGTCCCAAAGTTTCCCAAATATATCTTCTTAAATTGAGCTCAATTGATATTATATATCATATTTCTATTTTTACAAATAATTGTTCCCTTTTTATTTTCTTGAAATATTTTTGGATCTAATTTCCTATATTTCCATCTCCACATATCCTATTTCTGCCAAAATCTGTGTCATTTGTTATCTGAAATAGTATGTCTGGAGAATCTTTGCAAAACTGGATTAGAATGTAAGTGAATGGACAAAGGGTTAGAAAACCATCAACTACTTAGAAAAGGATATCACTTGGAGAAGATTCTGTAAGAACTAGAAGTAAGATGAAGACTGGAATAGGTAGAGTTAGAATAAAGTTTAGGTTCTAGATTTTTGGGGGATAGAGAGATGACATGATGTACTGCTGATCACAGAATGGTCAACAAAAACATTGGCACTGACACCACACTCTATCTGCATCAAGGGGTGTGACAGGGTTCTATTTTGTAGGTGGGAAAACAACGCTGAAGAACCAGAGCACATATTTCTCTGGTTAGTCTGGTCTTAAGAGGTACATTAGCACAATTAAGAAAGGACTGTCTATCAACAAAACATTGAGAGACAAGAATATTCCTTTATTCATAGTTATATGATTTTATATTGTGAATTATTGTATGTTTCAGCATTTTGAGATTATTGTTTATGAATCTGGTATTATCTTATTATAATTCAAAGTTGCTAACATCTACTACTGAATCAGTGATTTCATTATTGTCTTAATTATAACAGAAACCATCAATCAGAGATCCAGGGCTAACATCTTCTTCACTTCACTTCCTCTTGTACCCATTCAGGTTTTGAGGGAGATATAAAGGTTCTTGCTCTTTTGATGGGTTCACTCATTGTCAATTGATGTTGTAGCACTTCTTTGACGTTGTCTGTCAATCTTACTCTGGGTCTGCCTTTTGCTTTCCTCTCTTGTAATATAGACTTTGTAAGGTAAGGAATCACATGACATTCTTTTTAGATGGACAAACCAGTTTTTTTGTTGTTTCTATCTGTAGCTTAGGATTGGTTCAATGCCTACCCTTTCTCTTATAATATCACTTCTGATTCTGTCTTTTCCGGTCACTCCAAGTACTTTTCTCAGACATCTCATCTCTGTGGTGACAAGCTTTCATTTATGGTTAATTAAAAGTGACCATGTTTGACATTTGTAGCACAATGTTGGAATGAATATACTCTGTATAAGTTTCTTGGTGGTAATAGGTATTGCTTTGCTTTGAAGTATAGAAGACAGCTGTTCCAAATTTGGTTTGTCTTGTTGCATCCTATGTCTATTTCTGTATCAATTCTGCTATATTCAGAGAATGTTGTTCCCAGATATTTAAAGTTTGTTACTAGTTTTATAACTTGGTGCTCTATAGCTATGTTTAAAATGTCTTTTTGTCTTCCAGTTGATATAAATTCTGTTTTTTTTTCAGTTCTAATTTTCATGTTATTCATTTTTCATTCTTTATTCAAGGACAGTAGATATTATTGAAGTTCTGTTTATCTGAGAGCGATAGGGTCTAGTCATTAACAAAAAGTAGTTCATTTATATATTTACGCTGTGATTTGGCATCTTTGCATATTTTGTCAATGTAAGTGATAAACAAGAGTGGTGACAACACCACCATGTCTTACTCCAGATTTTATTGTGAGCTGTTTTGACATTCCTTTATATGCTCTAGTTACACCCCTACAGTTACTAGATAAGCTCTTGCAACATCTAATAAGGTAGTCACTTTATGAGCCAATGTTTGCCATAATATATTTCTATCCGCCCTATCAAAAGCTTTCTATTTGTCCACAAATGCTGTGCACTGATTCTTTTTATATTCTATTTTCTTCTCCACTAGCCATCTGAGTGAAAATAATGCATCTGTGCAGCTTCTATTTTTTCTAACCCCATCTGTTCGTCCGCCAACTGGGTCCTATGATATATCTAAATCTTGTTTCTATAATTTGTGTACATTTTGCCTACATGGCTCAGCAGTGATATATCATCATTTTGCCTACATGGCTCAGCAGTGATATGTCATCATTTTGCCTACATGGCTCAGCAGTGATATATCATCATTTTGCCTACATCGCTCAGCAGTGATATATCATCATTTTGCCTACGTGGCTCAGCAGTGATATATCATCATTTTACCTACATGGCTCAGCAGTGATATATCATCATTTTGCCTACATGGCTCAGCAGTGATATGTCTCAGTATTGTGAACATTCTCTTTTGTTTCATTTATTCCTCCTAAGGGAAACTATTATTGCTAGTCTGCTGCTTGGATTATTTCCCCTGGTAATTTATCCTCTTCTGGCGATTTATATTTTGGTGATTGTTTAACAAAGAGGCCAACACAAAAAGGGAGCTCTTAAAAAACATCAGAAAGAAACAATCAACATTATGCAGGCACATCATGAGAAGAGGAAAGTTGGAATACTTGGTTACAACTGGCAAAATAAAAGGAAAGAGAGATCGCGTGCGACAAAGAGAGAAAATACTAGATAGCTTGGTGTCATGGCATGGAAAACAGTCAACAACAGAACTGATACGATGCACTGTAGATAGAAGATTGTGGAGGGACATGATCACCTACGCCAACTGGTTTACACATGATGATGATGATTGTTTAACTACCCTTTCTACCTCTGACTGTAGTATTTCTAGTTCTATGATGCCATTTCCTGGTCTTGTGTTGCTATATTCTGTATCTAGTCTAGGGGATTAGGAAGATCTTTGAAGTAATCTCTTCATGTGTTAACTATTCTTACTGAATCCATTAGAGGATTTCCATTTGGGTTAATAAATAGTTCTTTTCGGTTATAGATTTCTAGGGATAACAACTGATTATATGTAATTATCATGAAATTTTCGCCATTTAAATTAGGTAATCGTATGTAAACTGAAAAATATATTTTCAGGGAAGTTTCATTTCAATTTCTGGATGTTTGGTGAGTGGCGAGAGATTATAGTTGATGACTATCTACCAACAGAATATGGTCAACTGATTTACACTAAAAGTAAAGAAACATCTAATGAGTTCTGGCCATCTCTTCTTGAGAAAGCATATGCCAAGTAAGTGGCACTTGATTGTTATACTAAACATAAATTAACAATTTATAGCTGAAAAAAATATGGTTAAAATAGTTTCATTGGTTTTTATTGAATGTTTTGGATCAACCATGTGAATTGTGATTAACTGAAAATAGCCCAATGGAATTAATAGCATGATTACAGTAAATGAACTGTTATTGACCTGCCAGATGCACAAGAAAAATGATACCAGATTCACAGAATTAACGAAAGTGGTAACAGTGAGAGAGAGCACTAGCCCCCTAAACTTCAAATTCCGTGGCCTAGTAAAATGAGGTTGTATAGATTCACATCAGTAAAACATGGAATATGTCATGGGACATTATTTTTAACTTTGCTGCTAAGATATCTTGTAATTACTTCTATTGTAAGTTCACTGTTTCCAGAAAGTTAGAAAACCCAGTGCTAAACATGGACTTTAACAGCAAAGAAGAAAAGAAAGATGACAACTACTGAAATTAGATGCCTTTGAAGCGTACTTAATGGTACAATAAAGACAAAATGAAAAATGACGAAATTAGGAAATAAGCTGAAGTAATACTAATCCTCAGCTACATAGAAAGTCAACAAATTAAATTATTTGGACAATTAGTATTAGTAAAAAGTATTTCATAATAAGTATTATTAATCATGTGCAACAATAGAAGAGCTAGATGAAGATCTGATAAGATAAGAACAAGTGAAATAATCTGTAGCTACACAAAGCACTAAAAAAAGTTGACAAGCAAAAGAGAATAGAGAGCTAGAACAAGACACACGTTTTATGTGTTTGATCCCTTTTGGTTTTTTCATGCCAGGGCAGTCATAAAGTATTAAGAATCAATTCCTAGGTATTTTCAATTACACTAATTAAATGTAAATTTACTTTACCCATTTCTTGTCTATCCCTCTTAATTTAAATTATTTTATTTTTTTTTTAAATTAAAAAATACCTTATAATTTTGTATCATAAACATTGTGTCTATTTGTAATTGAATATGTAATATTAGACATCTCTAAAAAGTGTTATGTCCTCAGACTGCATGGAAGCTACCAGGCCTTGCAAAGTGGGAGAATTGAGAATGCCTTAGTGGATATGACAGGAGGAATATCAGAAGTCATTAACATTAGAGAGAAGAAAAATATCTCACCAAACTTGTACCATTTCCTGAGCACAGCCTTCAGTATGACATCTTTAATGGGCGCCTGTATTTATGTAAGTGAACATCCAACTGATCTTGCTGGAGGGCAGTGCTTTTAACTGACCTTGTTGGAGGGCATTAGTTGTTTTGTAGTCAGAGTTGTCTCTCCTGGGAAAGTATGCTAAACTAAAATAACCATGACAGTGTGTTTTCTTAGTGAAGAAAATTACTAAAGTTATTAGAATTAGAAATGTAGGAGTTTTTGTGGATTGTATTTATAAGAAAGCAATCATTATTTTTGTTGTAGATGTTAAAAATTGTTATTTTAATGACCTATTTGCTGTAGGCTGTTTTTATCCTCTAAAGGTTGAATAAATTATGTGGACCAGAATGGATAGTCTTGCTAAAACTTGCAATAATATTGGCCTTAACAATGAACATTGAAAGGAAAGTGAGTCCATGTTTTTGCCTGTTACAATAGAGCATTAACATGATGCAAACATCAAAGTCAAGAAAAACAATCTCCTGTATCCTGACCTAATACACTCACTATCTAAATCCCCTTGATGCTGAAAGTCAAATGAGTAAGGAAAGAAGAAGAAGACTCTCTAAAGATATAAACATTAATTACAAAGCCCCACCCACCCTTTTTTTTCTAAAAAAAAAAAAAAAAATTACACTACTAAAATTCTATTATTTTGTAAAGCACCTGACCCTCTTATACTTGATAAAGACATGGAGGGAGATTAGCAAACATGCCAGAAAACTTAATTAATTTACTTAACGAACAACTTCAACAAACTTGTCAAGCTCCAGAAACAAACTGACGTCTTCATGAGAGTTAAAAAGAAAATCCCATACTGCTATATGTTGTTGCAGAAAATCCCATGCTGCTATATGTTGTTGCAGAAAATCCCATACTGCTATATGTTGTTGCAGAAAATCCCATACTCCTATATGTTGTTGCAGAAAATCTTCATGGAATGAACTACACATTTTGAGTAAGTGTCTGCGGAGCATATTCCAAAACAAGTGATTTATTTCACAAGCTCAGCAAAGAGAGAAGACCAGCATGAAAGAGCGCTCAAAAGATTCTCTTAAAGTATATCTAAACGCTTCATTGTCAAGATCATCTTAGTCATTGTGCAGGACTGCCTAAAGTGACTCTGTAGTGTCCCTAAACTGGCTCAAGTCTCTGAGAAACATAAAACTGTTGACAAAAGATGAAAACACACTGTCTGAAAAAAAACAACTAGTGACATTAATATGTCCTACTCTGTTCATATATATGGCAATAAATCCTATATGAAGATTAGACTGAACAATCACCTCTACATGCACCAGAAAGAATCACAGATGCAAAACAAGACGTTTAATTCATTGTTGATTCCAATGAGCATTGATTATTATTGTTAAGTACTTGTTCTTTTTTGTCTGCCTGCCTGCCTGCCTGTCTGTCCCGGCTCATAGGACATAGACCCAGATACTCTTTCTCTTTTTCTAAATTTTCTTTCTAGCAGTCTTAATCCTTAAGAAAGCTGGAAAACAACAAGAGATATAGAAACAAAGTTGAACGCATTCGAAAATAAATGTCTAAGGAAAATACTTGGTATAGAATGGAACGAATTCAAAACAAACGAGGAAATTAGAGAAATCGCCAATCAACCACTAATATCTTCAGTAATAAAGAAAAGACGATGGTCATACGTTGGACATGTGATGAGAAGAGATAATAATCGAATAGCAAAGCAAGCCCTCATATGGGAAACAACAGGTAAAAGAAAAAGAGGAAGACCCAGGGAGACACTGAGAAGAACATTGATGAGAGAGGCAAGAGCAGCAGGAATCGGCTCCCTCAATGAGATAGAACTGCTTGCACAGAACAGAGACAGATGGCGAGATTTGATAAAATATCTTTAAAAGAAAACTGCTAGAACAAAAATTCATATAGGAGAAGGTGTATCTTGGTCTACGCCCTATGGGCCGGTTACGGCTCGAAAGGTCAATAGATAGATAGATAGTCTTAATCCTTGCAAAAAATATTTATCAAATCCTGCCATTTGTCTCTGTTCTGTGCAATCATCTCAATCTCATTGAGGGAGTCAATTCCTGCTACCATTGAGAGTCCCTAGAGACTAAGAACTGAATTTTGCATGTATTCTGTTTTTTCCTGGCAGCCATGTGAACTGGGATCCTTCATCTCACAGACAGACAACTCCATCTTCTGAGGTACTCTGAGACCAAGGCTGGTTACTGCAGAGAGAAATCGAAGATAAAAATCCCAACTCGTGCAGCCCAGATTTGAACTCACAACCTCTCTGTCTCGAGACTGGTATCTTGACTCAAGACTAACCACTCCCCCAAATTTTATTCTCACTTGTACTAGTTTGTACAATTACATGCTTATTTTCTGTTTGGTAACACAATTCTACTAGTAGTCATATTATAACTATTCAAGATGGCTGGTTTAATTTCCTTTAAATACTAGAAATAATAGTGTCATATTTTTAAACAAATATGTCATATATGACATTTACTCCCTCTAAAGTATGTGCCAGTTCTCTGTCATTTTATCTCACATTTAATTACAGTTACCAGAGAAGTCATCACTGGGTGAAGAAAAAATGGAAAATGGTTTGTACAAGGGTCACGCTTACAGCATCACTGGTGTGCGTCAGGTATGTCCCACTCTTATATCCCAGCTTCTTTTGGCTCATAACGACTCACGTTTTATTAAAACATATATATTTCTTGCATTAGTAGCCTAGTTTTTGTTTCATCATCAAACAAAAGAAATATTTCTTTGTTGGAGTGATCACTTATTGTTGTGTCTGCAGATTTCAACTGAGGCAGGAATAGTTCAATTGCTGAGGTTGAGAAATCCTTGGGGAGAGGGAGAGTGGAAATATGCCTGGTCAGATAAGTAGGCTCAAACAAACAAAATATTGTGCATGTCTTGTTTGAAAATTTCATTAAGTAACAGTAACATAAAGTATTGCAGTAACATACAATATTGCAGTAACATAATATATTGCAGTAACATAACATATTGCAGTAACATAATATATTGCAGTAACATAACATATTGCAGTAACATACAATATTGCAGTAACATAATATATTGCAGTACCATAATATATTGCAATAACATAAAATATTGCTGTAACATAATATATTGCAGTAACATAATATATTGCAGTAACATAAAATATTGCAGTAACATAATATATTGCAGTAACATAAAATATTGCAGTAACATAATATAGACATAATATCGACATAGCAATATTACAGACAAGGGAGCCGCGATAGCTCAGTGGTTAGTGAACTGGACTACCACGGACAAGGGGTAGGGTTCGATCCCAACCGACGGCTTCTGGGTTTACCCAGCCTTAAATGGGTACCAGATTTTTTTCTGGGAAAGTAAAGCAGCACGGGCGTAATACTGACCACATTACCCCAAAAATCATGTGCTGAAGGTCTGTAAAATATAGGGTCACTAACACCATATTTCCCTATACGCCACTTGGCGTGACGGGGGTACTTTACTTTTTTTTTTTTTTTAATATTACAGACATACACACCTACGCAAGACTATACAGTGAACAAATAGAGGCATACTATGAAGATCTAAACACAGTTATGAAGCAAGTGAAATCATCAGACATCTTGATTATAATGGGTGATATGAACGCTAAAGTAGGAAAAGGTAAATATAAGACCATAATAGGAAATCATGGTCTAGGAAAAAGAAATAACAGAGGAGAAAGATTAATACAATTTTGCGAAGAAAACAGACTGATAATATGCAACACCTTCTTTGAGCAAGAGAAAAGGAAATTATACACATGGAAAAGCCCAGGAGATAGAAAGAGGAATCAAATAGATTATATAATGATAAAAGAAAGATTCCGGAACAGCATCAAAAAAGCCAAAACCTGTCCAGGAGCAGATATAAATTCAGATCACAATCCTGTAATGATTAAAATCAAATTAAACAGAAAGAAACAAAATACTAATTCAGCATTACAAATAGATACAACAGCTTTAATCAGAAAGATGTAAAAGAAACTTATACTGTACAAGTAAAGAACACATACCAGAAGCTGCTAGAAGAAGGGATTGAGCAGTACAGAAGAGAAAATCCTGAGGAAAAAGTCACAACAAAATGGCAATGCATAAAAAACAGCATGCAAGAATCCTGCAACACCTTGCCCAAAAAGGAAAGTAACAAAAATAAAAAATGGATAACAGACAAATTATTAGAAAAAATGGAAGAAAGAAGACAAGCAAAAAACACTGCCAGATACAAGGATATAGACAATGAAATACGGAGAATGTGCAAAAAGGCAAAAGAAGACTGGCTCAACCAAAGATGTCTAGAAATCGAAACTATGGAAAGTAAACAAAACCTAAGAGAGATGCACACAGAAATAAAGAGAATGTCGAATAAAGACAAAAAAGCTGCAGGAATCGGATGTATAGCAAACAAAGAGGGAAGAATGCTATCAGACAACAAAGATATAATAGATAGATGGCAAGAATAAACAACAGAATTATTTCATGACGAAAGGGACAAAAAGCCAGACATAAAATGTACATACAACTATCCTGAAATCCAAAGTAGAAAAAGCCATAAAAACAATGAAAAAGGGAAAAGCAGCAGGGCCTGACAATATACAGATAGAGATGATGCAGGCTCTAGAAGAGTTTGGCGTCGAAGTGATCACAGACATATGCAATGACATATACCATACAGGATACATACCAAACGATCTAAAAACATCAACTTTCATTGCATTGCCTAAAAAGAATGGTGCAGTTGAATGCAGTGACTTCAGAACAATAAGTCTAATGAGCCAGGTAACAAAAATTTTACTAAAAGTGTGTATTTACTAAAATACAGGGAAGGATTCAGAATAAAATCAATACTGAATTAGAGGAGCAACAATTTGGATTCAAGAAAAACAGTGGGACAAAAGAAGCCATATTCAGCATGAGAACATTGATTGAAAAGTACACAGAAGGAAACAAACCAATATATGCCTGCTTTATAGACTACACCAAAGCTTTCGACAGAATACACCATAACCAACTTATAGACTGCCTAAAGGATATAAATCTAGACGACGCAGACATACGACTAATATGTAATTTGTACTGGGAGCAAACAGCAATAATAAGATATAACAAGGAGAACTCTACACCCATGGACATAAAAAGAGGAGTACGACAAGGATGCATCCTATCACCAAGCTTGTTCAATCTATACACTGAGCAAATCTTTAAAAACATCTCAGAGATACCAAGTCTAAACATTAATGGAAAGATAATCAATAACCTGAGATATCCTGATGATACTGTTGTACTAGCAGAAAATCCTAAAGACCTACAACAATTGCTTAATGTGATAAACACAACAAGCAAAAAATATGGACTAGAAATGAATATCAAAAAGACTAAAACTATGATTATAAACAAAGAAAATTCTCAAGACCTACAATTAAATATCACAGTTGAGGGAACACATCTGGAGACAGTCCAGAGTTACAACTACCTGGGACATACTATAACCAATGATGGAAAATGCAAAACTGAAATAAACAAAAGAATAGGTAAGGCAAAAAGTAATTTTAATGCCATGAAAAATATACTAACAACAAAACAAATATCAGCAGGGCTGAAACTAAGAATGGCAAAATGTTACATCTTCTCAGTATTCCTGTATGGTGCAGAAACATGGACATTAGACAAGAAAACAGAACAGAAAATTGAAGCCTTTGAAATGTGGATTTATAGAAGAATAGGTAGAATTGGATGGAAACAAAAGATAACAAATGACGAAGTTTTAAAACAACTGAAAATAAAAAGAGAACTGCTGAACACAATTAAGACGAGACAAATGAAATTTTTGGGGCATGTTAAAAGACACAACAGCCTACTAAAAGTAATATTGGAAGGAAAAATACAAGGCAAAAGAGGCAGAGGCAGACCAAGACTAACATGGACGAGTAACATCAAAAGATGGACAAGTCAATCTATGTCAGCCTGCACCATCAAAGCAAGAAACAGAGTAGAATGGTGATCCATGGTAGCCAACCTTCGTTGCGGAGAGGGCACACGATGATGATGATGATGAACATAATATATTGCAGTAACATAATATATTGCAGTAACATACAATATTGCAGTAACATAACATTTACAACAAACGAGATGAACGATACATTCAAGTTAACATTTTCTATTTGCTTCTTTGTTGTATACTGCTACATTAAAAATAAAATGAAATATCCGAAAGTCTACTTCTTTATATTTCACTTTTTGTCTTGATGTATAACAAAACAAAAACGTTATTTGATTGTTTTCAGTGTATCCATGACAAATCCTAGGGCTGTTAATGATCTGTTACAGGTGCCTTCTGCAATTTCAGATTAATTCCAAACAGCAAAAAAATTTTTTTGGAACAAACTAATAAAGCTGAAAGAGGGTCTCTGAGACCTGGACAGCAGAATCTTCATACATCTTGCTCAGGCTTATCTTATGCTATGTTTTAGTTATTTCTTTGATGTGGTTGTTCCTGCATAATCTGCTGTAAAAAAAAAAAAATAAAGTTTAAAAAATGTGTATGCAAAAATGATCTAGAAATTAAAAAGAGTAGTGATACTGCAGATAAAAATAGTAGTGACACTGCAGATAAAAAGAGTAGTGACACTGCAGATAAAAAGAGTAGTGACACTGCAGATAAAAAGAGTAGTGACACTGCATATAAAAAGAGTAGTGATGCTGCAGATATAAAGAGTAGTGACACTGCAGATATAAAGAGTAGTGACACTGCAGATATAAAGAGTAGTGACACTGCAGATATAAAGAGTAGTGACACTGCAGATAAAAAGAGTAGTGACACTGCAGATATAAAGAGTAGTGACACTGCAGATATAAAGAGTAGTGACACTGCAGATATAAAGAGTAGTGACACTGCAGATATAAAGAGTAGTGACACTGCAGATAAAAAGAGTAGTGACACTGCAGATAAAAAGAAAACAGGTAAAATTAATTGGACATTGACAAAGAAGGGAATACCTTGGAAACCTTGTAAAAGCAGGAAATATGGAGGCCGAGGAAACCGAAGAGGAAGACATCAAATGCCTCAGAGGACCCTGGTCATCAAATTCTGCACTGCCTATTGTTTTTGTTGTTTGTTTGTTTGTGGATTGTTAAGTGCTATAAAAAAAATACCTTTATCATTACATATTTGTGTTTTTCTCTTGCATAAGAGTTTCCTTTGTTATAAATATTCAATTATTTATTATGTTTGTCTTAGTCCAGCCACTGGAAACCACTCTACATGTTGTCCTGTCTGGCTGTGTAATTGCAACTGTCCAGGGAACTCTCAACATTCTTCTGAGAAATCTCATCTCTGTGTCAGGAAGATACTGGAAAAAAATCTACAGTAGTCACAAAGAAATAAAAAAGTAAACAGGCAGTTTAAAAAAAAAAAAAACATTACTTAGGCATTATCCAATATTTTATCTTGGTTGAGGGAGGAGAGAAGAAGAGTGGTTATTAATTAAGAGAGCACAATGAAATATGAGAATAGAAACGGAAATAAATAACGAGTCGAAAAAAAAGCAAGAATAAAATAAAATAAAATAAAATAAGAGGTCAAAATAAATAATGCAATAAAAATACATGTATTTTAAAAAAATCTCTTTTCCATTAAGTTGTCATAGTTTGCTATTGGTGCAAATTGAATCATAACACTGCATAATTTAATTCAACATTTTCAAATAAAAACACATATGTGTTTATTTGTATAAATCTAATTCTGTATGTTATCAGTTTCATTATTAATTTGTCCAGGTCTTATGAGATGATGCATCTGTCAAGTAAATTGAAGAAGGATTTAGACTTTGAGAACAAAGATGAGGGTGAATTCTGGTAAAGTTATTATTGTTTTATTTTATCTATTGGTGATTTCAAAATAGATATTGGATGATCTCTCCAAATGTTATAGCGTCATCTTGTTCTTGGTGGTATGGTATATATCTTGACAACACATCACATTACATTGATGTTACAACATGTAACAGATAAGATCATGACAGAGTCGTTTTCTTTAATATATAATGATAATCACATTGATTGGATTTTCTGCTGGCACACATGATCTATAGTCTTGGATGCGACGTTTAATTAATGTCACACAAGTTATTATAATTTATCTACTTACGACATGTAAGATGAACACACACAATTCTTGAATTAATCTTTCACTGTCTTTCAAAGCTACTTCACACCTATAATTATAACTTGTTGATTCTTAACTGACTTGGCTAACTCAAGACTCCTACTCTTAACTTTCTCACTGTTCTGACTCTAACTGTTTCTAAACTGCTTAACTGCTTCTTGTCTAGATGTTTCTACTCTAACTGACTTAGTCTACCTTCTACTTTCTCTTCTAAAAATCTCTGGCTTAACTTCCTTGTCCTAACTCAATATAAACTTCTAACTGTTCTGACTCTAACTAGCTAATTGCCCTTAGCAGTTCGGCCGAAGCCGTTTTAACTGAACGACCTACATCCTAACTGCTCTTCTGGTCTTCCGAATTACTTCTTTCTTCTTGTGCCGGAGATTAAGTACTTCAGCTCTCGCTCTCTCACCTGGTCTCCGCAGCCAATCAGCTGTTGCCAACTCTTGCGATCTCTCATGATCACGTGAGTTGGTCATTTGCAGGACTTGCTTATTCGGTGACTAACATCTGAATTCGCAACTTCTCATGACTCATTTGGAATAATCTTTGTCACAACAAGCTATTTGTGAACCATCTTCCCATGACCTAATGGGGTAACGTTACTCCATGAGCTGACCTCTCGGTCATGATTCACTCATGCTAACACAATGAATAACCACTTTGTTGTTGTGAACATGATGGACACTCGTGGAGATCTGACAATAACACCACGAGGTCGTTGCGTGATGGTCATCCTCACAACAACTGGTTGTATGTGTCGTTCCACTATTCTGGACCTCTCCTTCGGTGCGTGTCACTACCCACCCTCTACAACTGGTGAGTGGGGATCATGGAAAATCCCATCACTTCGTCCAATTACTCTGAACCTCACTCCTTCCTCCAGGTTACTACCCTTCTATAACCTCTACTGTAACTAAACTTCTGACTCACTAGTTATACCGAAATACCATCATTATAGTTAAATCTGCTGGTCGCCACTATATGATACTGCTATCTGTCTCTTGAGAAGCGGTAACAAGCTCTCAATAGCTCAACTTTATAACACAAACACTTGTCAGATTGCTCACAATGATACAGTAAATCACAATGATACAGTATAACTCAATGATGCAGTAAAACTCAATGATACAGTAACACACAATAATACAGCAAAACTCAATGATACAGTAAAACTATCACAGATTGATATTCCAAGCATGTCCACTATGGAACTAGGTATCTAATATTCCAGAACCACAGCTAGAACCAATGCTCTATTGCTTAAGAATTGTTTGCACAATTTTTAAATAGCAGAGTGCAGCGACTATCTTGTAAATATTTAATACTGTTCTGCCTAATCCTATTCTTCTTCTTCATCCCATAACCCTGTGTGTCTTTGAGACACTATTAACAGAATTCATTAACTATTTCCATTTACTTATATCTTCAGTCTATTACTTTCAATTGCTCATGTGAGTGTCTTTTTCTGAATATATAATTTAGCAAGGATTAATTACTTATTTAAGTACTATGTTCATATGTGCAATGAAGTGTTTAAGAAGCTTACATTTTCTATCCTGGACCAAGTGTGTTGCTCTGGCAGTTGTTGGCTCTTTTAGATAAAGGATTTCCATATTCTTTATTTAACTCTTGTTCATTTTAGTCTTGAATCCAAAACCAGTGAACCAGAATTTCACAATACCCTTAATTGACAATCAGCCTGGCCAAGCATGTAAGGAGGGAAGGCAATGTGGCACTCAAATAGGTCATGCTGAAGATGGATATGTTGGGCCAACATGTGCAAATATCACAACTTGCCATAATCTACAACATGATATATCTACACCAGATTAACATTCTTTTTAACAGAAGAAAAAGGGGTATTTGTTGAGGGAATGAGGAATTCAAATCATAGGCTGTTGGAGAGTCTTATTTATGTCTAATTAGGTTAATTTGATCATATTTTGATCAAATCATTTCATGTTCTGCTTTTCTATGTTTTTTATGCATGTTGAATTTAGCAACCAGCCTCTGATATTTTTATTATGTACTTTGATCTTTTCTAGTTATGTTGGTGACTTTCTTCTCAGTCATCTCATCCCACTTAGTGGAAACTTTCTTTTTTGTACCCTAGAACATCTGATCTCACATTGTGGAATCTTTCTTTTTTGTACCCTAGAACATCTGATCTCACATTGTGGAATCTTTCGTTTTTGTACCCTAGAAATATTTAATCTCACATTGTGGAATCTTTCTTTCTTGTGCCCTAGTGTATGACATTGAAAACAGAAAGGAGGCAGGGATTTACATTTTACTAATTCCTGTTATGTTGTATTTTTGATGTTTGTTTGAATGAACAAGGAATGACGACTGATAAGTTCCTGCCATTGACATTTTCTTTCATTTTCTTTACTCTTTATCTTTCGTCCTCAGTGAATTCGCTTTCCAGGTAGTTGAATTCTGAGACCTTCTTCAGTTTGGTATTATTAACATAAATGTTTAGTGACTCAGGTGATCCACTTATCTTAATACTTTCTAGAATTACTATAACCAAGACTTCTGGAATGATCTGGAATATGTTCCAGTAAACTTCTAAATGCTTTTACAAATAATGGAATATTAGATTTGCTGCTTATTTACATTCTCATGTTATGGTCATGTTATGACTATGATAATACAAAGCAAGTACACCAGAACTTCAGACGTCTGGGTACATGAAGGTTTTCTCTTTTAAGGAAGGAGATAATTGAGTTCTCGTATTTTTTGTTTTACAAAAAAAAAAAAAAAAAATAGCAATAATGAAAAATAGATGTAGATCATCTGCAGAAAATCAGTTAATTTAGTGAACCATGTTTAGAGTTTTCTTCATCTAATAGAGTTTAGCTCAGATTTATCTATGTGTAGGGGTTAATTAAGGCAAAGAAATGCAAATGAATGCATAAAAATGGGAAGCTGCAGTAAAGCTAAATGTCAGGGAGAATTGTAAAAAATAGAAAAAATAGTTTGGTAAAAGCTTTATGTGATTGATAGATGACACAAATTTGAATGAAATTTCAGCTCAATAGGCCTTCAGCAGGAACAAACAAACAACACACAAACAGATATGTAAGTAAATAAAACTAAAATTCTACATTGCTAACTAATAAAGAAACATCCATTCATTTATTTTGTGTTGGATGTTTCATTACTAGCTAGCTATGTAGTATTAGTTTCATTTACTTACATATCTGCGTGTGTGTGTATGTTGTTTATTTGTTCCTGCTGAAGGCCTTTTGTGCCGAAACGTCGTTAAAATCTGTGTCGTCTATCAATCATGTAAAGCTTTTACCATCCCAATTTTTTTCTATTTTATTTTCAATTCTCCTTATCTGTATGTAGTATTTTAGCCCTGACTGGATTACCTATTTTCTGTTTGTGCATACTATCTTTATTCCTGAAAAAACCATCAAGTATCATTCATTAATGACTTTTTTCTTCTAGAGTGACTGAGGCTGTGAAACTGATCATTTGTCAATGAGGAAATTTTTGGTTCATCTCCTGGTTAGATTACAAGTTTTTTCTTATCAGAGGTCAAACAACAACTCTCATCTTCAAACAACAACTCTCATCTTCCAACAACAACTCTCATCTTCCAACAACAACTCTCATCTTCAAACAACAACTCTCATCTTCCAACAACAACTCTCATCTTCAAACAACAACTCTCATCTTCAAACAACAACTCTCATCTTCAAACAACAACTCTCATCTTCAAACAACAACTCTCATCTTCAAACAACAACTCTCATCTTCAAACAACAACTCTCATCTTCAAACAACAACTCTCATCTTCAAACAACAACTCTCATCTTCAAACAACAACTCTCATCTTCAAACAACAACTCTCATCTTCAAACAACAACTCTCATCTTCCAACAACAACTCTCATCTTCAAACAACAACTCTCATCTTCAAACAACAACTCTCATCTTCAAACAACAACTCTCATCTTCAAACAACAACTCTCATCTTCCAACAACAACTCTCATCTTCCAACAACAACTCTCATCTTCAAACAACAACTCTCATCTTCCAACAACAACTCTCATCTTCAAACAACAACTCTCATCTTCAAACAACAACTCTCATCTTCAAACAACTCTCATCTTCCAACAACAACTCTCATCTTCAAACAACAACTCTCATCTTCAAACAACTCTCATCTTCAAACAACAACTCTCATCTTCAAACAACTCTCATCTTCAAACAACTCTCATCTTCAAACAACAACTCTCATCTTCAAACAACAACTCTCATCTTCAAACAACTCTCATCTTCCAACAACAACTCTCATCTTCAAACAACAACTCTCATCTTCAAACAACTCTCATCTTCAAACAACTCTCATCTTCAAACAACAACTCTCATCTTCAAACAACAACTCTCATCTTCAAACAACAACTCTCATCTTCAAACAACTCTCATCTTCCAACAACAACTCTCATCTTCAAACAACAACTCTCATCTTCCAACAACAACTCTCATCTTCAAACAACAACTCTCATCTTCAAACAACAACTCTCATCTTCAAACAACAACTCTCATCTTCAAACAACTCTCATCTTCCAACAACAACTCTCATCTTTACGCAACATAAACATGTTACCCTAAACACGTAATCGTTATTCTAATACTCTTCTCACATCAGTAAATATACCTCCCTCTATTCTGATCCCATGAGAGTAAAAAAAAATGGTATAATCTGCTGTAATAAATAATTTTTCGTTGTTTGATTTGTTTCTTGCTTACAGGATTAGCTATAGAGATTTTCTGTCCAATTTTGAAGAAATACAATTATGTCACATTACACCAGGTGCACTGATTTCAGGACAAAAAGGCAATGATGTAAGTTCACAAAAAGACTTAAATGGCAAAAGTACACATTTTAACAGCACTCAGGAAAATTAACAAAAATTAATTTCTCTGAGTTATAATAGTTATGTTATTGTGTCATTTGTGCATAACTCACCTTGAAAGTTTACTTCTAACAGTTAAGTAATTTGTCATTATTTTACTTCAAGCCCGTGTTTTGTTTTAACATTTGTTGAAAAATATTATTTAGTGAGTCATAATTCCTCATGTTTTCTTGTTTGTTTGGTGTTATCCAGCTGAAATAAGTATCTTTTATGAATCAATTTTATCATTTGTTAAATTTCAGTTTTTTTGTTTCAGATAGAAAAGTCATGGATTAGTAAGATTAATCATGGTGCTTGGAAAAGAGGTTTTACTGCAGGTGGATGTGGGAATAATCCTTATGAAAGTAAATGGAATTTGTCTATTAACTAAAAGTTGTTTAAATTATTTTATAAATGTTTTAAAAAAAAAATACATACTCAGTTTAGCACTATCCTATGTCAGAAATACCAGAAACACAATGTAGCACTATCCTATGTCAGAAATATCATAAACACAATGTAGCACTATCCTATGTCAGAAATATCATAAACACAATGTAGCACTATCCTATGTCAGAAATACCAGAAACACAATGTAGCACTATCCTATGTCAGAAATATCATAAACACAACGTAGCACTATCCTATGTCAGAAATATCATAAACACAATGTAGCACTATCCTATGTCAGAAATATCATAAACACAATGTAGCACTATCCTATTTCAGAAATACCAGAAACACAATGTAGCACTATCCTATTTCAGAAATACCAGAAACACAATGTAGCACTATCCTATTTCAGAAATACTAGAAACACAATGTAGCACTATCCTATTTCAGAAATACCAGAAACACAATGAGGCACTATCCTATGTCAGAAATACCATAAAACCAATGTAACATTATCCTAATTCAGAAATACCATAAACACAATATAGCACTATCCTATGTCAAATATATATTCAAACTTTATATAGCACTATTCTATATCAGGAAATTAGAGAAATCGCCAATCAACCACTAATATATTCAGTAATAAAGAAAAGATGATGGTCATATGTTGGACATGTGATGAGAAGAGAAAATAACCGAATAGCAAAGCGAGCCCTCATGTGGGAAACAACAGGTAAGAGAAAAAGAGGAAGACCTAGAGAGACACTGAGAAGAACATTGAAGAGAGAGGCAAAAGCAACAGGAATCAGCTCCCTCATTTAGATAGAGCTGCTTGCACAGAACAGAGACAAATGGCGAGATTTGATAAAATATCTTTAAAAGAATTAAAAACTGCTAGAACAAAAATTCAGATAAGAGAAGGAGTATCTTGGTCTACGCCCTATGGGCCGGCTACGGCTCGAAAGGTCAATAAATAGATAGATAGATTCTATATTAGAAAGACCACTAATTAAACTGTTGAATCAATGTTTCTCAGATCTTTACTGGAAGAATCCACAATACAATATCACACTGAAGTCCCCTGATGAGGGATATGGTGACAAGTGTACTCTCATTGTTTCACTGATGAAGAAAGAGAGATCTAGTGTGTCTAAGATTACAATGGGCTTTCAAGTTTATAAGGTAATTTTATTTATTAAAACATTACGCATTACTGTAAGACATTGTAAGTTGCCAGACAAGCCTGTCAGACTGAGGGATTATATAGTAAGTGAACATGTCCAGGTTTTTCCATCAAGCTACATTAGTGTTTCCATAAGTCCATTAAATGTTTGTGCTGTAAAAGGTGGAACAGAGTAAAGGACTGATGGATGAAGCAAAGTAAAGTTATGGTTATGGTTAGTTAAAGGTCTTGGTATCACTGCAAAAGAATTAAAATCCATAATTGCTCAACTGCCCATGCCAGTGGAATCATCCAAATTAAAACTCATCTCATTGAAGGATCCACACAAAGAAAGGCAGCTGCAGTCCCCAATATAGCAGCTACAGCACATGCCAAAAGACATAAGGCCAAGTGGCACAGTAAGTGAACACAACTGAACTGTCCTTCGTCATACAATATCATCATTCATCAAAAGTAATCAGAATATCGAAACACAACCCAGATGAAAAGTACAGTTTGAGTTGCCTTATGTGAACCATGACTAGCCTTTTGTTTACAATCATTTCAAGAACGTGAATAAAAGTTCCCTTGTGTTTTCACAGTCTTCTTCTTTCCTTCCTCATTTGCTTTCAGTGTCGAGGGGAGATATAACTTGCGGTCTTTTGCTCTTCTGTTCGTCTCTGCTGCTGTTATGTTTCCTAGTGCTTGTAGTATTCCATCGATCCATCTTTTTCATGGTTGACCCTTGGGTCTGGTATTCTTGCAACGTCTATTGAAGGCTCATTGTGTTGTGTTTTGCTCTTTCTGTCGTGTCATGTGGCCAAACCATTTTATCTGTTGTTTCTTTATAGATTCTATAGTGGGGGCTGTTCCTAGCTTTTTTCTCAGTTCTTTATTTCTGATCTTATCTCTCAGACTGTCATTCGTCTGACACATTTCGCCTCAGTAGTGGTTATTTTTCTTATTGTTCTTGCATCTAGGGTCTAGGACTAGCATTGGTAGCACAACATTGGGATGAAGATTGTATTGTAGAGTGCCCGTTTTGCCTCTAGAGTTATTTACTTGTTGCACAATAGTGGTGTTAACTGTCAAATGGTTTGACAAGCTTTGATGCATCTTGAATCTATCTCTGCTGTTTGTGAATTATCGTTTGTCACCAAGCTTCCTAGGTATTTGAATTCCTCTACTTGTTTTAGCTGCCTGCTTTCTATAGTTATGTTGATATTCTGTTCATTTTTGGTGACATTCATGACCTCTGTTTTATTGATGTTGATTTTCATGTTGTATTTGTGCCTGTGTTGTTGAGTCTATTTAAGTGTTCTTGTAGGTCTTCCATCTTTTCATGTATTAGTGCTCGATCATCTGAAAATAAAAGCTCGTTGATCTCCCCTGTCTCTGATGGGTTGGCTAATTTGCATATATTATCCATGTATGTAATAAACAGTTGGGGGGATAGAAGTAGTAGTTTCACAGTGTTCAAAGAAAATGCAGTACTCTTGGCTGATCTCTACAGTATTCTCCATGTATTATATGTTGTGTGACACTTGAAATTTTGGCAATCCATGTTTCAAGAAATTATTGTGTGGTCTATTGCTGCTACATCCATTGTAAATGCTTAGATACTTGTGACTGACAACATCTGAGAAACTCTACAACAATATCAAGTGACAATGGTTGAGGCTGTCAGAAGAGCAAGAACTAGAACTTCGTATATCCCTCAACATTCGAACGGATAAAGAGGATGTGAAGAGAGAGAGAGAGACAGATAGAGAGAAAATAAACTTAAATGTTATTTTGACTGTATTTCAGTTTAAGAACTCAGCTGTTCATCCATTGAATAGCTCAAGGACATCCAAGGATGCTTTACAGCTGGTTGGAAGCTCAGGTACTTATATTAATCATCGAGAGGTCACAATGCGGTTTGAGCTAGAGTCTGGAGCATACATCGTCATCCCAAACACTTTTCTTCCTGATGTTGAAGCAGAGTTTTATTGAGATTGTATGCACCAAAGGGAGTTAATAGGGGGTAAGATATGTATACATTGAAATTTTGAATTGAATTAATAATTTTATTCTATTCTATTTTTGCCTTTTTAGCTCTCCTCTCAAAGAGGCCAACACAAAAAGGGAGCTCTTAAAAAACATCAGAAAGAAGCAATCAACATTTTTTGGGCACATCATGAGAAGAGGAAATTTGGAATACTTGGTTACAACTGGCAAAATAAAAGGAAAGAGAGATCGCGGACGACAAAGAGAGAAAATACTGGATAGCTTGGTGTCATGGCATGGAAAACAGTCAACAACAGAACTGATACGATGCACTGTAGATAGAAGATTGTGGAGGGACATGATCGCCTACGCCAACCGGCAGGGTACATGATGATGATGATGATTAGAGCAGTTAGCTGCTTTCCAACCCTTTCTATCTTGGTCTATGCCCTATGGGCCGGCTACGGCTCGAATGGCCAATACACAAATGGCCAATTGTGAGATGATCCACAAGGTAGTAATGCTGAAAGTGAAGTGCATACAAATGTGCAGCTGTAGTAATGCTGAGTGTGAAGTGCATACAAATATGGGGCTGTAGTAACGCTGAGTGTGAAGTGCATACAAATTTGGGGCTGTAGTAATGCTGAAAGTGAAGTGCATACAAATGTGGGGCTGTAGTAATGCTGAAAGTGAAGTGCATACAAATGTGGGGCTGTAGTAATGCTGAAAGTGAAGTGCATACAAATGTGGGGCTGTAGTAATGCTGAAAGCGAATACAAATGTTGGGCTGTAGTAATGCTGAAAGTGAAGTGCATACAAATGTGGGGCTGTATTAATGCTGAAAGTGAAGTGCATACAAATGTGGGGCTGTAGTAACGCTGAGTGTGAAGTGCATACAAATGTGGGGCTGTAGTAATGCTGAAAGTGAAGTGCATACAAATGTGGGGCTGTAGTAATGCTGAAAGTGAAGTGTATACAAATGTGGGGCTGTAGTAATGCTGAAAGTGAAGTGCTTACAATTGTGGGGCTGTAGTAATGCTGAGTGTGAAGTGCATACAAATGTGGGGCTGTAGTAATGCTGAGTGTGAAGTGCATACAAATGTGGGGCTGTAGTAATGCTGAAAGTGAAGTGCATACAAATGTAGGGCTGTAGTAATGCTGAGTGTGAAGTGCATACAAATATGGGGCAGTAGTAATGCTGAAAGTGAAGTGCTTACAAATATGGGGCTGTAGTAATGCTGAGTGTGAAGTGCATACAAATATGGGGCTGTAGTAATGCTGATTGTGAAGTGCATACACTTATGGGGCTGTAGTAATGCTGAGTGTGAAGTGCATGCAAATATGGGGCTGTAGTAATGCTGAAAGTGAAGTGCATACAAATGAGGGGCTGTAGTAATGCTGAAAGTGAAGTGCATACAAATGTGGGGCTGTAGTAACGCTGAGTGTGAAGTGCATACAAATATGGGACTGTAGTAATGCTGAAAGTGAAGTGCATACAAATGTGCAGCTGTAGTAATGCTGAGTGTGAAGTGCATACAAATATGGGGCTGTAGTAACGCTGAGTGTGAAGTGCATACAAATTTGGGGCTGTAGTAATGCTGAAAGTGAAGTGCATACAAATGTGGGGCTGTAGTAATGCTGAAAGTGAAGTGCATACAAATGTGGGGCTGTAGTAATGCTGAAAGTGAAGTGCATACAAATGTGGGGCTGTAGTAATGCTGAAAGCGAATACAAATGTTGGGCTGTAGTAATGCTGAAAGTGAAGTGCATACAAATGTGGGGCTGTATTAATGCTGAAAGTGAAGTGCATACAAATGTTGGGCTGTAGTAATGCTGAAAGTGAAGTGCATACAAATGTGGGGCTGTAGTAATGCTGAAAGTGAAGTGTATACAAATGTGGGGCTGTAGTAACGCTGAGTGTGAAGGAGAAATGAAAATGGACGACATAAATTTGAAGGTAGCTTCTGCTCAATAGGCCTTCAGCAAGAACAAACAAACAACACATACACAGATATGTAAGTAAATGAAATTAGTCCTACATAACTGACTAATAATGAAGTATCTAATAAAACAAAATAATTTTGAACTGGTATAAGAAATAAAAATAAAAAAATGTCTTCCTCATGTGCAGCTCTGTGGTCAGAAGGAAAATTAATGAGTGGATATGCAATGTTGTTGACCAGCCAGTAGGAGAGTCAAAAACAGGTGGAAGGGTTTTAAAAATATGTGGGGGAATATTGTCTGGTTTACCTTGACTATAACATAACTGGCAATGCCTATACGTATCTGTGCAATATATATATCTATGTGCACTATCAAAGCAAGAGACAGAGCAGAATGGCGCTCAATGATACTAACCTTCAATGCAGAGATGGCACTCAATGAATGAAGGAGATTATAAATACAGAAATGAATAATTCTGCTACAGTTCAAATGTTGATGTAATAAATTCCATAAAACTATCATTTTTGTACCAAAATTACAAATGGATTTTTGGAAGGAGGTGTCCTTGCATGTGTGTTCATCTGTGTGATTATGGCCTTGACTTTGCTTTAGAAAGACAAATCTGGTCTCCTGAGTTTGAACGAAGTGAAGCAAGCATGGAAGGAAATCAAGGCGTACAGGGTGGGTGCTCATCTTTCTAGTCAACAATTATTCTTAATGTTGAGAAGCAAGTATGATGTAATGCACATAAAGTACATATGCTACGATGTGAGAAATATAATCCTCAGATCATGTTTGTCATCAGTCTAGTTTTGTTAGTTTTGATGTCAATTACTTGTGCTCTTGATGTCTTATCTAGATGTTCAACTAGATCCTTGAGCTCTGATACACTACCGACTACCTGCTAGCCCATCTGTATCTGTGAAACTGATTGTTAATTATTCTGTCTCTGATGTTTGCAGCCCTGAGGTGTTTTTGTTTAAGGCATCTGTCATAATACATTAAAGAAATAGATTAAATAATCTGTTGGATTATGGGAATATCTCCCATGGTCATCAGAAACCATTTGACTATCATACCATTTGCAAATACTGCAATTCTGGAATGTTCATATAACACATTTTGGGTACATTGATAATTATTGTTTCCAAAAATGTTAACTAAAAAACTTTAAAAATATTCAAACAGTTAATTTGATTAAAAAAAAACAACATTTCATTTTGGAAGGTAAGAATTTAAATTCGACTTAAAAACAGATTTAAAATGGAAGATTAAGAATAATAGTGACCTGACAGCAGTTTCTTGCTGGAATTATTGTTGGCTTGTTTATTTGATAATTGCAGAAATATAACCTGTAAATGATTTGTCCTTATTACATTTAGCTTGATTAGTAGAAATTGTAGCTTAACCTTTAGTAGTTTTTGTTGTGTAATAATGTAATATTTCAACAGATGTCCAATTAGTCAGAAACGTTTCTGTTCTCTCATAAATATTAATTTAGTCAACATCACCAAAACAACCTTGATTCAGTTTTTAAAAAAGGCACATTTCTTGGAGGAGTCTCAAAATGGATCAACTCTCACAAAATATCAATTTTATTTATGAAGAAAATGTAGTAGACTCAGGGCATCTTGACTCATGATTTCTCAAAGATTTCTATAGTTATGGCAAAGATATCCTTTAGGGATTAAAAAGAACACCTGTATTTAATGTTAGTAATAATTTTTGTCTTAAATTTAATGTGCCTTGTTCTGTTTTTTGTGTGTTTTATTTTCATTATTATATTGTCATATATTGGCAGGATATCTACACACAATCATGAATCTATCTTCTTGCAATACTTTTCTCACCATATCAATTCTTCCTTTTTACAGTTCTGTTCTAACATTTTATATCCGTTTATATCAAAATGTATAGTTCTTATAAAAGAAGTTTATGGTTGACTTTTGGTGCATCAGTAGTAGGGACAATAACAATGCTATGATGTTATTTAAAGTCTCTATGTTATGCATCAACATAGCTGTTGAAAAGGATGCAGTCCTGAGACTGCAAGAACAATTGCAATCTCAAGCAAGTACAAATGGCATTCTACAAGGAGAAGCTGGGTTTATGCACAACCAGATAATTACTGGAACCATTTGTGTGCACTTTGTCATCTCCTGAAAGTGATTAACCACCGTTGGGTTTTTCAGTGGGGCTGAGGTGGTATCTTTGACACTAATGGTTAATAAAATCTTTGTGAAATTGTTATCTAATACACCATAATATATAATTGTTTAATTGCTGTTCATTGTTTATGTGTAAGCCCATAGAACAAGTACTGCTCAGTCTTATATTATGTCACATTTTATACTGCTCAGTCTTATATTATGTGACATTTTATACTGCTCAGTTTTATATTTTGTGACATTTTATACTGCTCAGTCTTATATTATGTGACATTTTATACTGCTCAGTCTTATAGTATGTGACATTTTATACTGCTCAGTCTTATATTATGTGACATTTTATACTGCTCAGTCTTATATTATGTGACATTTTATACTGCTCAGTCTTATATTATGTGACATTTTATACTGCTCAGTCTTATAGTATGTGACATTTTATACTGCTCAGTCTTATATTATGTGACATTTTATACTGCTCAGTCTTATATTTTGTGACATTTTATACTGCTCGGTCTTATATTATGTGACATTTTATACTGCTCAGTCTTATATTATGTGACATTTTATACTGCTCAGTCTTATATTTTGTGACATTTTATACTACTCAGTCTTATAGTATGTGACATTTTATACTGCTCAGTCTTATATTATGTGACATTTTATACTGTTCAGTCTTATATTATGTGACATTTTATACTGCTCAGTCTTATATTATGTGACATTTTATACTGCCCAGTCTTATATAATGTGACATTTTATACTGCTCAGTCTTATATTATGTGACATTTTATACTGCTCAGTCTTATATTTTGTGACATTTTACACTGCTCAGTCTTATGTTATGTGACATTTTATACTGCTCAGTCTTATATTATGTGACATTTTATACTGTTCAGTCTCATATTTTGTGACATTTTAATTTCTATTTTTAAAGTTTGATATTGAATATTGCATATTATTTTTTATTTTAACATTTTTATGAATTTATTATTTTTTCTTGTTGCTGATTTTTTCTCACAAATTTCTTCTGTGCTTTAATGTCTTCTATAAGTCATGTATGTGATGTAGTACACAGTTTAATAATTTTGATCAGAAAATTCAGATAGTTTATTATAAAACTAAAAAACACTCATGTTTCTAACTTTTCATTACAGCAAGTCTTCAAACAGTTTGACATTAACAGAACAAATACTGTGGATACTTTTGAGCTGGCAACAATGTTCTTAAAACTAGGTAAGTATTTTAAACAATTATCATCATGTGTCATACCGGTTGACGCAGGCGATCATGTCCTACCACAATCTTCTATCCACAGTGCACTGTATCAGTTCTGTTGATGACTGTTTTCCATGCCATGACATCAAGCTATCTAGTATCTTCTCTCTTTGTGATCTCTCTTTCCCTGTATTATACCAACATAATTACCTTCTATTATGTGGTTAAAAAAAGAGTAAGAACTTATTGACTGCTGTACAGTAGCACTAAAAATCCTAATGATATATCTGGTAAAACTGTGAGCTTCAAGATATATCTGGTAAAACTGTGAGCTTCAAGATATATCTGGTAAAACTGTGAGCTTCAAGATATATCTGGTAAAACTGTGAGCTTCAAGATATATCTGGTAAAACTGTGATCTTCAAGATATATCTGGTAAAACTGTGAGCTTCATGATATATCTGGTAAAACTGTGATCTTCATGATATATCTGGTAAAACTGTGATCTTCATGATATATCTGGTAAAACTGTGATCTTCATGATATATCTGGTAAAACTGTGATCTTCAAGATATATCTGGTAAAACTGTGATCTTCAAGATATATCTGGTAAAACTGTGATCTTCAAGATATATCTGGTAAAACTGTGATCTTCATGATATATCTGGTAAAACTGTGATCTTCAAGATATATCTGGTAAAACTGTGAGCTTCATGATATATCTGGTAAAACTGTGAGCTTCAAGATATATCTGGTAAAACTGTGAGCTTCAAGATATATCTGGTAAAACTGTGAGCTTCAAGATATATCTGGTAAAACTGTGAGCTTCATGATATATCTGGTAAAACTGTGATCTTCATGATATATCTGGTAAAACTGTGATCTTCAAGATATATCTGGTAAAACTGTGAGCTTCATGATATATCTGGTAAAACTGTGAGCTTCAAGATATATCTGGTAAAACTGTGAGCTTCAAGATATATCTGGTAAAACTGTGAGCTTCAAGATATATCTGGTAAAACTGTGAGCTTCAAGATATATCTGGTAAAACTGTGATCTTCAAGATATATCTGGTAAAACTGTGATCTTCATGATATATCTGGTAAAGCTGTGATCTTCATGATATATCTGGTAAAACTGTGAGCTTCATGATATATCTGGTAAAACTGTGTGAGCTTCATGATATATCTGGTAAAACCCTGTGAGCTTCATGATATATCTGGTAAAACTCTGTGAGCTTCATGATATATCTGGTAAAACTGTGTGAGCTTCATGATATATCTGGTGAAATTGTGAGCTTCATGATATATCTGGTAAAACTGTGTGAGCTTCATGATATATATCTGGTAAAACTGTGTGAGCTTCATGATATATCTGGTAAAACTGTGTGAGCTTCATGATATATCTGGTAAAACTGTGTGAGCTTCATGATATATCTGGTAAAACTGTGTGAGCTTCATGATATATCTGGTGAAATTGTGAGCTTCATGATATATCTGGTAAAACTGTGTGAGCTTCATGATATATATCTGGTAAAACTGTGTGAGCTTCATGATATATCTGGTAAAACTGTGTGAGCTTCATGATATATCTGGTAAAACTGTGTGAGCTTCATGATATATCTGGTAAAACTGTGTGAGCTTCATGATGTTAATATTATAAAATGAACACTGCTATTTTTTGTTGAAGAAAATACTTAATGCTACTATACACAATTTGTTTGATTTAATTTAAATCTTGAGCTTGGTCCTTCCCATATGGCAAGATGTCGCATAGGGCTTGTAGTGTTTTTCACCATCCCTCTCTATTCTGGGCGAGATGTTCAATCTTATCTAATGAGTCTATACCTGCTAACTTTGCTTCTCTCATAAGTGTTCTTTTCAGTGTCACTCTAGGTCTTTCTCTTTTTCTGTAACCTGATGTTTCCCATAGAAGACCATGTTCTGGAATTCTCTTGTTGTCTCTTCCCAATAAGTCCGACATATATCCAAATTTTCTTCCTAATTGTAGATCGTTGGTTGCATGGCCATTTCTCTTATCTCTACATTAGTCTTGAATTCATTTAATTGAACACAGCGTATTCTTCTTAGGCATTTGTCTTCAAAAGCATTTAGTTTTCTCTCAAACTCTTTTGTTGTTTTTCAGCTTTCACATACTGTTACTGTTATTTTATTTTAATTCTATTGTTTGGAATTTAATAGCTAAATATATATGTCTATGGTCCTTTCAAGCCGAGGACTGCACACATAGGGCAGAAGTTCTAGACTGCTGTGTCCAACAATCTTTATTATCAAGTGTCAGACCTTGCACAGGATCCACACTGTATCTTGCCACATGTCTCTGTTGTGGGCAAGTCACTCAATCTTGGCGAGAGAGCTGATGCCTGCTGTTGTTGCCCCTTGCCTCAATGTTGATAGCTAAATAGAGATTATAAATTTATTTCTGGTAAAGTCCTAGTTTAGGGGCATAAATTATTTCAATTCAAAAGAGTAACATTTATTGACATTGAACTTTATTCAGTGGTTCTCTAATCTATCATTAAAAGACTCCTAATTGTAGAGAAAAGAGAAACAATGCGAGGGTAAAGTTCTGTTTCCTAACCCTGACTGAAAATTAAAATCAATTCCATTGGTGATGAACATACAGATAGTTTTTAGTATTTGAGAATTACTGTTGTTGTGCTGTGAAGCCAACTAAGGGGAGATCACTTTAATTTATGTCCTTAAACTAGAAAATTACATTATTTATTATTTTATCCTTTTGCAGGATTTTCTGTGTCAGAAAATGTGTTGATTTCTATTGTGAGACGCTATGGTGGGAGAGACTGTCAGATCAACCTTCCTGATTTTATTGTGATTGTCTGCAAACTTGCATCTTTATTCGGTGAGTTTGTTTACTGTTTGAGATGTAGATTCTACAATATCAGGCAGGTGTATTGATCAAATGATCAATGTATTAAACAACAGCAAAAATTTGTACAAGCAATTAATAATATCACATTGAGGATATAACTTTAATTCTTATTCTTCGTTGATTGATCTTAAAAGAACATTTTCTATATTGTGTTATAGTTTACAGCAAAATAACTTCATGTGCTAATTTGATTTTGGCAAGCAGGTTGTGTTATAAGATGAGAATGAGAGCTCCATCATAGCTTGCTGTAATTACACACTTTATTTCACACATTGAGATTGTGAGTTTCATCATTACAGTTGCTGTTGTATTCACATTATGAGATTGTAAGCTTCATCATTACTGTTAATGTTGTATTCACATTATGAGATTGTGAGTTTCATCATTACTGTTACTGTTGTATTCATACAATTTATTTGACGTAATAAGAGCTCCAATATTTGTCTCTGTGGTCACGCTGATATATTCCAAAGCTCATTAGTCTCATAAAATTTGTGTCTGAGATTATTTCTTGTTGAGTATGGCATCCTGACCCGATGCTACCAACATCACCAATAAATGTGCCAACAGACAACATAAGTAGTAAAAGTAAAGTGCCCCCGTCATGCCATGTGGTGTATAGGGAATATGGTGTTAGTGACCATGTATTTTGCAAACCTTCGGCACATGATTTTTGGGGTAATGTGGTTGGTATTACACCCGTGCCGCTTTATTTTCCCAGGAAAAAATCCAGTATATATTAAAGCTGGGTGAGCCCGGAAGCCGCCGGTTGGGATTGAACCCTACCTCTTGTCCTTTGTAGTCCATTTCACTAACCACTGAGCTGTCGCGGCTCCCTAACAGACAGCATATTGCATGCAATATGTGATGGGTACTTTATTTTGATATATGTTTATATATCTCAGAACAATTGAAGTGATCTCTCTATATCTAAGTCATCTCTCCATATCTATTTCATCTCTCTTTCTGTCTGAGTCATGTCTCAATATCTATTTCATCTCTCTATATCTAAGTCATCTCTCTATACCTAAGTCATCTCTCCATATCTATTTCATCTCTCTCTCTATCTGAGTCATCTCTCCATATCTATTTAATCTCTCTATATCTAAGTCATCTCTCTATATCTAAGTCATCTCTCTCTCTATCTGAGTCATCTCTCCATATCTATTTCATCTCTCTATATCTAAGTCATCTCTCTCTCTATCTGAGTCATCTCTCCATATCTATTTCATCTCTCTATATCTAAGTCATCTCTTTGTGTCATTGCTCTATGTCTAAAATGGAGGTAAAGAGATCAAAAGAGAACTGATTAGTGGGCAGTCACATCATCAAGCATTTAAGCAGTGGATGACTGATTTGCTTGAGTTGAACCACAGCAAACCCCAGATACTGTTCGTGCCAGAGATGTAAATGAATGATGAAAGATTTTGTTTGATGCAGGCCATGATGATACACAGATTCTGTGCATGCTGTAGATGTCAACATTGGTAAAGAATTTCTGAAAAGTGATATATTATGTGGTTGTATGTGGAGAATTTGATCAGAAAGTTTCTTGTAGACTGTAATTTGTACTAAACTGGAAATAAACATATGAGTATACAGGTTCAGAATGAATTTGAAAGAGAAAACTGTTTTAATAATCAGGCTTCACTTGCTGCAGTCTTGTGTATATAAAGAGTTTGCTATCACAGCTGTCAGCTAATGTTTACAGTGTGTTATGGCAACAGACAACATTTATATAAATAATAATGGCAGAAAAGAAACAAATATGAGATGATAGACAACCCTACATTGGTAAATGAAGAAAATGTAAATAAAATAAACTGAAACAAAACAGGGTATTGCGATTTATGGAGATTCATGACTTTTTTGCACTAACTCACTTGATGATGGTTCATATACTATCACCATCTTTGTCAGTTTTAAGAGTCAGTCAGTTATAAACTAACTAAACATTTGTGCATCTACGAGATCTCATAGGTGAATATTTCTCTAAAACAAAAACAGACATTTTCTATTTTCTGTATTAAGTATTAAATAGAGAGAGAGAGAAAGAGAGAGAGAGAGAGAGAAGTATTAAATGTAAGAGTGATACTATGAAAGAGGTTTTTAAAATGGAAACTTTTGTTTTAAACTTCAGCCATCTTTAATAGGCAGCAGAAGAGAAGAGGAAATAGTGGGGAAACTGCAGAATTTTCCAGAAATGAGGTAAGATCTGCGTAAAATAATATACCAGTGGGTTAGACACATTTCCTAAAAATGTAGAAATGTATGTTCACATTAGCAGAACTGGGTTCTGGATTGTTGGATTTTACTGTTATATTTTATTTGCTCTTTGGTTTGTGACTTGTTTGTGTGTGGCTGAAGAATTTAATTGTCTTGTACTTTCATGTGATGAACTTGGAAAATATGTTATTGTTAGCCGAAATGTTATTTTTGTCTTGTCTTAATGACATACATCCAGAACTGTTTTAAGGGGAAGCAATTTCAGATCCTCAATCAAGTGTACAGTGACAGTATCTGTCCATCCAGATATAATGCATCTCTGAAAGGTATGCCTTAGATAAGTTGTGGCTTTACACTTCACTTCCAAAAGGAAGCAACGAAATACCTTTATCTTAACAGACATAGCCAATGAAGAAGACTGGCTGCTGTATTTAGGAATTATAAGCATTTCAGTAAATTAAATTGTCAAGTGTACAACAAAGTGTACAGCATTGTATGCAACAATGCATGCAAAAATATGTACAACAATGTGTACAACAAAGTGTTCAACAATATGTACAACAATGTGTACAACAAAGTGTTAAACAATGTGTACAACAAAGTGTACAACAATATTTACAACAATATGTACAACAAAGTGTACAACAATATGTACAACAATATGTGCAACAATATGTACAACAATGTGTACAACAAAATTTACAACAATATGTACAACAATGTGTACAACAATATGTATAAATATATGTAGACCAATATGTATAACAATATGTACAACAATATGTACAACAATATGTGCAACAATATGTACAACAAAGTGCACAACAATGTTTACAAATATATGTACAACAATGTGTACAAATATATATACAACAATATGTACAACAATATGTGCAATAATATGCACAACAATGTGTACAACAATATGTACAACAATGTGTACAACAATGCATACAACAATATGTACAACAATGTGTACAAATATTTGTACAACAATATGTACAACACTATGTACAACAATATGTACAACAATGTGTACAACAATATGTACAACAATATGTACAACAATATGTGCAACAATGTGTACAACAATGTGTATAACAATATGTACAACAATATGTGCAGCAATGTGTACAATAATGTACAACAATATGTACAACAATATGTACAACAATGTGTACACCAATATGTACAACAATGTGTACAACAATGTGCACACAATGTGCACAACAATATGTGCAGCAATGTGTGCAACAATGTGTACAACAATATGTACAACAATATATACAACAATATGTACAACAAAGTGCACAACAATGTTTACAAATATATGTACAACAATGTGTACAACAATATGTGCAATAATATGCACAACAATGTGTACAACAATATGTACAACAATATGTACAACAATGCATACAACAATATGTAGAACAATGTGTACAACAATATGTACAACAACATGTGCAACAATGTGTACAATAATATGTACAACAATATGTACAACTATGTGTACAACAATGTGTACAACAATATGTACAACAATATGTACAACAATGTGTACAACAATATGTACAACAATGTGTACAACAATATGTACAACAATATGTACAACAATATGTACAACAATGTGTACAACAATGTGTACAACAATGTGTATAAAAATATGTGCAGCAATGTGTACAACAATGTACAACAATATGTGCAACAATATGTACAACAATATTTACAATAATGTGTACAACAATATGTGCAACAAAGTGTACAACAATATATACAACAATATGTGCAACAATATGTGCAACAATGTGTACAACAATCTATACAACAATATATACAACAATAAGTTCAACAATGTGTACAACAATATATACAACAATAAGTTCAACAATGTGTACAACAATATGTGCAACAATATGTACAACAAAGTGTTTAATTTGTTGTGTTTTATTTTCCTCAGTTCCTGGAAGCAACAATGTTTACCTGAGGTTCAAAGAAATCCAAGCTCATGTCTTGTAGCCATTTATTCTCATTCTTCACGATGTCTTTTATGATTTTCACAAATGGAGCTACCATGTTGCTGTTGATATTTAATCTATTTTTTCTAACATAATATTGTTTAATTTTGAATGTTGTTACATGGCACTGTCAGTCTGGGAGGGGTCTGTGAACTGTCTTTCCACTCCAGGATAACATTGTCACCCACTTCATCGTCTCGCAACTTCCCTTCATGGCACGCTGTGGCTCTGCTGACGTGACGGCCATCCATGTGTTAATTCCTCCCAGCTTTAAAGTCACATCAGCCCATACCCCGCCACCTACTAGCACATGTTCTGCTCTTTCATATGTGTCATGTATAGGTCATTTATACTGACAGGATCATCACGTCCTGGGCCAGTTGTGTCTGTGCGATATACCAGAGGCCTGTTGGGGACAGGACATGGTGATTTTCTCATTAAGCTGAAGGTGTCGGTCCGCTGTGTTTGTGTGCCAATAGGGGGTCTCAAACCGTTTTAGGAATTCGAAAACTCCACACCGTCCACAGGGTGTTTCTATAGAGGTAATGTTAAGAATGTGGTTCTGTAAAGGAAGAAAACTATACCTTTTTCTGGCAAGGCCTAAGCCCCGAAAAACCACGTATACATGGAGTAGGCTTTGCTGTACATAACAAACACATAAACTCCATAACCACGCCAAAAGGAGTGTCTGAACGCTTGATGATACTCCAGCTACATACGAAGAATGGATCAATAAATATCATTAGTGCCTATGCACCAACGTTGGCTGCATCAGACGAAGAGAAAGACAACTTCTACCAACAACTGCAAATGACAATTGACTCACTTCCAAAAGAGGAACTATTATACTTACTCGGTGATTTCAATGCACGCACAGGATCTGATCAGCAATATTGGCCAACATGTCTAGGTCACCACGGCATTGGAAAAATCAACGGAAATGGCCAGCGACTCCTAGAATTCTGCTCAAATAACCACCTATGTGTAACAAATACATACTTTAATGTGAAACACAAGCATAAAGTAACATGGCGTCATGCTAGAAGTGGTCACTGGCACCAACTAGACCTAGTTCTTACACGTAGGCAGTCTTTAAATAACATCAGAATAACACGAACATATCACAGTGCAGACTGCAACACAGACCACGCTCTAGTCATTAGTAAGATCAAAGCCAGAAGTAGTCGCATCTACAAATCAAGAGAGCCTGCAGCAGCCAAGATCAACATCACAGCGACAAAAACCACACCAACCGAAGACATTTTTAGATCCAAGTTTAATGAACTGGTAGAAGAAGTAGAAGATGCATCAAGTGTGGATGACAACTGGTGCTCCCTGAGAACACACATCTATAACTGCGCTCTATCTACCTACGGCCAGAAACGGTTCTCAAAGAACGACGGGGTCGAAGAAAATGCAGCAAGACTAGACCCACTAATAGCTAATAAGAAAAAGGCTCTACTGAACTTCAATAATAATCCCAATCAAATCACCAAGGATCAGCTCAAACATGCGCAAGCCACCCTACAACGCGAAGCAAGAAGATGCGCAAACGAATACTGGAACAATCTATGCTCTGAAATACAGAAAGCCTCAGACAGGGGCGACTCAAAAACCATGCATGACAATATAAAAAAGGCCCTTGGACCAAAAATAACAAAATTAGCTCCCTAAAATCCAAGTTTGGAGAACCTATTACTGACAAGGGACAACAAATGCAAAGATGGGTTGAACACTACTCTAATCTATACAGTGACGACAGACCAGCAAACACAGCTCTAGCACAATCAATACCCAAATATCCTACAATGTTTGAACTGGATGTTGAGCCTACTATGAACGAACTTGCTGACGCTATAAATGCCCTCTCAAGAGGAAAAGCTGCAGGAAATGACAACATTCCCACAGATGTACTAAAGGACAACCTAAGCGTACTACTTCCACACCTATACAAACTGCTAATTAAATGCTGGAGAAACGGAGAAATACCTCATGATATGAGAAATGCCAAGATTATAACGCTGTACAAGAATAAAGGAGACAGGGGCGACTGCAATAATTACAGAGGCATTTCTCTCCTTAGCACAACAGGCAAAGCTTTTGCTAGAGTCGTACTTAATCGCCTGCATAGACTTGCAGAACGGGTGCTTCCCGAGTCCCAATGCGGTTTCAGACCCGGGAGATCAACCATAGATATGATCTTCACTCTTAGACAACTGCAGGAAAAATGTCGGGAACAAAATATGCCGCTCTATATTGCCTTTGTGGATCTCACAAAGGCATTCGACACAGTAAACAGAGATGGTCTCTACAAGGTGTTAGAAGGCATAGGCTGCCCTCCTAAATTACTTAGGCTGATAATTTCCTTCCATGAAGACATGAATGGCAAAGTCCATTTTGATGGGAGTCCATCAGAGAATTTCAAAGTCAACAAAGGAGTGAAACAGGGATGTGTCCTCGCCCCCACCCTTTTTGGTATATTTTTTGCTGCCCTCCTAAATTACACCTTCGAAAACAGCTCAGGAGATATTTACATTCGCACTAGACCAGATGGCTCACTGTTCAACCTAGCACGACTAAGAGCAAAAACCAAAACAAATGTTGCCCTACTTAAAGAATTTTTATTTGCTGACGATGCAGCCCTAGTCGCTCATAGTGAGGCCACCCTACAGTCGCTGATCAACAACCTGGATAAAGCATGCGACCTTTTTTCACTGTCAATTAATGTTCAGAAGACAGTAATACTAAATCAAGGTGACTTCAAACCTATATCTATTACTCTAAAAGACTGCCCACTAGAATCAGTACAGAAATTTACATATCTTGGATCCACAGTTACGCAAACCATCTCTCTTGATGAAGAAATAAACTGTCGAATTGGTAAGGCAGCTACGACCTTCGGCAAACTCACAAAAAGGGCATGGAACAACACGAAACTAACTCAAAAGACTAAACTCTTAATATATCAAACTTGTGTGCTTAGCACACTACTATATGGATCCGAAACCTGGACAACATACTCAAACCAGGAAAAAAGACTAAATGTCTTCCACATGCGATGTCTCCGCAAAATAATGCACATCAAATGGCAGGACAAAATAACCAACTTAACTGTCCTGCAACGTGCTAAGACCCTAACAATCATGTCGATGCTCAGAAGTCGAAGGCTAAGATGGCTGGGGCATGTCCAACGGATGGAAGAAAAACGCATTCCTAGGCAAATACTATATGGCGAGCTAAAACACGGAAAACGACAAATCGGCAGACCTAAACTACGATATAGAGATATCTGCAAATCATCTCTGAAAGACTTCTCCATCTGTGAAAACGACTGGCAACATCTGGCAAGTGATCGCACATCATGGAGAGCACGTATAAGGAACGGTATAACAACATTTGAGACTGTTCTAAGACAGGACTTAGAAGAGAAGAGACTCATGAAAAAGGATGGTAAACCCTGTGGACCAGCGAGCCTGACCTGTTCATTATGTGACCGCGTGTGTTTGTCAAACATTGGTAGAATTAGCCACGAGAGAAGCTGTTCGGCAAAAACAATACCTCAAAAAAATACGCAATAGCCTCCACTAGACCGTCTGACAAGACGAAAAGGGCCATATATATAATGTTAAGAGAGAAGAGCAAGACACTCAAGAGATAGTGAGAGTGAGTGAATGGGGACCATGGCATAAACCACGCTCCGGTGGGCTTTGGTCCTGCATCTACAGGGGCCCACCTCCTGCCTACTCAGTTATACCACCAAGAACTGGGTCGCACCCAAGACTAAAGTTTCCGTCAAGAGGAGAGGGTGGGGGAGAGGGGGGCATGTGCAGATGTAGTCTTGGGTGCAGTAGTTATGTGGTATTGAACTGAGGCCAGCCAGAATCACAGGGACGATCCTGTCATTCAGTGACCACAACACCTGGTCAATGAGAGACTATGAACACTTCATTCAGTGACCACAGCACCTGGTCAATGAGAGACTATGAACACTTCATTCAGTAACCACAACACCTGGTCAATGAGAGACTATGAACACTTCATTCAGTGACCACAACACCTGGTCAATGAGAGACTATGAACACTTCATTCACCTTATAATAATTTCAAGACCAAATACACCCCACCCCCACCCCCCCTCCCCACCCTCTTTAATTTTGTATACTTTTGAAAAGTTCAAATATTTTATATCATTAGATACAATTTAATATAGAATACTATACATTTTTACTTACCGTAATAATTATTTTTGTGTCTTTTGTTGATTATCCATCGTTTTGATTTGAAATGATTTGCTCAATATTCTCAATTTTCATGACTTCTTATTTTTCATCTTTAATTTATCAACACCCTTTCATGTGTCAAGAAAAAACTAAGATATATCCTCGACTTCAACATTTGTCAAACAGTTGTAGAATTACATTGCTGACGCCACTCAATCTTATTCTGGGTCTAGATTATGTCCCCTCTGTTTCTTATATATGCCTTGTATACTATTCAATCACAAGGCATTCTTTCCAGCATGGGAAACCATTCTATTTGTTGACTTTGTATGTAGTTTAAGATTGCGTCATAAAAGATAAATAAAATGAGATTATGACATACCTCTCTTATTATGTAAATATAAATGTTTGAGTCGTAGAAGTCATTCTATGCTTCTAGTTTTGATGGTACATATCTTTGTTTTCTTGTAGCATAAATTTGTTAAATTGTCCACAGCATAGACTTTTACATTCATTTTTGACAACTATGTTTTTCTGATATTTTTTTATTTTGTACATCGGACAGTTATTAAAGAAAACACTCTTTCAAGATTTGTTTTTCTAATTGACAAATCAAAAGTAAACTAATAATGGTACTTTATTTAATAGCTACAACTACCTGGGACATACTATAACCAAAGATGGAAATGTAAAATTGAAATAAACAAAAGAATAGGTATGGCAAAAAAGTAATTGTAATGCCATGAAAAATATACTAACAACAAAACAAATAACACCAGGGCTAAAACTAAGAATGGCAAAATGTTACATCTTCTCAATATTCCTGTATAGTGCAGAAACATGGACATTAGACAAGAAAACAGAACAGAAAATTTAAGCCTTTGAAATGTGGATTTATAGAAGAATAGGTAGAATTGGATGGAAAGAAAAAAAAAACAAACGATGAAGTTTTAAAATAACTGAATATAAAAAGAGAACTACTAAATACAATTAATACAAGTCAAATGAAATTTTTGGGGCATGTTAAAAGACACAACAGCCTGCTAAAAGTAATATTGGAAGGGAAAATACAAGGTAAAAGAGGCAGAGGCAGACCCAAACTAAGATGGACGAGTAACATCAAAAGATGAACAAGTCAATCTGTGACAGCCTGCACCATCAAAACAAGAAACAGCGTGGAATGGCGATCCATGGTAGCAAACCTTCGTTGCGGAGAAGGCACTCGATGATGATGATTTAATGTTGATGTATATTTCATGTAAAATAAGCATAAGATGGTATTTGAAAGACGAGACAAACTCAGACATTTTTCAAGTAAGAGCTTTCATCTGGTACACTATAACTGATATAAATACAACCACAAAGGATACAATTCATCGATTAGCAGATCTAGTTATAAGAAATGATATGATGCTATTTAGTCTGAATGTTTTTTGCCCAAAGTTGGGTATTTAAAAAATAGATATTACTGAATATTGCACGTTGTCCATGAAGACCTGCTTCTATTTACTCTCCTGCGTTTTCACTGCCAACATGTCTTTCAAGATCTTCACAGCCTTCATTTTCGACCATCGCAAGATGCACTCCACTGCATTATTGACATTACCACCTTTAAGGCATTATCACTTTTGCTAAATTTGTCAACAAATTTACAATTTGTCTAATTTTGCTCATTTTAGAAGTTAAAGAGTTGTGGTGGCACATGACAATCATTTCTGGTGGCACATGACAACCACTTCTGGTGGCACATGACAAACACGTGTGGTGATACATGACAACCACTTCTGGTGACACATGACAACCACTTCTGGTGACACATGACAACAACTTCTGGTGGCACATGACAACCACTTCTGGTGGCACATGACAACCGCTTCTGGTGGCACATGACAACCACTTCTGGTGATCCATGACAACCACTTCTGGTGATACATGACAACCACTTCTGGTGGCACATGACAACCACTTCTGGTGACACATGACAACCACTTCTGGTGACACATGACAACCACTTCTGGTGACACATGACAGCCACTTCTGGTAATACATGACAACCACTTCTGGTGACACATGACAACCACTTCTGATGATACATGACAACCAGTTCTAGTGACACATGACAACCACTTCTGGTGACACAAGACAACTACTTAAGTGATACATGGCAAACACTTCTAGCAACACATGACAATACTTCAAGTGAGAAGGAAACTGAAGCGCCTCTGAAATCATATACGTTCACTCATTGTTCAGATGGCAGCAGTTTGTGCCAGCCAAACAGCAGGAACTGAACTAACCACATTGACACGATATGTTATGTGACAACAGTGACTGAAGTAAAGTCTGAGTAAACAATTATAGCGATTCATCATCATCGAGTGCCATCTCCGTAACGAAGGTTGGCTACCAAGGAGCACCATTCTGCTCTGTCTCTTGCTTTGACGGTGCAGGTTGTTATAGGCTGATTTGTCCATCTTTTGATGTTACTCGTCTATGTTAGTCTTGGTTTGCCTCTGCCTCTTTTACCTTGTATTTTTCCCTCCAAGATTACTTTTAGTAGGCTGTTGTGTCTTTTAACATGGCCCAAATATAGGATTTGTCTTGTTTGAACTATGTTTTATTATAGCGATTAACATTGTTTAATAAAGAAGAGAAACAGAGAAAAGAAAAAAACAACCTAAATACAGGACATTTTAATAGTGAAATGTTTGTCGGAGACAAAGTAACAATATTAAAGAGAGAGCATGTATGGTCAATCTGGAAAAGAGGCCGACCAGAGAAACACTGAGAAGAACATTGATCAGAGAGGCAAAGGCAGGAGGAATCGGCTCCCTCAATGAGATTGAGATGCATGCACAGAACAGAGAAAAATGGCGAGATTTGATACAAGATATTTGCAAAGATTGAAACAGTTAAAAAGAATAATTTTCGAAACAGGGAAAGTGTATTTTGGTATATGCCCTATAGTTCATGTTTCAGCTCAAAGGGTCAATAGATTGATAGATAACTGGCAAATGCCTGTCAGCTAGTCACTGTTATCCATAACTGTTCATTAAATATGTCATTATGGCACTCAGTTGAGCATACATTCACACACATTTCATATTTTTAACGTTCTCAACATATCAGTATTCACGGGTAGTTTTTTTATTTTAGTTTTTTGTTTTTAGAGTTACATTGTTAATGCACAATTATTTGTACACATTTTAATGTCCAATTTGAGGTAAGGTAATCTTTGCACATATGCTTATCTTTAGTTATCACTGCTTTAACGTGTTTATACCATTATTAATAAGACACGAATTCAATATTTTAAATGTTTACTGGGCCTAAACATTAATGGACAGATAATCAATAACCTAAGATATGCTGATGGTGCTGTATTACTAGCAGAAAATCTTAAAGATCTAGAACAATTACTTAATTAAATAAATATGATTAGATTCCATAGCTAAGAATTGGCTCTGTATAGAAACACTGAACTATCTTTCTCACCTCTACTGGTATAGACTTGTTGAACAAGATATTTGTCATTTTCTGAAATGCTATTTTGGCCTGAGCTATCCTGCTTTCCATTTCTGTGGTGCATCTTCCATCTGATGTTATTATTGAGACCAAGTATTTGACGCTCTAAGCTTGCTTCAGATTTCTCTCGTTTATTTCTATATAAGAACAAGACAACAACAATAAGGACAAGAAAACAACAGAAAATTGAAGCCTTTGAAATATGGATATATAGAAGAATATAAAGAATTAAATGGAATGGAAAGAAAACAAATGATGAAGTCTTAAAACAAATAAAAATGAAAAGAGAACTACTTAATACAATTCAAACAAGATAAATAAGATTCCTAAGGCATGTTAAAAGTCATAATCGCCTACTAAAAGTAATCTTGAAAGGGAAAATACAAGGTAAAAGAGGCAGAGGCAGACCAAGATTAACATGAACGAGTAACATCAAAAGAAGGACAAGTCAGCCTGTCACAACCTGCACCATGAAAGCAAGAGACAGCGAAATAGCACTCAATGATATTATGTAGCTTATTATAAAAGGATTTAACATTATTAAAAACGTTATTAAGCTAAACACAGTCTGACTACCTTTTTCCGTTACAACAACGACAGCCTTTGTATAGTTCATTACAACACTTACTACCTGTCTATAGTTCATTACACCACTTACTACCTGTCTATAGTTCATTACACCACTTACTACCTGTCTATAGTTCATTACACCACTTACTACCTGTCTATAGTTCATTACAACACTTACTACCTGTCTATAGTTCATTACACCACTTACTACCTGTCTATAGTTCATTACACCACTTACTACCTGTCTATAGTTCATTACAACACTTACTACCTTTCTATAGTTCATTACAACACAGACTACCTGTCTATAGTTCATTACAACACTTACTATCTGCCTATAGTTCATTACACCACTTACTACCTGTCTATAGTTCATTACACCACTTACTACCTTTCTATAGTTCATTACACCACTTACTACCTGTCTATAGTTCATTACAACACTTACTACCTTTCTATAGTTCATTACAACACTTACTACCTGTCTATAGTTCATTACAAACAGACTACCTTTCTATAGTTCATTACAACACAGACTACCTTTCTATAGTTTATTACAACACTGACTACTTGTCTATAGTTTATTACAACACAGACTATCTTTCTATAGTTTATTACAACACAGACTACCTTTCTATAGTTTATTACAACACAGACTACCTTTCCATTGTTTATTACAACACAGACTACCTTTCTATAGTTTATTACAACACAGACTACCTTTCTATAGTTCATTACAACATAAACTACCTTTCTATAGTTCATTACAACACAGACTAACCTTTCTATAGTTTATTACAACACATGCTACCTTTCTATAGTTTATTACAACACAGACTACCTTTCCATAGTTCATTACAACACTTACTACCTGTCTATAGTTCATTACACCACAGACTACCTTTCTATAGTTCATTACAACACAGACTACCTTTCTATAGTTCATTACAACACAGACTACCTTTCTATAGTTTATTACGACACAGACTACCTGTCTATAGTTCATTACAACACAGGCTACCTTTCTATAGTTTATTACAAAACAGACTACCTGTCCATAGTTCATTACAACACAGACTACCTTTCTATAGTTTATTACAACACAGACTAACCTTTTTATAATTTATTACAACACATACTACCTTTCTATAGTTTATTACAACACATACTACCTTTCTATAGTTTATTACAACACATACTACCTTTCTATAGTTTATTACAACACATACTACCTGTCTATAGTTCATTACAACACAGACTACCTTTCTATAGTTCATTACAACACAGACTAACCTTTCTATAGTTTATTACAACACATACTACCTGTCTATAGTTCATTACAACACAGACTACCTTTCTATAGTTCATTACAACACAGACTAACCTTTCTATAGTTTATTACAACACATACTACCTTTCTATAGTTTATTACAACACAGACTACCTTTCCATAGTTTATTACAACACAGACTACCTTTCTATAGTTTATTACAACACAGACTACCTTTCTATAGTTCATTACAACACAGACTACCTTTCTATAGTTCATTACAACACTTACTACCTTTCTATAGTTTATTACAACACTGACTACTTGTCTATAGTTTATTACAACACAGACTACCTTTGTATAGTTTATTACAACACAGACTACCTTTCTATAGTTTATTACAACACAGACTACCTTTCCATAGTTTATTACAACACAGACTACCTTTCTATAGTTTATTACAACACAGACTACCTTTCTATAGTTCATTACAACACAGACTACCTTTCTATAGTTCATTACAACACAGACTACCTTTCTATAGTTCATTACAACACATACTACCTTTCTATAGTTTATTACAACACTGATTACTTGTCTATAGTTTATTACAACACAGACTACCTTTCTATAGTTTATTACAACACAGACTACCTTTCTATAGTTTATTACAACACAGACTACCTTTCCATAGTTTATTACAACACAGACTACCTTTCTATAGTTTATTACAACACAGACTACCTTTCTATAGTTCATTACAACACAGACTACCTTTCTATAGTTCATTACAACACAGACTAACCTTTCTATAGTTTATTACAACACATGCTACCTTTCTATAGTTTATTACAACACAGACTACCTTTCCATAGTTCATTACAACACTTACTACCTGTCTATAGTTCATTACACCACAGACTACCTTTCTATAGTTTATTACAACACATACTACTTTTCTATAGTTTATTACAACACAGACTACCTTTCTATAGTTCATTACAACACAGACTACCTTTCTATAGTTCATTACAACACAGACTAACCTTTCTATAGTTTATTACAACACATACTACCTTTCTATAGTTTATTACAACACAGACTACCTTTCCATAGTTTATTACAACACAGACTACCTTTCTATAGTTTATTACAACACAGACTACCTTTCTATAGTTCATTACAACACAGACTACCTTTCTATAGTTTATTACAACACAGACTACCTTTCTATAGTTTATTACAACACAGACTACCTTTCCATAGTTCATTACAACACTTACTACCTGTCTATAGTTCATTACACCACAGACTACCTTTCTATAGTTTATTACAACACATACTACTTTTCTATAGTTTATTACAACACAGACTACCTTTCTATAGTTCATTACAACACAGACTACCTTTCTATAGTTCATTACAACACAGACTAACCTTTCTATAGTTTATTACAACACATACTACCTTTCTATAGTTTATTACAACACAGACTACCTTTCCATAGTTTATTACAACACAGACTACCTTTCTATAGTTTATTACAACACAGACTACCTTTCTATAGTTTATTACAACACAGACTACCTTTCTATAGTTCATTACAACACAGACTACCTTTCTATAGTTTATTACAACACAGACTACCTTTCTATAGTTTATTACAACACAGACTACCTTTCCATAGTTTATTACAACACAGACTACCTTTCTATAGTTTATTACAACACATACTACTTTTCTATAGTTTATTACAACACAGACTACCTTTCTATAGTTCATTACAACACAGACTACCTTTCTATAGTTCATTACAACACAGACTAACCTTTCTATAGTTTATTACAACACATACTACCTTTCTATAGTTTATTACAACACAGACTACCTTTCCATAGTTTATTACAACACAGACTACCTTTCTATAGTTTATTACAACACAGACTACCTTTCTATAGTTCATTACAACACAGACTACCTTTCTATAGTTTATTACAACACAGACTACCTTTCTATAGTTTATTACAACACAGACTACCTTTCCATAGTTCATTACAACACTTACTACCTGTCTATAGTTCATTACACCACAGACTACCTTTCTATAGTTTATTACAACACATACTACTTTTCTATAGTTTATTACAACACAGACTACCTTTCTATAGTTCATTACAACACAGACTACCTTTCTATGGCTGAAGTCTGCAACTTTCGTTCTCTGACTGAAACACCATGTCTACCGTAGGAAAGGTAAACGACGCATTTATTGTGTACATGCAGGACAGCTCCATTACTTATTTCAGTAGTTCTAGCACGATATCTCTAATATATCACTTTATCTTTTGCGAATTTCAAAAAATAATTCGCAGAAAAGTTATGTCGTAGACACTCAGTAGGAGGCCGAGTTGTTACTAACTCAATACATTTACATGATTTAGATGTACTGACTACTGACTGATTGAGTTGTCCTCCATCAGGGGCATCATTCATTTTGTCACGTCATGGTGTCACGGTCATGCTAAGTAAGAGTAACAGATATTATCCTTTTTCGATTCCCTCTAATGTAACATTTGTTGCACTTCTTAGGTGATTGTTTTAAAGATGTGATTCATTTATTCATTATTCAATACCATGGCCTCAGTGCCATATGATTGTGGGTGGGGCGTTGTACACAATAACACATTGCATTGATTGGATAGATAGTACCATTATTATTAATATTAAAACATTTTTTTACATATTCATTACAGCATATGATAGATCATAGAGCTATTACCCAATTATTAAGTGATTTAAATAAAATTTTTACTTTTATTTGGAGATAAATAATAATTAAAAACTATTACCATTATGAGCATGATTATGGAGAATGGAGGGGAACTTCAGAGGCCATAGATCAACGAATCATTTCAGGGGAAGAACTATGTTTACAGGAAAAAAAAAGTCACAAATAAACAACTGAAACAAAACAAAACAGAGAACAATAGATGGTCCAAAGCAGGATCGAACCTGTACTCCTCAGCACTTTTATTTGAACTTCTCTGTTGAAAAAAAAAAAAAAGTAAAGTACCCCATCACGCCAAGTGGCGTATAGGGAATATGGTGTTAGTGACCATAAATTTTACTGACCTTTCGTCACATGATTTTTGGGGTAATGTGGTCGGTATTGTGCCCGTGCCACTTTACTTTCCCAGAAAAAAATCTCAAAAAGTCACAAATAAACAACTGAAAAAAACAAAACAAAGAACAATAGATGGTCCAAAGCAGAATCGAACCTGTACTCCTCAGCACTTTTATTTTGAACTTCTCTGTTGAAAAAAAAAAAACGAAAAAAAAGTAAAGTACCCCCGTCACGCCAAGTGGCATATAGGGTTATGGTGTTAGTGACCATAAATTTTACTGACCTTTCGTCACATGATTTTTGGGGTAATGTGGTCGGTATTACGCCCGTACCACTTTACTTTCCCAGAAAAAAATCTGGTATCCATTAAAGGCTGGGTAAACCAGAAGCCGTCGATTGGGATCAAACCCTACCTCTTGTCCTTTGTAGTCCAGTTCAATAACCACTGAGCTATAGCGGCTCCCTCCTCTATTGACATTGTTTTTAATAAATAATTATTTATAAGAATGAATGTTTACAACCACAAAATGATGTGGTATGTTCAATAAATAAACCCCAGGAACCATATTTTCTAATTAATTTCATTCTCAAGAACCAGAATTTAATTCATTTCATATAATTAATTTATACTTATTAGCTATATAGTATAGTCATAATAGTTTATATGTCAGATCAGGTAATTTTACCTGCTACTGTATGCAGTAAACAGTACAACCTGCGACTGCCTTGCAGGTATGCTCGGCAGAGTAAAAGGCTACGGGAGGGTACACTGAAGTAAAACACCCCACTGCCTTGTGGGTGAGACTTTTTAGTCAAAGGCTAGCGGAGCCAACCATAAACAATCTGATGGAAGGCAATAAAAACCACCGTCGTAATTTATTTGTACAATAAGAAAAAAGAGAGCTAATTTCCAATATTAGGAAGAAACAATCATAATTTTTTGGCCATGCAATGAGAAGAGAACAGCTGGAATATATTGTAACAACTGGGAAAATTGAGGGATGAAAGAGATAGAAGGAAACAAAGAGAAAAAATACTAGATAGCTTAAGAGAATGGCTTGGCAGAAGGTCAACAACAGAATTGATAAATAACTGTCCAGATAAAAAGTTGTGGAAAGACGTGATCACCTACGCCAGCAGGCCCGGTACTTGATGATGAGTTAGACCTTTTAATTTTAAGGTACATTAGAATAAATCTCATTAAGCTCTCTTTCAATGTATTGTGTGTAACTAATTTAACTTCCAACCAACATCACTGACAACTGTGATTTGTACAAATATTGTATGTGTGGAAAGTAGTTTTTTGGTATGCTAGAGAGCAATATTTACAACTTTGCTTTCTTTGTGTAATTATTCCTCATTAGTATCATAGAGTATAACTATGCCTTCCTATCGGAGCTTGATCATTTCTCACCACAGTTTTCTGTTACTGAAGTTGCTAACTCTGTTGTTGACTTTCTACTAAATCTTCATTATCTAAAACCATCTTGTATCATTTATCCCTTTTTCCATCTATCTTTTCTTTCCTCAAATTTATTCTAGTTGTTTCATTCTTATTAGAAGATTTTAAAAAATGATTTTTCCCTCCTGATGTTGACAATAAGTTTTCTGTTTGCTGTAACTTCTTTTAAAACATCCTTGCTACTCTTCTCACCTGTGTGTGATGTTTACAAATAATATTCTTTTGTAAAACATTTCTTTGGGCCTATGATGATTTTCTTGATTGCCCCACATTCACTTTCATTGTTTTGATTGCCAGCACATTATACAAATTATAAGTTGAAGATGTATTTTTTTGGTTTAACAGAAATGTATGCCTATATGTTCGGTACAAGACACTGATAGATGTCATATTTATCATTATTCATCATCAGCCAATAACATGTCAAGCTGCTGTTGCATGGGAGGCTAAAAAACCTCTCACCATTGAAACAGTTGAGGTGGCACCACCAAAAGCAGGAGAAGTGAGAATTCAGGTAAGTGTAATTGTTTTCTCATGTCTATTTTTTTTTGGTACCATGCTTCTATTGAGAAGTGTATAAGTAAAAGTGGTACTGGTCATGTCTTTTTGTTAATGGGCAGTTTGGTGTTCAGTTATCACCACATCTGTGGGTATCATGCTTAGTATCACACCAGCCTTCTGAGAAGAATATATTTGTACAATGTTGATGTATCAAGGGGTTTAGTTTGAACAGTAACTTTATGAATGTTGTTTTATGAATGTTTTAATCATGAAAATATCTGCATTCTCATTTGTCATTTTCAGTTTTATCCAAAATAAACTTATTTTTTATATGGTTAGTACTAAGATACTGTAAACCTTAAAAAATATTTTAAAAATTCCTAAGCATAGAAACAAGGCTTAGGACCATCCCTACTTATACATAGGATAGATGGAAAACAATGAAAAAAATATAGACTAAATGATATGTGATTAGAATAAATGTGTATGGAAAATACTTAGTATACGACATGGAATCAAGATTAGTGCAGAAATAAGAGAAATAGTCTTGCAGTCAACAATCTCATCTACAATCAAGAGAATGTAAGTAAAGTAAAGTAGCCCCATCACACCAAGTGGCGTATAGGGAAATATGGTTTTAGTGACCCTATATTTTACAGACCTTCAGAGCACATGATTTTTGGGGTAATGTGGTCGGTATTACGCCCGTGCTGCTTTACTTTCCAGAAAAAAATCTGGTACCCATTTAAGGCTGGGTGAACCCGAAGCTGTCGGTTGGGATCGAACCCTACCCCTTGTCCTTTGTAGTCCAGTTCACTAACCACTGAGCTATCGCAGCTCCCTATAATCAAGAGAATGGTGTGGGCATATTTGCTCATGTGATGAGAAGAAAACACATTAGAATCATAAAGCAAGCACTCAAGTTTGAAACAACAGGAGAAAGAAAAATAGACTTGACCTTGAGAGAGACTAAGAGTGACACTGATAAGAGAGACAAGGACAGCAGGCAAATAAACTGTCTTTGAGAGAGAGAGAGAGACACTAAGTGTAACACTGATAAGAGAGACAAGGATATCAGGCATATAAGTTGTCTTGGGAAAGACTAAGTGTAACACTGATAAGAGAGACCAGGATACCAGGCACTAACTACCTTACTGAGATTGAGAAGATTGTGAGTTTGCACATATCTGGGGCTTATGATAAGATATATTGCACATAACTTGGGCTTAAAAAGTAAAGTGCCCCGTCATGCCAAGTGGCGTAATAGGGAATATGGTGTTAGTGACCATTATATTTTACAGACCGTCAGCACATGATTTTTGGGGTAATGTGGTTGGTATTACGCCCGTGCCTCTTTACTTTCCCAGAAAAAATTCTGGTACCCATTTAAGGCTGGGTGAACCTGGAAGCTGTCGATCAGGATCGCACCTGACCTCTTGTCCTTTCTAGTCCAGTTCGCTAACCACTGAGCTATCGTGGTTCCCAACTTGGGCTTGTGACAAGATAAATTGCAAGTTTGATATCTGGCAGCACTGAAATGTGACATTTGACAAAACTAAAAGTATGATGATAATGTTTACCATGTATATGAGAGTTATATGTAGTTTACATCCTCTAGTAGCTGTGTTTCAGATTCTAGCCACTGGTGTCTGCCACACAGATGCCTATACCTTAGATGGCCATGACCCAGAGGTGCCTTTCCAGTAATATTAGGCCATGAAGGAGGTGGTATTGTGGAGAGTGTTGGAGAGGGAGTCACATCTGTAGCACCTGGTAGAGTTCCTTGTTGTGTTATCAACGTGTTGTTTTGTTTTATTTTTTTTTCCCATTTGTTAATCGTGTTTATAAATATTTAAGATTGCTGACTACATGTTTAACCTTTCTATATCTTCTTCGGCTTTTCACATTATTTTACAGTTCTTTTTATTCTCATTTTCTTTTACCGGGCATGCTGCCATTATTCTCCAATCCTACAGATTCCCTGGCAGACCCCAGAAATGGAATGCCATGATAAAAAAGATAAAGATGCTGTCTTTAATTAATAATTAGAGTGCTGCATCACCTAACTTGTCAAAAATGACTACTTAAGTCACAGCTTTATTACTTGTTGTTCCTAATTGTATGGCCCTTTTCGTCTTGTCAAACTGTCTAGTAGAGGCTATTGTGTGTATTTTTTTAGGTTTTTGTTTTTGTCGAACAGCTTCTCTCGTGGCTAATTCTACCAATGTTTGACAAACACACATGACACAGAATGAACAAGTCAAGGTCTTAGCACGTTGCAGGACAGTTAAGTTGGTTATTTTATCCTGCATTTGATGTGCATTATTCTGCGGAGACATCACATGTGGAAGACATTTAGTCTTTTTTCCGGTTTGAGTATGTTGTCCAGGTTTCAGATCCATATAATAGTGTGCTAAGCACACAAGTTTAGTATTACTGTTTTCTGAACATTAATTGACAGTGAAAAAATGTCGCATACTTTGTTCAGATTGTTGATCAGCGATTGTAGCATGGCTTCACTATGAGCGACTAGGGCTGCATTGTCAGCAAATAAAAGTTCTTTAAGTAGGGCAACATTTGTTTTTATTTTTGCTCTTAGTCGTGCTAAGTTGAACAGTGAGCCATCTGATCTTGTGCGAATGTAAATATCTCCTGAGTTATTTTTGAAGGCGTAATTTAGGAGGGCAGCAAAAAATTACCAAAAGGGTGGGGTCAAGGACACATCCCTGTCACTCCATTGTTGACTTTGAAACTCTCTGATGAACTCCCATCAAAGTAGATTTTAGCATTCATGTCTTCATGGAAGGACATAATCAGCTTAAGTAAAATAAGTGGGCAGCCTTTGCTTTCTAAGACCAATTCCTAGTTAGTCACAAGACATAAGCACACATCGAAATAGGAACACTTTCTTGACCTCAAAGTCACAACAGCATGCTAATGTTTTGGGTGCTAAAATGTTCCATTCTCTAGGCAGTTATTGTGAAAAACACAGGTTGCATGTAAACACTGTGCACACATTTTGCATTGAAAGTTGTGCAGAGAGTTACTTTGCATTTTTTACTTTTGTATTTGCCTGACAGCTATTTCTCTTCATTGTCCATCCTTAATCCTACATTACGACACCTACCTGTGGAGTCATGTTTTTACGACACCTCCATAAAAATTACAAACACCCTTTGTGGTTTTGAGAAATAATATTTTCTTTTAACTTTTGCTACAAAGCTTTGCATTTACATAAGAAGGGCTGTGGGAATCAGATGTGCTAATCATTTGCAGGCTTAGGTCTGATTTACGGTCCAAAATTTGATCGCATAGCGCTATTGAGTGGCACCCTATTTATTGACAGCTTTATTGGACGGTGCCTTGTTGACACGCCGGCTAGAACTTTTGCTTCAAAGCTTTGTGTAAGAGAAGCAGTGGCAATCAGATGCAGTAATCATATCCTGATTGCTGATTCCATGTTCACAAAGTTTGTTCGATCAGTGCCTTATCATCTCTCATTAGTGGAAGAGATTTCCACAGATAGAAGTAAAAAAAAGATGTATTGGTTTTATGGTCAAATGTATTAAAAGCCACAATTTTACAATAAATTATTTAGACTTTTTGACAAAGTGCGCGTGGCATTTGAAAAAAAAAAAATCTGCCAACAATGACTTGTCAGTCATCACCAGGGGGGATAATTAGGAAGGTACACAGAAGGACAGCATTTTTGCCAGGCAAACTGTTGAATAGAAAAATGTTTATTTTGCCTTCATCATTTTTATGAATATATCATAATCTAGGACAATGAGTGTAGTTGGCTCAACATGTCCATCTTCATTATGGTATTTTTGAGCATGGGCTTTCAAAGTGTCGCTTGTCCAATCTCTTTATATATATCTACACACATATTATATAAAGTCATCGTCCATATATACACAAATATTGACTCGCGTCCCGGTGATCAATAGTGTGTTCAGTAATTCTATTAGATAGCTGTGTCCGCGGCTCCCAGTATTTGAGATTCTTCGTACTTACTGTTACTTGTGTCAGCGACTGTTGGGCATCCACCTATGTATTTATCATACACTCTCGTTCAATTGTTTATAATGCCTAACTTAAATCATCCACTTCATAAGGAAACTTAACTCTTTTCCTTCAATCTCATAACTTAATTATTTCTCACATTTCTAACTCAACTGAACTGCTTGAACACCTTGACAGAGAGCCAACTAGAATAATTTCTGAACAACCATTGTGTTCTCCAAATATATAACAATATTCTCTCAATATTCCAGTGGTCTCTTTCTTCCTCTGACAGTTCCTGATGTTTTTTTCTTGCTCACTTATCCACTCTCTTACTGGTCTCAGCTTTCATATGCGCCCATCTCCTTTAGTGTCTAAAGTCCGCCTTATTTAGTGCCCACAGCCCGCCTGATCCGTTTCTCTTTTTTCGTTCCTACCCTTGATATATTTCTCTTCTCGTTCCTTCCCCTGACATATTTCTCTTCTTGTTCCCATAGTTTCTTGAATATTTCATCATATTTCCTCAATCTCTATATATTGTCTATGTTTCATTTCCTGTGCGGACTTCTCCATGATTTAGGTCCCCGCATGTTCACTACTTCCTATGGTGCTATATGATCCCTTTATGTTTTTCTCTCCATGACTTCCAATAGGTGTGCCATCTTAATGCTTCCCTGTCTGCTTTCAAACTCCCTTGAGTGTTTTAATCTCCTGTCTTGTTCCTGTACTGCTCTCGTCCTCTAACAAGGTTACCTTTTCTCTTTGATCCTTCTTCATTTAGCAGAACTGGTCAGTCTGTTTCCAGAGGCACTATGGAGAGGTTGAGATGGAACTTGATCAACTCTTGCCATTGATCCTGACACAGGCAGTCAGTTTTGAGTCACTTACTGCTTTCAGCCTAAGGACTGTTTAGTGTTTTAGCCCCCATTTTGCTTTTTCAAAAAGCATACTTTATTTGAAGGTTTTGGAAAGAGCAGGTGGCCAAATGGATAAAAACCACTACGATTTTCAACTCGAGTGTTTTTATATTTCAATTATGGTGGGTCAAGCAGCTCTTTTCTCACATGAGGTGAAGTAAGAACTCTAACCTAAACATCTTGTGGTGCTGCTCCTTGTGGCCTTTAATCCCACCTTACAGACCTGGCAGACCCCATAAATGGGACAAACTAGCTGTGAACCGTCTACCGGGGCCGGCGTGACCTGGCGGGACGGAGAAACCGAAGAGACATGTGACTGTGGCCAGAGCCAGGCGTTCAGGTGCTGGGAGAGGTCTGTGTCTGTGACTAGGGCAGGTCTTTGCTGGGCTACAGAGTTCGTGCATCTGAGCTGAAGCCATCTTCAGTGTGTCACTAGTGTGTGGTAGGCATGCTTCATACTGCAGGGAATAGGCATGCTTCATACTGCAGGGAATAGGCATGCTTCATACTGCAGGAAATAGGCATGCTTCATACTGCAGGGAATCTGAGTGCTGTGAAGTTGTCCGTTGTGGAAATGAAGATGACCTGTCAACTGAACTGAAGCAGTAATGACTGTTTCTTTTAATAGTTTTATTTCATCTCAGTAATAACATGTAGTAGTGATCTCTGCAATATGTGCCATTTTGGCAAGCAAAGTATCTATTTTTGAGATTCCTATGTGCCGTCTTCGGCTCAAAAGGACAATAGATAGATAGATAACATGTAATCATCTGTGGTCACACTTGATTTAATGTTTAATTTTTAAAAAATAAAATTATTAAAGAAGGTGCATTTCATTTGTACAATTAAGAGTTCTATGTTCTAATTCTGTAATTTGGTGTCGATTTTTATAACTAATATTCTTTATCTCCAACCTATTACTACTCTAGGAGATCATGTGATTCCATTGTACACACCTCAGTGTTATGACTGCAAATTCTGTAAAAACCCTAAGACCAACTTGTGTCAAAGAATCCGGTAATTATAATTTGTTTCTTTGTCCTGTTCTTTTTGTTTGCAGCTCTATACAAGTGTGAAGATCAGAACTATCAAAATATCTATTTTGTTGGTCGATGACAACGGAAGAAAAGAAATTGAATATTGAAAAAAAAAAAAGAACAAATAGCCAATATCCTCATGACTTCCTTTTCTATGCTTGAAGAAAGAACAAATGAACAATCTTGAGACTGAACAGCAGACTGAAAGGTAAGTGATACCAGGGCCTACATTGTACAGGCCAATCTACTTCAGATCATGCCCTAAAACATGTCAGCTATACAGAGAACAAAGAACAGAATCAGGCCACATGAAAACGAACTATAAGATAATTATGAAGACTTCCTGCTGGTGGCTACATTCGTGGGGGATTCTGTGTTTATATTATTGAACAAAATGATTTCCTCCAACATGATTACACTTAATTGTGAAAATTGCTAACAAACCCTATTTTAAAAAAAGGTTATTGATAACTAATGGTATGAAAATTAAAAGTGCAAACAAATCTATGTCAATAGCAATGAGAAAGGGGAGCTCATCAGTGTTATATAGAGCTAATTCTGGTCTATACAAGCGAATCACAGACAGTAAACAAACAAATGAAAAGACGATTAGAGGCCACAGAGGTGGGATTTCTCAGAAGAATGTTGAGAGTTCCCTGGACAGCTAAAAATACCAACAAGGAAATTTTCAAAGAGGCCAACACAAAAAAAGAGCTCCTAAAAATATCAAAAGAAACTACATTTTTTCAGGCACATCGTGAGAAGAGAAAAGCTGGAATACTTGGTTACAGCGGAGCCGCGATAGCTCAGTGGTTAGTGACTGGACTACAAAGGACAAGGGGTAGGGTTCGATCCCTACCAACGGCTTCCGGTTCACCCTGTCTTAAATGGGTACTCAATTTTTTTTCTGGGAAAGTAAAGCAGCACGGGCGTAATACCGACCACATTACGCCAAAAATCATGTGCTGAAGGTCTGTAAAATATAGGGTCACTAACACTATATTTCCCTATACGCCACTTGGCGTGACGGGGGTACTTTACTACTTTTTACTTGGTTACAGCTGGCAAATAGGAAAAAAGAGATCACAGATGACAAACAGAGAAGATACTACATAGCTTGGTGTCGGCATGGAAAACGGTCAACAACAGAATTTATGCAATACTCTGTGGACCAAAAATTGTAGAACATGATCACCTACGCCAATCTGTATGGCACATGATGATGGTGATGAATGAATCACGATACCTGAAGTAAATTCTTGTACAGGGGACAGTTCATAGTTAAAACACTAGTACAAAGTTAGTAGCATGTATTATGATGCAAACAAGGGCCTGATATGAAAGATAAATAGTTTTAAATGAGCTTAAAGTGTTTCCCATTGTCACTACAAATGGCAATGATAAAATATCTTATGAAACATTTTATTTTGTAGTTCCTTTATAGCAATGTAGTTTATCTGCTGCTCTATCTGTTGATTAGTGCGACCCAGGGTCAAGGTCTGATGCCTGATGGTACACGACGCTTTACGTGCAAGGGAAAGAACTGTTCCACTTTATGGGTTGCAGCACCTTCTCTGAGTACACAGTATGTGCTGAGATTTCTGTGGCCAAGGTGAGACATTTTGTTATAATATATACTCAGCTAGAAAAATAATAATTAGATCTCTGAATTTTAGCAAAATAATAATTAGATCTCTGAATTTTATAAATTACTTTGTGAATCAACACTCAACAAAGTATGAAAATATTTGTTTTAAAGTTTCTTTTTAACCCTTTCATTACCGAAGCACTGACCAGTTTTTCACTTCCTGAATCCTAGGAGAAAGGGGGATAATTTATAATTATGCATAATTATCAAGATGTCAACAATAACAATTAATTTAAAAAGAAATCTGCTAATCCTTTCACACTCAGACTTGAAAGTTCACAAAAATTGGACTCAGTTTTCACTAAAAGTAAAGCTAAAGCTAATCAGAGAAATCAAAGGTTCTAAATTTCACTGCCAAACTTGGAACTGACTGAAAACTAATTAAAAATTTGTTAAACATTTTTGCAAAAAAAAAAAAAATCAAGTTTATTGATTCACCAAATGTCATTGTCACAATAAAGCTTGATAATGTATAAGAACAGACAGCCAAATGTCAACTTTGTAGACAAAACATACAAGAAAGAGAAGACATATTCTACAAATGCAGCACAATCATACAAACAACACAAAAGGTCGACATACAGATCTATTGTGTTCAAAACACTGCCAATAACAAAAGCTCAAGAATACTTCACAAAGTCAAATTCAAATTCAAATGCTGCCATATTTCAATTTAGCCATTTAATCCTAACCTGCTTTATAGATGTATGATAAAAAATCAATGTCCATGTTTAAAGCAACATAATTTTACTTCTGAGAATGAAGAAATGAATATCTTCAATTATATTTTTGAATAGGAAGATGCATTTTTGAGTCATTCCATTCCTTAGTTTGCTACATTTATTGGTGACAAGTGAAAGGCATCAGTCTTGAGTGTGTTTGTCTTAGAGATGCAGATGGGACACCACACCTCTTAAAAATAAACTCAGATATAGGGCTCCTTTTGTCTTTTTGTTGCCTCTGGCTCTTCTGTACTTACAATAGACTCTTATTGCACAACCAATAGATTGTGTTATGTAATTTCTTATGGACATGTCTCTTAACTACACAGAAAATATATGTAACACTTATATCATCCACCTTTGACTGATATAGATGTGATCATCTTTGTGTATCATAATTCTTTGAATTTGAAAATGAATTAAAATTACAAGTTTTAAGAAAAATGGTAATGTCATAATTGTAGAAGTACTTACCCTTGTACAATCTAATTAGGTAGAATATGTTTCCATAACAAATGAAATATGAATTGTAAGCTTTGTTTTCAGCTGTATTAACAGTGCCCAATATCATCCTTGGTATCACTTTTCTTATCCTCAGTGTCTGATCTACAATCAAAATCATTGAAAATGTTTGGAAATCTTCTATGATCACTTTCACCATCTTCTTCAGCACACATATCATCTCATCTGTACACATCTCCTCCATAACTGTAGCCAGTGGCTTCACTAAGCAAACAGTGAAGATTATCCTTTTCAAAAATTGTCACAAAAAAAACTTAACAAAATATGACAATTTGTTGAAAATCAACAACTCCTTCGATTTGCTTTCAGTAAAAATGAAAGGAAAGTTAATTTACTAAATATAAAGGTCATAATTTTTAAATGTAAAGAAAATCTAAAGTTGAAATTCCATCAGTAACTCAAAGAATGAGTATAAAAGAGGAACATTGAGTCACTCCAGGAGCGTGACTATTCAGGGTGGTTGCTTCACAACACTTCAAGATTCATATGATTAGTTAAACTGTGACCAAAAGTTCTTAATTAGAGATAGGACACATGAAAATAGTGCATACAATTGTATGACATAATATTGTGATATTACAGAGTGAGTGTATAATTTACTACTAGAAGTAGAATAAAAATCAATTATATGCTTGGTATGAAAGGACAATGCAGACATTGTAAAAATGACACAAAGCCTGGAAGATTACCTGTCGGCTATTGCATTTAACCAGACTGGCTGAGTAGAAACTATTGTGGAACTATTTTTTTTTAAAGAATGTGATAAAATCTGTTATGTTTATTGATATGCTCCTTTTTATTATCAATTTGGTTGCTGTACTTTTCCACAAGCCCTACCAGTTTCTTTATGTTTACACTTACAGGTTGATGCTAAGGCTCCTCTAGAGAAAGTGTGCCTTCTTGGATGTGGAATATCTACTGGCTATGGAGCAGCCCTAAACACAGCAAAGGTCACATTTTGATCTTAATTCACATTGTCTTTATTTGTAGCAACATATTTAATCTTCTTTGTCTAATCTCATGTTGTTTTTAATTGATCCTATGTGGATTTTTCCTCTTTTATGCTTGATTGCTTTGTAACACTGGGAAGTTTGTAGATTTCCTTCATCTCAGGTTCTTAAAGCAGCAAATGTCACTGAAATGTGAAAATTTGTGCGCTTTTTTTTTTTTAAATATAGAAACATGTTTGCTTTTTTTTCCCATACTTATTTTTTAAAATAGAGAATGTCTTTTTTCTAAGTAAATCATTCAAACAAGAAATAAATCAATAAAAAATGAACCAGACATAATTACAGCAAATATGTTTGGTTCTTGGTTGGTACATTTATTGTGTACAAATGTGCCAATAAATTGTTATTCTTATTAACAAAGGAAAATAAAAAAAAGTAAAGTACCCCTGTGACGCCAAGTGGCATATAAGGAATATAGTGTTAGTGACCCGGTACCCATTAAAGGCTGGGTGAACCCGGAAGACGTCGGTTGGGATCGAACCCTACCTCTTGTCCTTTGTAGTCCAGTTCCACTAACCACTGAGCTATCACGGCTCCCCAACAAGGGAAATGATTTCCTAGAATTCCAATGTGATTGTTGTCTGTCTTGGTTATCATAACAATGGGTGATGGTGCTACTAACATCAACAAATAACAGTTTTAAGATTTATTTAATAATAACATTTCATATCAGAATAACTTAGTTAAGCTATTAAATTAGAATATCTTTGTTCAGTGTCTCACATTGCCTTAACCGTTTTGTATTTGTTTGTTGTAAATTGTTTAGGACTCTAAGATTGTGTTTTCTTTTGGTACACAGGTGAGTGCTGGGTCTGTGTGTGGAGTGTGGGGCCTGGGTGCCGTAGGCCTGGCTACCATCATGGGCTGCAAGAAGGCTGGAGCTTCACAGATATTTGGCATTGACATCAATGCTGACAAGTTTGAGGCTGGTGAGTTGCTGTGAGGATCTCTATCAATTAATTTAATACCCATTTGATAGAGCATTCTTTTAACCTTAAAAAAAAAAAATATCTTTACAGCACATATTACCATTGCTGGTATATGCTGAGGTGCTCATGATAGAACCAAGAGATAAAGGCCGCTTTGTCAAAGCAGTCACCACAACGTGTGAGACTCAGGATTTTTAGTTCACCCCCGATAGAAAAAATCCTTTCTGTCTACCACGGGTTTTGAACTTTGTGCGCTGGCTTTTTAGCCAGCGAAACAGTGGTTATAACTGCCCACCCACGTGCACCTCTTTAAAACCTAACAGTGTGAGAATGAATTAAATGCAAGAGTTGTTCATTTAAAAAAGAAAATTGTTGATACCTATTACATATTTAAAAAGATACATGAACACACTATTACAACAAAGTTAGAGAATTACATATTTTCTAATTTAAGCTGCATCTCTTTTCATTGAATTAAATGCTATCTTTAATGTCATGTATTGAAATCTTTTATTTAAATATCTATCTGTTGTCCTATTGAGCTGAAGACAACACATGTGGCAGAAATACTAGACTCTGTTTTATGATCTTTATTATCAAGTGTTAGGCACTGCACATGACCTGCCTTATACCTCACCAAGTGTCCCAGTTCTTGGCAAGTCACTCAATCTCAACAAGGTAGCTGATTCCTGTTGATGGAGCCTTTTGCCTCCATGTTCTTTTTAGTGTTTCTCTAGGTAGGCCTCTTTTTTCTTGTATCCTAGTGAGGAGTCATCCTTCATTTAGTTTTGAGATAAGCAGCTCAGCTAACAATTTCATGCTTTGTTTTGAAAACAATTCTCTTCCTCCTGGACATTGTGTTTCTGGGATACTACTTTTGTATTTTCTTTAACAGAACCCTAAATGTTTCTCTACTTTCTCTGTATCTTGATCAGATTTGTTCAAATTTCTAATTGAAATCATTTGTTATTGAACTTCTTCCGACTGTTTGCTTCATGGTAGTGTCTATTATCATGATGTATCTGTAGACAATTATGTCCTCATTATATAAGTTGAACTAGTGTTTGCCCTAATTTTCACCTTATTAGTTACTATGCTAGATAGCAGTCACTACCTTTACCTCCACGTCTCACCTTGACATATTGTAAATGATTCATCTATCTACTGCTAATCATTACATATTCATTTTAAAGAGAAATTATAATAGGTACTATCATGATGTTGAATTATGGGAATTAATGGATCAGCGTTAATGTAATAGTTTGTTATACGACATGTAGATTCAAAGACATAATATAAAACTGCCCTTCAATTAAAAATCCACAAAATAATGCCTCTAAAAATTCACAGCATCTTGCCTGTTGGTAAATCCACTTTCATGACTGATTTCATTTTGTTCTCTGCTAGTACAATTTGTTATCCTCAGGCCGAAACTTTGGTGCCACTGACTTTATCAACAACCAAAGATTACCCTAACAAGTCCATACAGGAAGTTGTCTTGAGAAAACTGATGGAGGCTTTGATTACCACTTTTGAATGTATCGGGAATGTCCAGACAATGGTAAATTTACTTGTTGTATCAACACATATAGGAAACGTCCAGACAGTGGTAATTACCTATTGTACTAACACATACAGGGATGTCCAGACAGTGGTAAATTACCTATTGTCTAACACATATAGGAAATGTCCAGATAATGGTAATTAGATTATTACAGTAACCTAAGTTGTTCTGTCTACCTGCTTTCTCACCATTAACTGCTTTAATCATTCCCATCTTTATCTTATTTAAATAATTCAATACTTTATCATGATAATTAATCATAATCCCATTTGGCACCCTTTTGAGAGCATAATTCATGTGCAGGGTCTCTCCCTCCTTATCAGGACTTTTTCTTGTGAATGCCAATGTCTTTAAAGGTTTCATGATTTCTCTATTCTTATGTTTTCATAAAAACGTCTTTTTTCACTTTAACTGCAGGATTTCATTCTCACTGTGTACAGAGACTTTTAATTGCAGAATTTCATATAATTGCAGGATTTCATACTCTGTTCACAGAGACTTTAACTGCAGGATTTCATACTCTGTTCACAGAGACTTTTAACTGCGGAATTTCATACTCTGTTCACAGAGACTTTTAACTGCGGAATTTCATACTCTGTTCACAGAGACTTTAACTGCAGGATTTCATACTCTGTTCACAGAGACTTTTAACTGCGGAATTTCATACTCTGTTCACAGAGACTTTAACTGCAGGATTTCATACTCTGTTCACAGAGACTTTAACTGCAGGATTTCATACTCTGTTCACAGAGACTTTTAACTGCAGGATTTCATACTCTGTTCATAGAGACTTTTAACTGCGGAATTTCATACTCTGTTCACAGAGACTTTAACTGCAGGATTTCATACTCTGTTCACAGAGACTTTAACTGCAGGATTTCATACTTTGTTCACAGAGACTTTTAATTGCAGAATTTCATATAATTGCAGGATTTCATACTCTGTTCACAGAGACTTTAACTGCAGGATTTCATACTCTGTTCACAGAGACTTTTAACTGCGGAATTTCATACTCTGTTCACAGAGACTTTTACTGCGGAATTTCATACTCTGTTCACAGAGACTTTAACTGCAGGATTTCATACTCTGTTCACAGAGACTTTTAACTGCGGAATTTCATACTCTGTTCACAGAGACTTTAACTGCAGGATTTCATACTCTGTTCACAGAGACTTTAACTGCAGGATTTCATACTCTGTTCACAGAGACTTTTAACTGCAGGATTTCATACTCTGTTCATAGAGACTTTTAACTGCGGAATTTCATACTCTGTTCACAGAGACTTTAACTGCAGGATTTCATACTCTGTTCACAGAGACTTTAACTGCAGGATTTCATACTTTGTTCACAGAGACTTTTAACTGCGGAATTTCATACTCTGTTCACAGAGACTTTAACTGCAGGATTTCATACTCTGTTCACAGAGACTTTAACTGTGGAATTTCATACTCTGTTCACAGAGACTTTAACTGCAGGATTTCATACTCTGTTCACAGAGACTTTAACTGCAGGATTTCATACTCTGTTCACAGAGACTTTAACTGCAGGATTTCATACTCTGTTCACAGAGACTTTTAACTGCAGGATGTCATTCTCTCTGTTTCCAGAGTTCCTCACTTTCTTCAGAACCAATTAAATGTTTTTCATGTCTGTGTTTCATAACTTATACTGTCTGTGTTTCATAACTTATACTGTCTGTGTTTCATAACTTATACTGTCTGTGTTTCATAACTTATACTGTCTGTGTTTCATAACTTATACTGTCTGTGTTTCATAACTTGTACTGTCTGTGTTTCATAACTTATACTGTCTGTGTTTCATAACTTGTACTGTCTGTGTTTCATAACTTATACTGTCTGTGTTTCATAACTTGCACAATTTATCAAATGTTTCAGATCATGGATCTATCCCCCAATCTTAGTCACCTCATACAACATGCATGGCAGGTGACAGCGACTCTATTCTTTTCTTTCCTGACAGTAATTAGGGCCCCAGTGGACACACAATGTTCATCATGTTACTCTATAACAAAATAAATTATAGACATTTATAATTTATCCATAGCCTATGAAATACTTCATCTGAAGTGGAAAGTCTACGCTATTCCTAATCAGGTTTACAAATATTTTCCCCAGACATATCCAGTTAGTAGAATTCTTTAAAATGTGAATATAATTCGTAAATTCCAAGTTTATAAATCAGTAAAAGACTTTGTATACCATGGGATCGATTGAAACCTGCTGCAGAAGTAATATAAAATGGCCATGCCAGCCACAGTATCATCAATAATCAAGAAAAGAAGGCCATGTGATGAAAAGTAACAACAAGAGAATCTCAAAGCAAGACCTCAAATGGGAAACCAAGAGTAGTAGAAAAAGAGGCCAGCCTAAAGAAACACTAAAAGGAACACTGAGGTGAGAGGCAACAACAGTGGTCATCAGCTTTTTTTTGCAGAGGTTGAGAGGCTTGCCAAAAATGGGGAAAATGGTGAATATAATGTGGATCCTGTGCAAATTTGATGCTTCATAGCAGCGATTTCTGGCATAGAGAGTGTAGAATTTCTATGTGCTGTCTTCAGCTTGAAAGGAGAATAGATAGATATGAATTGATGCATATTGTATGATACATTTTTGTTGGAAGTCAAACATCATTTTCAATCCATTCCTGTATATAGAGAGATGCTTTGGAGTGTTGCCATAAAGGCTGGGGAGAGTCCACAATTATTGGTGTTGCGGCAGCAGGGCAGGAAATTAAGACTCGTCCTTTCCAACTGGTAACTGGCAGAGTGTGGCGAGGTTCTGCATTTGGAGGTTAGTGACTCTTTCATAAATGGTCTGCTTGTGTCCAAAACATATTACTGCTCTATTACCATATGTGTAGTTCTGAAACAAGGGAGAAAACTCCACTCCATTAATTGCATGTTGACTTTTAAATAATTTAATTTGTTTATTTGAATTAAAAGTGATCAGTTTCAGATAAATTTACATTCAGTGCAATAAGAGTATTTAAATGTTCCTATTTCATTGCCAAATTGAAACAAATTTAAAAATAAAAATTGACGTTGCTGAAACAAGACTATGAGCTCATCAGAAGTCATGTGGTTGGTATTCCCTTCTCTCTTGCATAATTAATTCACTATCAAAATTGAATATCAGTGTCACATTTCCTGCCACAAATCACTTAAATTGTACATGTTTCCACTATATCTGTAATCAGTGGCATCACTAAGGAGATGAAAAATGCTCAACACAAACATTAATTAAAAAAATGCCTAACTATCTATCTATCTATTGTCCTTTCGAGCCAAAGACGGCACATAGGGCAGAACCACAATCTCAAAAACAGAAACCTTACGTGCCAAAGTGGCACATATTGCAGAGACTAACTGTATAGCTCAGGTCAAAATAGCATTTCAGAAAATGAAAAACTTCTTTGCAACAAGTCTATCTCAATAGAAAGAGAAATCATCTGTACTATGTAGATACAGTTCTGACCTATGGTAGTGATTCATGGACAGTAGACAAACAAATGAAAAGACGACTAGAGGCCACAGAGATGGGATTTCCCAGAATGTTGAAAGTTCCCTGGTCAGCTAAAAAGACCAATGAGGAAATTCTCAAAGAGGTCAACACAAATAAGCTCCTAAGAAACTACTGCCGTAACTACGGCCTACTGGCCGTAAGTGATCATGTCTCTCCACAACTTTCGATCTTGAGTTATTTATCATTTCTGTTGTTGACCTTCTGCCAAGCCATTCTCTTAAGCTGTCTGGTATTTTTTCTCTTTGCTTCCCTCTATCTCTTTGATCCTCAATTTTCCCAGTTGTTACAATATATTCCAGTTGTTCTCTTCTCATTACATGGCCAAAAAATGATTATTGTTTCTTCATAATATTGGAAATTAGCTCTCTTTTTGCTTTGACCTCTTTCAGAACATTTTCATTACTTTTCTTAGCTGTCCATGGTATTCTCAACATTCTTCTGTAAAACTACATTTCTACAGACTCCAGTGATTTTCTTGTCTGTTGTCCTATTGTCCATGTTTCACACCCATATGTTAAGACTGGCTCTACGTAACATTTAAGAACTCTTTCTTTTTTCTATTGTCAAAAATGGATTGCATAGTATCTTCCTCATTTTTTGGAAAACTGCTTTTGCCTGAGCCATTCTGCATCTCACCTCTTTTGTACATCTTCCGTCTGAAAAGTTGGAATACTTGGTTAGCTTTGTAGGATTAGTTTTATTTACTTACATATCTGTGTGTGTGTTGTTTGTTTGGTCCTCCTGAAGGCCTATTGAGCCGAAACGTCATTCAAATTTGTGTCGTCTATCAATCACGTAAAGCTTTTACCATACCATTTTTTTCTATATTTTTTTCAATTCTTCCTCACATTCAGCTTTACTGCAGCTTTGTGTTTTATGCATTCATTTGCATTTCTTTGCCTTAACCCAATACTTGGTTACAACTGAGAAAATACAGGGAAAGAGAGATCACAGACAACAAAGAGAGAATATACATGATAGCTTGGTGTCATGGCATGGAAAACAGTCAGTAATAGAATTGATACGATGCACTGTGGATAGTCAATTGTGGAAGGAAATGATCGCCTATGCCAACCGGTTTGGCACATGATGATGTACTGTAACCATTTGTAGAAAATCAAAAGCATCTTTATTTTATGTGAGGTAAATACGCACAGGAAGTTTGTTGTTCACAATATATATAGGCTTACATTCTTCCAGTGCCGTCAGATGTCAAGGTCACGCAGGCTTACAGTGTGGCAGTGTGCCACAAGTGCCTATTCCGGGCAAGCTCTTCAAACTTACTAAGGGAGGTTATCCTTGCCTCCATGTCAATGTTCTACTCAGCTTGTCTAAATATCTGTCTTTTTCTAGTTATTTCCCATTTTGGGGTTTTCTTTGTGAATCTTTGGTCATTTCTGCTCATCACATGACTGACATATACATTACTATTTTTAATTTTCCAAAAGTTGACAAAATGAACAAGAAATTGTTTCAGCCATGAACAAACATAAACATAAGACTTTTGATGGCTCTGGCAACTGATAGGTCATCATCATCGAGTGCCTTCTCCGCAACGAAGGTTGGCTACCATGGATCGCCATTCTACTCTGTTTCTTGCTTTGATGGTGCAGGCTGTCATAGATTGACTTGTCCATCTTTTGATGTTACCTCTTGATAGGTCATACAGTGACAATTCTAGATGGTAATGGGTTAAACATTCTTTACCAATGGCCAGTTCAGGAATTCAACTGCAGGTTGTATGTCATTGGAAATTTCAATGTAGAGTTTACTGGACTTAAGTATTAACCCTAGATTACAATACCATCGTAAAAATTACCACATCAAAATACAAATTCTTCAAAATTTGTCACTTTGCCATGGTCAAACATCTCTGCTATGTGTCAAAAGTTTAGAGAAATTACTATTTTTCGAGCACCTATTTAAGTGGTAGTAATTTTTACTACGAATCATAAACATGTCGGTCACAAATAGGTATCATAATTATGAATTAATAGAATGCTTGTTTTCTAAAGAGCAATAGCTGGGAGGCCATTCTCTTGGTCATAAAGTGATGAGTCCTCAGTAAAGTATAGGCTAGTCACACAAACTTATATCTGTGCCAGGTTTAACATGTGAATATGATTCTTGGGCAAGCTGAGTACATCCTGTAGCAACCAGATTCAAACCTCTGGAATAATGAACATGTTTGTGATTATAAAGTATGAAACAAGATCCCTAACCTAGCAGTTCTTTCTGACCTTCAAATCTGTTATTATTCAGAGTATTTGATAAAATACTTATAGATTCATCCTGTGCTTTATGTCATCATTGTTATTTATTGTTTTTTGTGGTTTGTATTTTACATTTCTCATTAAATTCTCTCTGGCTATTGTATCTTGTGTTCTTATTGATTGTTAATGTCTTCAATTTCACACTTCCTGCATGATGTTAGCAAATATTTTAGATACATTTGTTGTGCATCCATTCCTTATGTCTGGAATTAGTAAATACTGTCAGCTGATAATTTATGTCCTTGCTGCACAGGTTGGAAGAGCAGAGACTCTGTCCCCAAGCTGGTAGAGGCCTACATGAATAAGGAATTGAAGGTTGATGAGTTTGTTACTTTCAGTCTGCCTCTTGATCAAATCAATGAAGCATTCCACTACATGCATACTGGACAGAGGTGAGTGACCAGCTAGATATGCATAAGATGTTGCCACAGTGACTTGTTTAGATTAATGTCACACCACACTTAGTTCTGTCATGTAGTGGTCATCATGCTGTTAGATCACAAGTTGTATAATGGTTGTAATTCTTATACAGTGATGCCTTGTGTGTTTAATTCATTCCAGGTTGTACGAACTCTGAATTATTCAAAGTCAGAATCAATATTCCTTATTGGAAATAATGGAAAATGAATGAATCCATTCCCAGACCCTACACAATTCATGTTTTGTAAACTGAACTTAAAATAGCAAATACACATAATTGAAATTAAAATAACACAATTAAATGTCCTAGATATTACATTAAAATAAGGAAATAATAAATAAAATATACAGATACTATATAATAAAATTTAAATTGCATTTATTGTAATTTAGTGAAACGTGGCGATGATCCAAGTAGCTTGTGACACACCTCCTTTCATAATCCTAACAAAGTCTGAGTACAATAATCATTTTCTTTGATATGGGAAACTGACATGACAAGATATTCAAGATCAATGAGATAATTAACTTGGTAGTGCCAGCATGGACAAAGGGGAAGGGAGATAAGTGATGGTTACCTTTAAAAATTGCTGCACCAACAGGAAGTGTTGGGCACAGTAACTTGCCCATTGTTACAAATTTGACACCAACAGCATTAGCTAATTATAAATCTTCAGTCATTTAGTCACGATTCCAGTAACCCCAGTTTTCAGTTTCTTATAAAAAAAAATATCTTGAGAGCATTTAAGTTCTAAAACTTTGCTGGAACGCTTTCTGGTTGGAAAAAAAAAGTGTTAGATGACATTTTTTCACTGCTCCTGAGAAATTCTAATGTTGAAGCATCGAACTCTGAATAAAATTGTTCTTGAATTTAGTATTAGAACTCTATAACTTTTGAAGTATAAGGCCCAGCACTATTACCTGTTTCTTATTCTTATATTTTTCTAACACTTAAAAAATTTTTTTTAAGAAGTAAGTAAAGCCAAGTGGCATATAGGGAAATATGGTGTTAGTGACCCTATATTTTACAGACCTTCAGCACATGATTTTTGGGTAATGTGGTCGGTATTACGCCCGTGCTGCTTTACTTTCCCAGAAAAAAATCCGGTACCCATTTAAGGCTGGGTGAACCCGGAAGCCGTCGGTTGGGATCGAACCCTACCCCTTGTCCGTGGTAGTCCAGTTCACTAAACACTGAGCTATCGCGGCTCCCATTTTTTTAGAAAGGTTAGTGTAATTCCTGAACAAGAGTTATCTACTTCTCTTGTTTTTTCTACAGAGATTTTCCACAAGTTTTCTGTTTTAAGACCAGAATACCTCAGTATATTATGTTGTACTGAATAGAAATTGCTGTTTAATATTTTGCTCCATATTGTATGTGTGTTTTTATTTCTAATGATTAGGAGACACTTTATAAAGTGTTTTTCAAAAGCATATGTTTAACATATTCATTATCTTATTGTTGGAAAAACTGACCTACAATAATAAATGAAACACTTAGTTCTATAAAACCTATTGTGCTAAAAATAATTGTAACTTTTTCTACATTTTTATTGTCATGGAATGCTTTTGTTACATGCTCATAGTTGTTAAAGTTAACATTGCAGCACTCCAGTAAAAACCATAGGTGTTCAAATGGAGGTTAATAAAATCATAGTCATTTTATAATGAACATAGGAATTCTATGGACAAATAATACGATGGGCTGACTCAAGGACAGTTACAGTCATTAAGTCAGATCTTGTGACTCTCACAGAACATATGAATGATTGCTCCATGAATTTGTTTTATTACATTGTTTAAGAGTGATTTCCAGTTTCAGTCCATGATGTAAGGTTGTTTTCTTCATGTTTGCTATGGAGATTGATGTGATGGCCTGAAAAGCTCCTGTCATGGAATATCTTTGTTATTGGAACAGAAATCTTGACTCTTAGATTGGTCCAAGTTGTGAGACAGATATCAGCTGCCTGTCAAAATTGAGAGGCTCACTCAGAACAAGTGTAAACGTGGAAAGCGATATTGCACTTAATAATGAACACCCAGGTATGTCCATGGTGGGTGTAATTAAAAATTGAAGTTGTAAAGGTCTTCAGACTACAAGGGCGTAATATTAAAAAAAAAGACATATTACCAGACTGTGTTGGTGGACATACACAGGGTCAACATTAAGATGTGGGCGTAAAGAAATATTTATGAACTCTTTCCGTACGGAAGCTTTTTATCAATGCAACGGAAGAGATTTCTGAGACAACATTTTTCATGGTTTTAAGAATCAATCTACATATTTTTATTTATCAAACATATAACATATTATATATGAATTTTTAGATAATTGAGCAAGATATTAGATTTCACCAATACCAAGATGATACTTCTTCTTCTTTCCTTCCTCATCTGCCTTTCAGCGTCGAGGGAGATATAATTTGTGGTCTTTTGCCCTACTGTTCGCCTCTGCTGCTGTTATGTTTCCTAGTGCTTCTAATATTCCATCGATCCATCTTTTTCGTGGTCGACCCTTGGGTCTGTTGTTCTCACAACGTTTGTTGAAGGCTCGTTGTGTTGTGTTTTGTTCTTTCTGCCTTGTCACGTGGCCGAACCATTTTATCTGTTGTTTCCTTATATATTCTATGGCTGGGGCTATTCCTAGCTTTTTTCTCAGTTCTTCATTTCTGATCTTATCTCTCAGACTGTTTCCTGTCATTCGTCTAACACATTTCATCTCTGTAGAGGTTATTTTTCTTATTGTTCTTGCATCTAGAGTCCAGGTCTGGCATTGGTAGCACAACGTTGGGATGAAGATTGTATTGTATAGTGCTTGTTTTGCCTCCAGATGATACAAAACATGTAAAAAGAATATAGTTTGATGACAGTTCACACTAATCATATTGAGAGTGACGCACTATGCAGCGAAACACACATGGCCAAAATCGGCATGGCGCACAGTGCGTCTAAACGTTTAGAGAGTTAATAAACACATGGGCGGATAGACACGCAGGTGGATAAAAATGAATTCCAAACATATAAAAACACTAACTCTTAGACCCCATTAGAAAAAGGCAGCTAGCAACAACAAGCAGCGATACAAACTTTAGAGTTTAGCATTGAAAGGTAGAGATAAGCACAGATTTGTGATAACGAGCAATAATTAGCAGAGAGCAATTAGTAAGGCTGTAATTACTAGTAGATGAGAAGTTAATAAATAGCTGATGTAGTCAGTCCACAACAGGACTAGTGTTTAGACATCTAGAAATGTGTTCTGTGATTGACTGATTTCAGGATTATGTGAGTCCAGTGATTATCTAGACCACCCAATAGTTTGATTATAATAATACTGACTATTTTATTATGTGAATGTGATAATATAACTTGTGACTGTAGGAATGTAATAATAGTACGTAAATAATATGTTTTCGTGTGGTAGAACGTAAACCAGTCTTCGGTTGAACGTAGTTGAAAGTTAAAGCACCACATACTTTACACAAGGATGTGTGGCAAGACACACTGTGGGTACTGTGCAAAGTCTGATGATAACAAAATCATCGGAATATAGAGAGACTTCCTGCCCTAAGTGCTGTTTGGCTATAAAGGTAAAAAGATAAAGAGAACAGCAGAATTTCCTCCTGTTGTGTCTTCTTATATTGACTTAATTGCTGTAATGTTACCAATTTCTATTTTCTTGTTTCTTCAGCATCCGATCTGTTATCTTGTATGGTGACTAGAAAAAAATGGACAGAGACAGCAGATTGTGTCAATGTTCACTGAACATTATCCTCATCAACACAGTTTTACCATTGAGCTAGACCAGTTAACATTGTGTGCACCTGCTGAATGAATATTCTTTTTTGTTAGTGATTGTTATCAGATTTATATGAAAAGTGTTGATTAATCTACAAATGTTACTCTTTTATATTGAACACTGTGGGAATACTAAATATTTTAATTGTTTTGCTATTTATGTAGTTAATATTATTTTTTTATTATTTCATTTTATCTACTTTTTAGATTTTTTTTCTAAATAATGAAGACGACATCCATAGTGGTAACGAAAATATTTAGCAAATATTGTCTTCAATTTTATGAAAAAAAATTGTTATTGTTTTTTCTGATGCCAGTATTTCTCCAATCCATGCAAGTTTTCCCAGAAATTCACTGATTGATGTGTTTGTGTTAGTGATGTGGTACTTCTGGGAATTTACGCTAGAAGCTTCTAATTCTCAAAGACAATGTCTCATAGCAAGTACAGAGTGCCCAAAACCATAGCACACATGACTGATAACATAGTAACATTACCTTTAAGAGTTGAGCCAAGTTGTGTAATTTCACTCAGTGCCAATTAAACAGTGATAATATCTGAAGCAACTTCTGTATTTAGCTGGTGCTTTGACAAATTACAAACACACAAACAAAAATAATAAAACAAGACTGCCATTAAGTTTGATCAGCTTTGTTTATTACTTTATGTTACTCCATGTGGAAGTTTATTGTATTCTTTTATTTGTGAACAGCGTTGTTGTTGTTATGCTGTAATGTCTACTTAAACTAAACTAAATAGCTAAGCTATTGTCAGTCGAAATAATATTTGGAGGTCCACCAGCACAACACAAAATTAGATACTTAAAAATATATAAAGCACATTCAGTGTTTTTTTATGGATTTGAAATGGAGAATAATAGAATAAGAAACTTCAGTACTATCCATCACTTCACACAATCCTGCTTTAAAAGTTGTAAGGTTTAACAAGCCGCTATCGTAAAAACGATTTTGTTAATGAAGCGTAGATCTGATACAGGGATACAAGCAAAGAAATTAGAATCAGAGTAGCTAAAGCAGCAATGTCTTTCAGAAGCCTTGAAAATTTGTGGAAATCAAAACTCATCAACACAAACACAAGACTTAGACTATTCAAATCAAATTTACTATCAACCCCTACGTATGCGTGTGAAAGCTGGAAAACAACAAGAGATATAGAAACAAAGTTGAACGCATTCGAAAATAAATGTCTAAGGAAAATACTTGGTATATCGTGGAAAGAATTCAAAACGAACGAGGAAATTAGAGAAATCGCCAATCAACCACTAATGTCTTCAGTAATAAAGAAAAGACGATGGTCATATGTTGGACATGTGATGAGAAGAGATATAAACCGAATAGCAAAGCAAGCCCTCATGTGGGAAACAACAGGTAAGAAAAAAAGAGGAAGACCCAGAGAGACGCTGAGAAGAACATTGATGAGAGAGGCAAGAGCAGCAGGAATCAGCTCCCTCAGTGAGATAGAGCTGCTTGCACAGAACAGAGACAAATGGCAAGATTTGATAAAATATCTTTAAAAGAATTGAAAACTGCTAGAACAAAAATTCAGATGGAGTATCTTGGTCTACGTCCTATCGGCCGGCTACAGATTTTAAGGCCAATAGATAGAGATAGTAGTAGACTCCGTCAGTCAATGTTTGACTATGGATTTTTTAGCGCTCCTAGAAATGTTATTTTTTCTTTTCTTTCACAGTGTATTCTCTTTTTCTATGAATCTGTTTGAGGTGGAGTGTGTTACCAAAGATTGCGGTCTGCAGCAATTATTTCCCACGCTGCAGGGTTTATAAGAAAGTTATAATAACTTTTGGACTAAACAGAATCGGCAAATAGTAATGGTTTTCAAAGGTTGCAACTATGAGGACAGGCACGTTAATAGCAGGCAGATGCTGAGGCAGTATAGACTATGTACTCAGTAGGAATCCAGAAACAGTCACGAAAACTGCAATGTAGTGGACTCAGGCCAAAAAAAATCTGAGAACCATGAAAGTAGAGATGCTCAGTTGGGATTAGACTGTCAGAGGATATACTCCATACATTGCCACGAGGTTTCTTGATTACTAACTGCTTTGTTACCGCAATGTTGTTAGGGACTAGAAAAGCTGTTGCCAGAGGCTGCAGACATTCTTGTTGACTAAGAAAAATCTGTGCTGTATTAGGAAACTTCTGTTCTATCCATAGAACAATTTCATTGCAGTCAGGATTTATCCATGTCCACACTACTACAAGATACAAGAAAACACAGTGTAAGATTATCAACACCAAAGGCTAAATGATCATCTTATACAGATGTTTATCAGCTCAAGTATCTGAATTCATACTGTGTACATGTCTATGGAGCACACCCTTATAAAACAAGTCATGTAGAAAATTGGCCAACAATCCATGTAATAGTAATTTGAAAAAAAATTACTATTTGCCAATTCTGTTTAGTCCATAAGTTATTATAACTTTCTTATAAACCCTAAAAAAAACAATAACATTTTTACAAATTAGCTCTGCATTTCTTGTGGAAAAAAAGCTGCTTAGGGTAGAATTGGCATGTTAGTTTGGTAAGTCTCATGTTATGTCCTAAGTAGAGACAACTGTGAATACAATCTTAAATAACTGCAAGCTGAAATGTGCAAGACTTTGTGTACAAAGCATAGTGCAACTCAAACATTGAAGTATATTTTTGTTATTTTATTATTATCACTGCTCATGAAGTTTTTTTTCCAACGTTTTGTCAATGTATGAATGTACAATACATCCGTTCTGTTATTGTCAAAGGAATTCATACATCTCTTCTGTTATTGTCAAAGGAATTCGTACATCTGTTCTGTTATTGTCAAAGGAATTCATACATCTCTTCTGTTATTGTCAAAGGAATTCATACATTTGTTCTGTTATTGTCAAAGGAATTCATACATCTCTTCTGTTATTGTCAAAGGAATTCATACATTTCTTCTGTTATTGTCAAAGGAATTCATACATCTCTTCTGTTATTGTAAATGAAATTCATACATCTGTTCTGTTATTGTCAAAGGAATTCATACATCTCTTCTGTTATTGTCAAAGGAATTCATACATCTGTTCTGTTATTGTCAAAGGAATTCATACATCTGTTCTGTTATTGTCAAAGGAATTCATACATCTCTTCTGTTATTGTCAAAGGAATTCATACATCTGTTCTGTTATTGTCAAAGGAATTCATACATCTCTTCTGTTATTGTCAAAGGAATTCATACATTTGTTCTGTTATTGTCAAAGGAATTCATACATCTCTTCTGTTATTGTCAAAGGAATTCATACATCTGTTCTGTTATTGTCAAAGGAATTCATACATTTCTTCTGTTATTGTCAATATTTGTGTTTGATGTCATATAATGAGCAGCCAAAGTGAAACATGAGATTTATACAAGGGAAAGTAAGTTGATTCAAAGCATTCATTCTTGTTACTGGTGTCTTTTGTCTGTTAAATTCCACCATAAACTAAGATGTGATGGCAAGTCAAAAAACGAGTTTGTGACAACATAAAATAATGTAGATCTGGAGAATTATGTGTTTTTGGACATTCATTCATTGAGCTATGAAGTTTAAAATCTTTCAGTCTTGTTTCATTTGGCACATTTTTTTGTGGTCATCAAATGACTATCTGGCAATGTGGCAGAGGAAAGATTTCTGAGATACATCTATACACGACTGATACCGGTAGGATACAAGACTTACTGACACAGTGAAGCACAGTTTTCTTGAAGTTTGAATAGAAAATTCCAGAGACTTACATTGACTTAACACATGTCTCAACCATTTTTATCTGATCATCATCATGTGCCATGCTAGTTGGCGTAGACGATCCTGCCCTCCCATAATATTCTATCCACTGTACATCATATCAATTCTGTTGACTGTTTGTCATGACTCCAAGTTATCTAGTATTTTCTCTCTTTGCCATCCATGATCTTTCTTTCCCTGTATTTTGCCAGTTGTAACTAAGTACTCCAACTGTCCTCTTCTCATGATGTGCTCCAAAAATATTATTGTTTCTTTCTGGTGTTTTTTAGAAGCTCCATTTTTGTGTTGACCTCTTTAAGAATTTCCTCTCCGGGCTTTTTATCTATTCAGGGAACTCTCAACATTTTTCTGAGAAATCCCATCTCTGTGGCCTATAAACATCTTTTATTTGTTTGTCTACTGTCCATGATTCACTTTCATAGGTCAGAATTGTCTCTATATGCACTGATGAACTCTCTTTTAAAACTTGTTGCACAAGATATTTTTCATTTTCTGAAATGCTATTTTGGCTTGAACTACTCAACTTGTTATTTCTGATCATAGCCTCAATAACAACAAAGCAACTCCATTATACGAGACTTGCAAGTACGACTTTCTCCAGCTGACAGAAGTACCCATCACTTGGAATCTTTACCCCCCTACACTTCTTGATAAATTTGATGTGTATTTATGCTTGAATGACCACAAAGAATTATTTTTATAGACCAACTTGAAAAAGCATGGTTACTATGGTTACAGTTGTACATTAGAGAATACAAAAGAACTCTATCTCCATGAACAAATGTTACAGTTGTACATTAGAGAATATAACAGGACTCTATCTCCATGAACAAATGTTACTATTGTTACAGTTGTACATTAGAGAATATAACAGAACATCTCCATTAACACATTATGTAACTATGGTTAATCCCGTGTGTTACCTGGGCCTCATTATGAGGGAGGTAAAGAATAGTGACACTGTGACCTTCCAGGTATGTCATAAGAGGCGACTAAGGAGGTTGATCGATGGCTTGACAAGCTGTCATTGTAAAAAGTACTGTTATGGAAACAGCGCCATAGATTTTAGAGCAGTGATCTGTGCAATATGTGCCATTCTGGCACGCAAGGTTTCTGTTTTTGAGATTGTGGTTCTGCCCTATGTGCCATCTTCGGCTCGAAAGGACAATAGACAGATAGAACTATGGTTACAGTTGTACATTAGAGAATAGAATAGAACTCTACTACATGAGCACATCATGTAACTATGGTTACAGTTGTACATTAGAGAATAGAATAGAACTCTATCTCCATGAACACATCATGTAACTATGGTTACAGTTGTACATTAGAGAATAGAATAGAACTCTATCTCCATGAACACATCATGTAACAGTGGTTGTAATTTGGGGTGATGTCACAAAACATCCTCACAAATGTGGCTTGAGGAGGTCTTCTGATGAGTAACGCCAAAATATGATCGTCTGACTCAGGAAGCTGTGGATGGCAACAACAGCGAGGCGGGCACTGCCTTCCTCGACATAGCTTTATAATAAGACATACTAATGGAGTGAAGCCACGGTAGAGCAGGAGTCTACTGAGGACATGGAGTCTGATTCGATTCTGATTGCGTCTTCTGGTTTTCTATCTATTGACCTTTCGAGCCGTAGCCGGTCCATAGGGCGTAGACCAATATACTCCTCTTATCTGAATTTTTGTTCTAGCAGTTTTTAATTTTTTTAAAGATATTTTATCAAATCTCGCCATTTTTCTCTGTTCTGTGCAAGCAGCTCTGTCTCATTGAGGGAGTCGATTCCTGCTGCTCTTGCCTCTCTCATCAATGTTCTCAGTGTCTCTCTGGGTCTTTCTCTTTTCCTCTCACCTGTTGTTTCCCACATGAGGGCCTGCTTTGCTATTCGGTTATTATCTCTTCTCATCACATGTCCAACATATGACCATCGTCTTTTCTTTATTACTGAAGATATTAGTGCTTGATTGGCGATTTCTCTAATTTCCTCGTTTGTTTTGAATTCGTTCCATGCTATACCAGTATTTTCCTTAGACATTTATTTTCGAATGCGTTCAATTTTGTTTCTATATCTCTTGTTGTTTTCCAGCTTTCACACACATACGTAAGTGTTGATAGTACATTTGATTTGAATAGTCTAAGTGTTGTGTTTGTACTGATGAGTTTTGATTTCCACAACTTCTCAAGGCTTCTGAAAGACATTGCTGCTTTAGCTATTCTGATTCTAATTTCTTACTTATATCCCCTTCTCGATCAATGTGACTTCCAAGATAGATAAAGTGGTCGATCTCTTCCACTGGTTTTTTTTTTTTTTTTTACATGTATATTCTGTCATCTGTTGGAATTAAGCTTTTCATGACTTTATAGTCTTTTCATGATTGATCTCATGAAAGACTAAAGTCATGAAAAACTTAATTCTAAATATGGGAAACATCAGGATACAGAAAAATAGGAAGACCCAGAGAGGCACTGAAAAAAACACTTAGAAGAGAAGCAAAGTTAGTAGGCATAGGCTCATTAGATAAGATCAAACATTTCGCCCATAATAGAGATGGAGAACACAACAAACCATATGTGGCTTCACGTGAAAGTATGAGATAATTTGTATACGTCACTTTTATAGAACCACACAATTGTCAACATTCCTTTTTTTCCATGCGGTCTGTTAGTGATATTATGGAAGTCCATCTTATGGATCATCATCATGTGCCATACGATTTGGCGTATGCTATCATGTCCTTCCACAATCTTCTATCTACAGTGCATCGTATCAGTTCTGTTGTTGACTGTTTTTCCATGCCATGACACCAAGCTTTCTAGTATTTTCTCTCTTTGCCGTCCGCGATCTCTCTTTCTTTGTATTTTGCCAGTTGTAACCAAGTATTGCAACTTTCCCCTTCTCACGATGTGCCGAAAAATGGTGATTGTTTTTTCTGATGTTTCTTAGGAGCTCCCTTTTTGTGTTGGCCTCTTTAAGAATTTCCACGTTGGTCTTTTTAGCTGTCCAGGGAACTTTCAACGTTCGTCTGATAAGTCCCATCTCTGTGGCATCTAATCGTCTTTTCATTTGTTTGTTTACTGTCCATGATTTGCTCCCATAGGTCAGAATTGGTTCTGTATAGCAACGATGAACTCTTTCACTTCTACTGACATAGATTTGTTGCATAAGATATGTTTAATTTTCTGAAATGATATTTTGGCCTGAGCTATTCTGCTTTTTATTTCAGTTGTGCATCTTCCATCTGATGTTATTATTGGCTCCAAGTATTTGACGCTTTGCGCTTGTTTCCGATTTGTCCTGTTTATTTTTATGCTGCATGATGGTAATGGTTGTTTCTTCGATATGACCATTATTTCGATTTTCTTACTATTCTGACTCAGACCTTTCTTGTTGCTTTGTTTTACTATTATGTCTATCATTTCTTGTAGTTCATTCTCTGTCTCTGCTATTAAGAATGTTGTCATCGACATATCGCAAATTGTTTATGTTGTGACCGTTGACTTCAATTCCTTTCTTTGGCTACTATTGATCTCATCATATTTTCGCCGTGCAGTGAAAACAAATCCGGCGACAAAACACAGCCTTGTCTGACTCCTTGTTTTATATATTGAAACTGTTCAGTTTGGTTGCTAATTTTGCTATCTTTACTGAGTCATCGTATTCAGTGGCCATCATGGCGAGTGAGTTCAGTCGTTCTTGTGCTATTGAAGATGGATAATTTGTCAACAATTTCGGAAATGTTCAATTACAGGTTGGTTGCCTTCTGGATGGTGTGATACCAACAAGTTCGTAGCAGTGTCATAACGTTTGGGAGCAAATAACATTTCGTGCTGTCTCTCTTCCAAAATAGACTTATGTTTCTTCTGTTACTGTTTTCATTCTACACTTCTCCGGACCATACGCTTTCACATATTGCGTCTCCATGATTCTCTCATCTTGATGCACTTTCTTTCATTTTAACATTTCAATTCGATGGGAACTCAGACGAAACCAAATAGATAACGGACTTTGTTCAATTGCTTCAACACAACGGTTTCTCGTGTGCGTCCTCTAGTGGGTGTTGTTGTGTTGTAGTTTATTTGCGCTTTTCGGTCCAACGCATCCGACTTCAGCAGGGTATTTTGGAATACCGGGTTGCTTTCCCTTTTCGATCTCTACGCGCCTAGTCAGGCTAGTCTGTTTCTAGAGGCACCATGAAGAGGTGGAGTAGAAACTGAATAGTTCTGGCTCAAAAATTCTGGCGTTAACCATAATCTATGAGCCGCTGACAGCTCTCAGTTCTGTTGCTATCATGCGCCTTGCCTTCCCATGTTTGATCAATTGTTGCGAGGTCCCTAAAAGCCATGTGGCCCTTAGGTGACGCCTACCCTACCTATTGAATTAACCGGCGCTAAGTGACAGTTTTTGAACATCGGTTTTCATCGACAGAATTCGTTCCCATCCCAATGCTTCATTTCTTTACCATTTTCGGAGGGAACAAGATAAACGGTCCAGGAATAGGAAACATAACAACTTGAACTGTTTAACCACAAGATGTCTGCTACGATTGTTTTCCTGTCAATCGTTAGTGAAATAGCGAGCCAGGCAGGTGGTGAGGGCGCTCACGAGTGACTGGGTCACGTTATCTGACAAGGACAAAGTGTGTCACCGAGATTACACATCAAATTATCCAACACGACTTTGTATTTCTCTTATGTGTGTTTATGGATTACTTTATGGTAGCGTGTCATTGACCTATCTAGCACATCAGCCGTGCACAACAAACACGTGTGTTCAGCTCGTTCACGGTCTACAGGTAAGTCTTAGTTGATAGTATGTGCAATCAAATCTCCCGCTGTTTCAGTAGAAAATAATGCTTTATTTTTGTGTTAGATCCATGTTTTCGACACATTTGCGGATTTTCTCCCAGCTGGATTGATTATATGTTTGTTGCAAGCCTGTTGTGAGTTGACTTAGCCAATGAATAATGACCCTAGACGACCGCCCGCTGCTATACAGTTGTCCTTACCTTGACGTGGATTGACAGCTTGAGTACAACAGTAGCACACAAAAACCACTGCCATCTATAGTTTACCGAGGCCTGTGGGCTGAAAGGAATCTCCCAATGTTTGTGACAATTTCAGCAATGCGAGCAGGAGGGGTTGTGGATAAAATGGCTTCAGCCGTCTATAGATCACATATCCGAAGACATCACAAACTTTGGGTGTTTCCGAGATTTCACTCCCAGTCCGCAGGCCTTATTAAAACTATAGATAGATGTGCTAAATCCATGCATGGGGAGGGTATATCCACTCTCTGCAGGTTCCACCAAGCCGGGACAGTCTGCGATTATGGGCCTGTCATAAGAGAGCATTTAGGTCCCACGGGTTGGAGGTTGTACCACAAACAGGAAAGACAACTCTGTCTGTTTCTGCTTGCGGGAAGCTGCCATGACAAGCAGGCGTGAGTTTTTGTCGCCAGGAGAAAGATGTCATGTTTGTACAACGATAGACCAAGTAGCTAGGTAAGAAGCTCGAGCAATGCTGTGCTGGGGAATAGAGGCCGCATGCCCAGTGCTACCTTCATGAGGTGTTCGGGTCAAGAGTTTTTATTTCACCTCCGATAACAAAGAGAACTTGTTGACCCTACTGTGTTTTGAACCCGCGTTCTCTTGTCCTGTCGCAGGATACGCTGTCCATTTGGTCTCTTGTCCTGTCGCAGGATAAGCTGTCCATTTGGTCTCTTGTCCTGTCGCAGGATAAGCTGTCCATTTGGTCTCTTGTCCTGTCGCAGGATAAGCTGTCCATTTGGTCTCTTGTCCTGTCGCAGGATAAGCTGTCCATTTGGTCTCTTGTACTGTCGCAGGATAAGCTGTCCATTTGGTCTCTTGTACTGTCGCAGGATAAGCTGTCCATTTGGTCTCTTGTACTGTCGCAGGATAAGCTGTCCATTTGGTCTCTTGTCCTGTCGCAGGATAAGCTGTCCATTTGGTCTCTTGTCCTGTCGCAGGATAAGCTGTCCATTTGGTCTCTTGTCCTGTCGCAGGATACGCTGTCCATTTGGTCTCTTGTACTGTCGCAGGATAAGCTGTCCATTTGGTCTCTTGTAGTGTAGCAGGGGCATATTATAACCAATGATGGAATATGCAAAATTGAAATAAACAAAAGAATAGGTATGGCAAAAAGTAATTTTAAAGCCATGAAAAATATACTAACAACAAAACAAATATCAGCAGGGCTGAAACTAAGAATGGCAAAATGTTACATCTACTCAATATTCCTGTACGGTGCAGAAACATGGACATTAGACAAGAAAACAGAACAGAAAATTGAAGCCTTTGAAATGTGGATTTATAGAAGAATAGGTAGAATTGGATGGAAACAAAAGATAACAAACGATGAAGTTTTAAAACAAATAAAAATAAAAGAGAACTTCTAAATACAATTAAGACAAGACAAATGAAATTTTTGGGGCATGTTAAAAGACACAACAACCTACTAAAAGTAATATTGGAAGGAAAAATACAAGGTAAAAGAGGCAGACCAAGACTAACATGGACGAGTAACATCAAAAGATGGACAAGTGAATCTATAACAGCCTGCACCATCAAAGCAAGAAACAGTAGAATGGCGATCCATGGTAGTCAACCTTCGTTGCGGAGAAGGCACTCAATGATGATGATGATGACTGTAGCAGGATAAATTATCCATTCGGTATCATGTACTCAGAGAGATTATTCATTCGGTCTCATGTACTCAGAGAGAAACTGCAAGACCAACATATTTGCAATGTGTGAGAGTATTGGACCAAAGCAGGCCAGAATAAAAACAAGAACTGAAGAAATAACACTTTACTTTGGAAAGGATAACGGATATGTGGTGAAAGAGTTAATTCTGTTAGGATAACTAAAGTGAACATTGTTAGACAACTCATCATCATATCAATTGGCGTAGGCGATCATGTCATTCCACAATTTTCTACTCACAAAGTTGATTCACAGTGCATCGTATTAATTTTGTTATTTATTTATTTATATTTTTTTTACTGCTTTCCACCCCATGACACCAAGCTATCCAGTATCTTCTCTCTCTGTAGTCAGTGATCTCTTTCCCTGTATTTTACCAGTTGTAACCAAGTATTCCACATCTCCTATTCTCATGATGTGCCCTAAAAATGTGCTATATATCACTGCAAATTGAAACCAGTAAAGTACAGTTTGATAAAAGCAAGGTAGATAGGGATGGAGAGAGAGATCCATCAACATTCTTGTAGTGTAACTCTCTACTGATCAATTGCAATAAAAATGGGACAAGTACCACCAACAACTGCAACCGACATTTTGAAATCATCAAAAGACAAGACGATCTAATTATAGAAAACATAATAGGAGACATTAATTAATACTAGCGTAGAATCAAGTCCCACACACATACACACTAGCGTAGAATCAAGTCCCACACACATACACACTAGCGTAGAATCAAGTCCCACACACATACACACTAGCGTAGAATCAAGTCCCACACACATACACACTAGTGTAGAATCAAGTCCCACACACATACACACTAGCGTAGAATAAAGTCACACACACATACACACTAGCTTAGAATCAAGTCCCACACACATACACACAAGCGTAGAATAAAGTCACATACACACATACACACAAGCGTAGAATAAAGTCACACATCACCAACGAACACAGCAATGAGTCAATATGGAACGAGTACAGTACACAATAATAGTCACAAACCAATCGTTAAATGCAAGACATCATCATTGACTTTTATTCCTTTATTTTGTTCTTACTGTCCTACAATACGACTACGACTATTTTATTGTCCTACAACACGACTACGACTATGTTATTATTATGGTATCTGTTTTTCTACTGCTCCGTATATGTGTATACAGATCTACCGCACAACTCCCCGCACTTATTTATGCACAGATCTACCTCTCAATTCTCCACGCCTATTTGTACAGTCTGCCCCAATACTTCCAGCTTTACGTTTGTAGCCAAGTTCTTCTTCACAATTGTTCATTCACTATTTGTTATCAGTTCTTCTTCACAATTGTTCATTCACTATTTGTTATCAGTTCTTCTTCACAATTGTTCATTCACTATTTGTTATCAGTCCTAATCCACGTTTGCTCTGTTATCAGTCATAATCCACGTTTGTTCTGTTATCAGTCCTACTCCACGTTTGCTCTGTTATCAGTCCTACTCCACGTTTGTTCTGTTATCAGTCCTACTCCACGTTTGCTCTGTTATCAGTCCTACTCCACGTTTGCTCTGTTATCAGTCATAATCCACGTTTGTTCTGTTGTCAGTCCTACTTCACGATTGCTCTGTTATCAGTCCTACTTCACGTTTGCTCTGTTATCAGTCCTACTTCACGTTTCCTCTGTTATCAGTCCTACTTCACGTTTCCTCTGTTATCTGTCCTACTTCACGTTTGCTCTGTTATCAATCCTACTTCACGTTTGCTCTGTTATCAGTCCTACTTCACGTTTCCTCTGTTATCAGTCCTACTTCACGTTTCCTCTGTTATCAGTCCTACTCCACGTTTGTTCTGTTATCAGTCCTAATCCACGTTTGCTCTGTTATCAGTCCTACTCCACGTTTGCTCTGTTATCAGTCCTACTTCACGTTTCCTCTGTTATCAGTCCTACTTCACGTCTGCTCTGTTATCAGTCCTAATCCACGTTTGCTCTGTTATCAGTCCTACTCCACGTTTGCTCTGTTATCAGTCCTACTCCACGTTTGTTCTGTTATCAGTCATACTCCACGTTTGCTCTGTTATCAGTCTTACTCCACGTTTGCTCTGTTATTAGTCCTACTCCACGTTTGCTCTGTTATCAGTCCTACTCCACGTTTGTTCTGTTATCAGTCCTACTCCACGTTTGTTCTGTTATCAGTCCTACTCCACGTTTGTTCTGTTATCAGTCCTACTCCACGATTGTTTAGTCTCTATTTCAACAGTCCCGTGAATACAGCTCATTCCCCTATATCGCCATGTGGGTTGTAGTTTTGTCTTCCGTGCACTACCAGTTGTGTTCACCACACAAAGAATAATTGAATAGCTGTTCATGCGTTGTTACTAAGCTATTACTGTTACTTAGCTATTACTGTTACTAAGCTATTACTGTTACTAAGCTATTGCTGTTACTTAGCTATTACTGTTACTTAGCTATTACTGTTACTTAGTTATTACTGTTACTTAGCTATTACTGTTACTTAGCTATTACTGTTACTTAGCTATTACTGTTACTTAGCTATTACTGTTACTAAGCTATTAATCGTGACGTGGCAGCAAAACTCATTTGTATGAAATCAGATTCTAACATAATAATAATCAGTTTGATGAACAAGTGTTATTGGTCGACTGATGTAAGTTAAGAGGCGTTCATAATAATGTTAGTACGAACTATAGAGTGTAAATAAAAGTCACTATCCCGGAGATATCCTTGCGATGTTGTCAATATTTAATTTGGTTATGTAAGTTTGAAATAGGATGAATCAATCCTGTTTACGCTACCATACCTTTTAATTGCTTTATCCTATCACAATCTTACATTCTTCTTCTACCTTTCAGCTCCCCGTGGAGCATAGGTCTTCAACAAACACTTTCCAAGTCGATCTGTTTCTTGCTGTTCTTTTGAGATCATTCCATGTCTTCCCCATCATCTTTATCTCTGCTTCCATGTCTTCTCCAAGAATATTTTGGTCTTCCTGTCTTTTTCCTTTAGGATAAAAAAAAGGGCCTTTTGTGTAATACTCTCAGTAGGCTTCCGCAGTGTGTATCTCTCTCTGTATCCAGGGCATGCGTCTTCGCTGTATCTCTTTTTAATCACTGGCATTTGACTAGATTTTTCCGTTTATTTTTATATTGTATGGTGCTGATGATTGTTTCTTTGATATGATTATTACTTCTGTTTTCTTAGCATCGTATAATCCAAACAAGTCTCTGAGGGCCATCATATCGTCGAAGCGGTCCATTGTCTTTTCGGTTATAATTGTTCAATGGATATTGATAAGAACTCTTCTAAACTGCCCGTTCTGTGTAGCTCAAACCAGTACAAAGTTGCTAGTACCATTAACGAAGGTCTGTATTGTCATGATTATCATTTTTTTTGTAGTGTTCTCCATGTTTCACAGCCATATAATAACATTGACTTAACATGGGAGTTGAAAATTGTAATCGTTGCCAGGTGCAGGGACACAATTATCTCCCACAAAATTCGCTGCTACTCGATCTTCCTACAAACTACAACAAGCGTTGCTGCTATACAATTTTATATTTCTACTCTCCCTTTTCGATTTTCTAAATTTGCAAATACAAGTAATTGACTAAAAAACTACCCTTGTTGCCCACTGAATTCAATCGGTTGCACTGTGGTGTATATCCCATGTTTTGTATGCTCCTTCCGGGTCTGTGTATCATCTACCCGCTGCTATTAAAATGCAAATGAATAAAGCTCTGTGGCGTGATTCATTGCCTTGAATGTGCATTAACTTAATGAACCTTTACTAATCACACGGCGTGAAGAGTTTCGCTCGAATAACTTTTGACAACTGAGAAAAAGGTATTGGTAAAAGAGGCATCGGACGACATATTAGAATGGTGTGTAGTTTTCTGTCTAGAAATAAGAAAAAGAGTTCTTAAATGTTATGTAGAGGTAGTCTTAACATATGGATGTAAATCATGGACAATAGGACAACAGACAAGAAAATTACTGGAGTCTGTAGAAATGTGGTTTTACAGAAGAATGTTGAGAATACCATGGACAGCTGAGAAGAGTAATGAAAATGTTCTGAAAGAGGTCAAAGCAAAAAGAGAGCTAATTTCCAATATTAGGAAGAAACAATCATCATTTTTTGGCCATGTAATGAGAAGAGAACAACTGGAATATATTGTAACAACTGGGAAAATTGAGGGACGAAGAGTTAGAGGGAAGCAAAGATAAAAGATATCAGACAGCGTAAGAGAATGGCTTGGCAGAATGTCAACAACAGAAATGATAAATAACTGTCGAGATCGAAAGTTGTGGAGAGACATGATCACCTACGCCAGCAGGTCCGGTACTTGATGATGATGATGATGATGATGATGATGATGATGATATCACTAATAATTTATGATCAAAGTCGTAACGTGCGCCAGGTAGTGTTTTGGATCATATCACTCCATTGTTGTTAGAGCAGACATCACAGCACACCTGACAAACTCACTGGTGCTCAGTCGCTGTTAGCAAACAACAACGCTTGTGGACACTAATGGTTGAGGAGCACGTGGGCTGTGCACACACCTAGCTTGACCTTGCCGGTTCACCTTCGTACTTGTTCCACGTTGTATTTCCAACTGTTGCAGTCTCGAGATCGGTGCTTCAGGGAGAGCTAACGTAAAGTCGCTGAAGGTCTTCAAGACATTGTTCTTGTGCACGTCTGTTTCCCCAACCCACAGGAACACCCGAAGCTTGTCCATCAGCTCTTTCGTTACTACGAAACCCCTAGTGATCTGAAATATACATTTATTCGAGTTCTGTTTCTAAAATGTGTGATCCTCTTATGCCGGATATTTCTGTTCTCTACTAGTCGAAGCATTGACAGAGACTTGTTCACGATAACTGTCCCTTACAACTTTATCTTTGAATCTTACCTGTGGATAGCAGCAACTGCTTCAATTTTCATTAAATACTCTAGCGGTTATTGCTGAGTTAGCTTCATTTTGTTCTGCCCTAAAAACCCCATCTCGACTTCTTGCCTCTCAGCACAGACTCGTCCATGTGTAGAATAACATCGTTTTCTTCAGAATTATAAATGAGTAACTATTTAATTTCACGATTTTACTCATACATTCATTACACTAAAACGTACCCGTCCTGGTGATAACAAATACGATTTCTTCAAACTGTTTTCCACATCTTCAAACAGTTTTCCACCTCTTCAAACAGTTTTCCATCTCTTCTAACAGTTTTCCATCTCTTCAGTTTTCCATCTCTTCAAACAGTTTTCTATTTCTTCAAACAGTTTTCCATATAATCAAACAGTTTTCCATCTCTTCAGTTTTCCATCTCTTCAAACAGTTTTCTATTTCTTCAAACAGTTTTCCATCTCTTCATCAAACAGTTTGCCCATCTCTTCAAACAGTTTTCCATCTCTTCAAACAGTTTTCCATCTCTTCAAACAGTTTTCTATTTCTTCAAACAGTTTTCCATCTCTTCATCAAACAGTTTTCCATCTCTTCAGTTTTCCATCTCTTCAAACAGTTTTCTATTTCTTCAAACAGTTTTCCATCTCTTCATCAAACAGTTTTCTATTTCTTCAAACAGTTTTCTATTTCTGCAAACAGTTTTCTATTTCTTCAAACAGTTTTCTATTTCTGCAAACAGTTTTCTATTTCTGCAAACAGTTTTCTATTTCTGCAAACAGTTTTCTATTTCTTCAAACAGTTTTCTATTTCTTCAAACAGTTTTCTATTTCTGCAAACAGTTTTCGATCTCTTCAGTTATCCATCTCTTCAAACAGTTTTCTATTTCTTCAAACAGTTTTCCATCTATTCATCAAACAGTTTCCCCATCTCTTCAAACAGTTTTCCATCTCTTCAAACAGTTTTCTATTTCTTTAAACAGATTTCTATTTCTTCAAACAGTTTTCCATCTCTTCAAACAGTTTTCTATTTCTTCAAACAGTTTTCCATCTCTTCATCAAACAGTTTTCTATTTCTTCAAACAGTTTTCTATTTCTTCAAACAGTTTTCTATTTCTGCAAACAGTTTTCTATTTCTGCAAACAGTTTTCTATTTCTGCAAACAGTTTTCTATTTCTTCAAACAGTTTTCTATTTCTTCAAACAGTTTTCTATTTCTGCAAACAGTTTTCCATCTCTTCAGTTTTCCATCTCTTCAAACAGTTTTCTATTTCTTCAAACAGTTTTCCATCTATTCATCAAACAGTTTCCCCATCTCTTCAAACAGTTTTCCATCTCTTCAAACAGTTTTCTATTTCTTTAAACAGATTTCTATTTCTTCAAACAGTTTTCCATCTCTTCATCAAACAGTTTTCTATTTCTTCAAACAGTTTTCTATTTCTTCAAACAGTTTTCTATTTCTGCAAACAGTTTTCTATTTCTTGAAGCAGTTTTTTATTTCTGCAAACGGTTTTCTATTTCTGCAAACAGTTTTCTATTTCTTCAAACAGTTTTCTATTTCTTCAAACAGTTTTCTATTTCTGCAAATAGTTTTCTATTTCTTCAAACAGTTTTCTATTTCTGCAAACAGTTTTCTATTTCTGCAAACAGTTTTCTATTTCTTCAAACAGTTTTCTATTTCTTCAAACAGTTTTCTATTTCTTCAAACAGTTTTGTATTTCTTCAAACAGTTTTCAATTTCTTCAAACAGTTTTCTATTTCTGCAAACAGTTTTCTATTTTTGCAAACAGTTTTCTATTTCTTCAAACAGTTTTATATTTCTTCAAACAGTTTTCTATTTCTGCAAACAGTTTTCTATTTCAGCAAACAGTTTTCTATTTCTGCAAACAGTTTTCCATCTCTTCAAACAGTTTTCCATCTCTTCATAAAACAGTTTTCCATCTCTTCAAACAGTTTTCCATATCTTCAAACAGTTTTCCATCTCTTCAAACAGTTTTCTATCTCTTCAAGCAGTTTTCCATCTCTTCATCAATCAGTTTTCCCATCTTTTCAAAAAGTTTTATATTTCTTCAGTTTTCTATTTCTTCAAACAGTTCTCTATTTCTTCAAACAGTTTTCTATTTCTTCAAACAGTTTTCCATCTCTTCATAAAACAATTTTCCATCTCTTCAAACAGTTTTCCATTTCTTCATATAGTTTTCCATCTCTTCATCAAACAATTTTATATTCTTTAAACAGTTTTCAATCTCTTCATCAAACAGTTTTCCATCTCTTCATCAAACAATTTTCCATCTCTTCATCAAACAGTTTTCCATCTCTTCATCAAACAATTTTCCATCTCTTCATCAAACAGTTTTCCATCTCTTCATCAAACAGTTTTCCATCTCTTCATCAAACAATTTTCCATCTCTTCAAACAGTTTTCCATCTCTTCAACAAACAGTTTTCCTTCTCTTCATCAAACAGTTTTCCATCTCTTCATCAAACAGTTTTCCATCTCTTCATCAAACAGTTTTCCATCTCTTCATCAAACAGTTTTCCATCTCTTCATCAAACAGTTTTCCATCTCTTCATCAAACAGTTTTCCATCTCTTCATCAAACAGTTTTCCATCTCTTCATCAAACAATTTTCCATCTCTTCAAACAGTTTTCCATCTCTTCAAGAAAAAGTTTTCCTTCTCTTTTGGGCTGATCTACCCTTTCATGTGAGCTCCGTTTCAACATTTGCCCCTGTCTGATCAAATATTCGACCTGATGCTCATATAACATTCTATTCTTGATCCTTGTATGTTTGTAATACTGATTGTGATTTTGTGCAGTAGAGGACTGGTTATCTTGACTCTTATATTGTACTTAATGGGCTTAACCGCGGGCTAATTAACAATTAATGAAAAGGTCGCTTTAACAAAGAATAACTTAACTTAACTTAACTTAACTTAACTTAACTTAACTTAACTTAACTTAACTTAACTTAACTTAACTTAACTTAACTTAACTTAACTTAACTTACAGTGTCACGTTTTACTTTAATTTCTTTTCCAGAAAAATCATGATGGCGCCTATCTTTGGGATTTCCTTAGCCTTTAAAGCCCTTCTGGTTACACATCTGTAGCCTGAGTTCAGGATAAGGCGTACAGTAACAGTCTGCTCAATGCATGGTATTTACTTCTGTCACTGATTACATTCGCTATTTGACGTGCTAAACATGTCCAGGATGGGTGGATACATACAGAACTACAAGAGTATGAGAAAGGAAACCTTCACGAGAGGTGATTACTTTATTGATCCGGAATTTCCACCAAATGATCGATCGCTTTACAGAGAGGGAATAGATCCAGCTCCTAAAATAATCCAAAGCAGAGTTGAGTGGAAACGTCCATGGGTAGGTGCATGTATCGTTTCTTATAATTGCCACATGTGCGTTCTCTTCTCAGTCTTATAACACCAACAGCTCTAGACTGGAAGATCCTTTATTCTTATGTAGAGTTATGTAGAGATGCCAAAATAGCATTTCAGAAAATGAAAAATATCTTATGCAACAAATCTATGTCAATAAAAATGAGAAAGAGAGTTCATCGGTGCTATATAGAACCAATTCTGACCTATGGAAGCGAATCATGGACAGTAGACAAACAAATGAAAAGACAATTAGAGGCCACAGAGATGGGATTTCTCAGAAGAATGTTGAAAGTTCCCTGGACAGATAAAAAGACCAATGAGGAAGTTCTCAAAGAGGCCAACACAAAAAGGGAGCTCTTAAAAAACATCAGAAAGAAGCAATCAACATTTTTCGGGCACATCATGAGAAGAGGAAAGTTGGAATACTTGGTTAGAACTGGCAAAATAAAAGGAAAGAGATATCGCGGACGACAAAGAGAGAAAATACTGGATAGCTTGGTGTCATGGCATGGAAAACAGTCAACAACAGAACTGATACGATGCACTGTGGATAGAAGATTGTGGAGGTACATGATCGCCTACGCCAACCGGCATGGTACATGATGATGAGAGATGTTTGCCTACAAGTGTGCAAGATATAAACTCAAGTGACAGAAGAACTCACCAACTAGTCAAATATACATGATACAGTGATACAAATCTATAAGGGGCGGTGCGGGTGCGGAGGAGGGGAGGGGAAGAGGGGAGACAAGACGCACAACAGCTACAGAGTTGAAAGCTGTCAGCGACTCATAGCTGATGGCTTGCGCCAGGATCGGTGAATTATTCAGGACCCTACTCCACCTCTTCGTGGTGCCCCTAACAATAAACTAATCAGCTTAGTCTGGTTAAGCGAGTAGGGATCGAGAGGGAAGGCAACTCGCTCAGTTATGCCATGCTGAAATCGGAGGTGTTGGGCCGAAAGGTGCAAATATCGCACTTCTTCTGCAAACCATAAGACAACTCATCCACACCCACTTAAAGTCCTAGTAAGGGCAGATGATGGAGAGGTTGACATATTCCTTTAGTCGGCAAGGAAGAAGAAGAAGAAGGAGAAACTCTATTAAGGCCTTTTAGAGAAGAGTGGGTGGGAGACGCGCCGGTCAACATTGGGGATAAATGTAGCCATCGACTCATAGACAGTTGCTTATTGCAAGGTTGGTCAGTGAGGACTATCCAGCTCCTTCTCCATCAACAGTTCTTCTAGTAACAAACATTCTAGTCTGGCCAAGCAGGTAGAGATCGAAAAGAAAGGCAACCAGGTACTCGACAATGCGATGCGCAAATCGAATGTGTTAGGCTGAAGACACACATATATCAACTTGCTGTTAACCACAACACGACACGACTATCAAAATTGCAATATACGTCATCATTGGAATACCGGTCAATATGGCGGATAGGCGGCAAGAACCATTGAGGTTCAGTCTGAAAAGTGTTCCTTGTTGCAGTTTCCTCATATTCCAAGTCCGGCTTGCTGCCGGAGCTATTGAGGTTAGTGCCGTGTGCACACAGTGAGCTGTGTTTTTCGTTATCGTGTTTCGATATTCCGATTGCTTACGATAAATGATGATATCGTATGACGAAGGACAGTTCAGCTGCATTCACTTTCGGTGCCGCTTCGCCTTATGTCTTTTGGCGTGTGCTGTAGTTGATATGATGTGGATTGCAATTGCCTTTCTTTGTTTTGATCCTTCAATGAGATGAGTTTTAATTCGGATGATTCCACTGACACGGGCGGTTAAGCGATTATTGATTTTAATTCGTTTGCAGTGATACCGGGGCCTTCGACTAATCACTCAGAGTTTGTTTAAACAATAATGATAAAATGATAACACTCAGAGTTGGTTCAAACAATAATGATAAAATGATAACACTCAGAGTTGGTTCAAACAATAATGATAAAATGATAACACTCAGAGTTGGTTCAAACATTAATGATAAAATGATAACACTCAGAGTTGGTTCAAACAATAATGATAAAATGATAACACTCAGAGTTGGTTCAAA
>JAVIAB010000073.1:8516718-8636718 GCA_032433765.1 Megaustenia siamemsis
GGAACATAGATCTAGATCTGTTTTCACCTCTATGGCTCTTTCTACTAAAGATCTTCTGATATATATGACATTGTTCGTTTCATTTACCCCCAACAAAACCACACTGTTCATCGCTAATTTCTGGACTGATTTTGTTTCGCACTCTTCGCATGATGATTTTTAGTAATATCTTAGTGATGGTTATTGTTAGTCGAAGGCCCCGGTATCACTGCAAACGAATTAAAATATATAATTGTACCTTCGTGATTGACATTATCCATAATCTTAATCATGTGACTCATAAGGCTTATTGTGCAATAATCACCGCTTTCAATCGCACCAGAATTTTTTTGTAGGGCTATGAATATTGATTTTAGTAGGCTGTCTGATATATATCCGCTGTTGTAGAAATCATACATGATTTTTGTTATTATTTCTATTGCAAAAACACCAATTGCTTCAATCTTTTCTTTAGTTATATCATCTGGTCTAGGAGCTTCTCCTGCTTTCATATTGCGCAAGGCGTCTTCCACTTCTTCTTTGAGTATTTCTAGTCCTTCCCCATTATCCTTAATATTTACTTCTGTTCGTTCAACATCATAACGATCTTTAATGCATTCTGCCCATCGTTCTCTTATGCTTTCTTGTTCAATCAAAAGTTTTCCATGCTTTGATCTTAAACATCCAGTTTTTGGTTGCGTTTTTTTCCTTTTTAATGCTTCATTGTTTTTGCATATAGCATTGGGGTAAGATGAAAGTAATTATTAGTAATTAATCAGTCTGCAGGCAGGCCTCAATCACTGTTGTGTTATCTACATTAGCTATCTCTGTCGTTAGAAGATTGTCACATCACTTCACCAGTGCAATTCATCTGTCAGGTATTTACAGATTGTCTCGTCACAAAGAACCTGGGTCACTTTAGTGCTGAGAATGTGTCAGGTTCAGTTAATAGAATCTTACTCTTATTGTCGAAATATGTTTAGTTGCTGTCCTGCAGGTTTGCCTACTTCTTGAGGAAGCGCAGTTCGCTCTAACTCTGACTTTTAGGTTATATCAGATAAGTTTTATGTTGATGATGATGATGACAATCACGAAGATACAGACTTTCATTAATAAATGTCTGCGCCGAGTAACAGGGTGGAGTTGGCAGGACAAGATCATTAACGTGGAAATATGGAAAAGTACCAGTTAAATACGAGTCGACAAAGAGATTCAACGAAGATGATGGCGATGCGTGCGGACACACGCCAGCGGCGTAACCAACTGAATGTATTACACTATAAGCCCTTTTTTAGAATCCCCAGGGAAAAAGACAAAGAGGTAGACGAACTATTCTTATAGAAGACAGGTGTAAGTGTAAGCAGAGATTACGATGATGTTGAAGATATGGAATGATCTTAAAAGAAGAGCATGTGTGTTTGTATGTTAGTTTTTGACAGAAAACCGTAGATAGAGAGAGACAGAGAGCATGTGTGTTTGTATGTTAGTTATTGACAGAAAAACATAGATAGAGAGAGAGAGAGAAAGAGAGAGAGAGAGAGAGAGAGAACATGTGTGTTTGTATGTTAGTTATTGACAGAAAACCATAGATAGAGAGAGAGAGAGAGAGAGAGAAGAGAGAAGAGAGAGAACATGTGTGTTTAGAGGTATTGACAGAAACCGTAGATAGAGAGAGAGAGAGAGAGAGAGACATGTGTGTTTGTATGTTAGGTATTGACAGAAAACCGTAGATAGAGAGAGAGAGAGAGAGAGAGAGAGAGAGAGAGAGAGAGAGAGAGAGAGAGCATGTGTGTTTGTATGTTAGGTATTGACAGAAAACCGTAGATAGAGAGAGAGAGAGAGAAGAGAGAGAGAGAGAGAGAGAGAGAGAGAACATGTGAGTTTGTATGTTAGGTATTGACAGAAACCGTAGATAGAGAGAGAGAGAGAGAACATGTGTGTTTGTATGTTAGAAATTGACAGATTGCCGTAGGTAGACAAAGAAAGCATGTGTGTTTGTATGTTAGGTATTGAGACAGAATACCGTAGATAGGGAGAGAGCATGTGTGTGTGTATGTTAGGTATTGACAGAATACCATAGAGAGAGAGAGGGGGGGGATTTGGTGTTATGTTTGTGTGTGCTTTAGATATCGCAAGAATACCTTAGATAGATAGAGAGAGAGAGAGAGCAATGTATGTATGTGTTTTAGGTGTTATCGAAGTACCCTAGAGAGAGAATGAGAGAGAGAGTGTATATGTATATATGTGTGTTAGGTGTTATCTGAGTACACTAGAAAAAGAATTCGCGTGTGTGTGTGTGTATGAAATGTTGTTCTTGAATGTGTTTGCATATGGTGTTGTCAGGGTATCTGAGCGTGTGTGTTAGTTGTTGCCATAGTACGTGAACGTGTGTAATACGTGTTGGAGGGTATGTGAGTGTATGTTCTAGTGCTGATAGAGCACTTTTGTGAGTGACAGTGTGTTAGATCTAGTCAGAGTACATAAGTGTGTGCATTAAGTGTTGATAGAGTGCCCGAGTATGTGCACTAAGTGTGTTGACAGGGAACCTGAATGTGTGCACTAAGTGTTGACAGAGTACCTGAGTGTGTGCACTAAGTGTTGAAAGGGAGCCTGAATGTGTGCACTAAGTGTTTACAGAGTGCCTGATTGTGGGAACTAAGTATTTACAGAGTACCTGAGTATTTGCACTGAGCGTGTTGACAGGAAACCTGAATGTGTGCACTAAGTGTTGACAGAGTACCTGAATGTGGGAACTAAGTGTTGACAGAGTACCTGAGTATGTGCACTAAGTGTGTTGACATGGAGCCTGAATGTGTGCACTACGTGATGACAGTGCCTGAATGTGTGCACTATGTGTTGACAGAGTACCTGAATGTGTGCACATATATTGACTGAGTACTTGGGTGTGTGCACTAAGTGTTGACAGAGTGCCTGAATGTGTGTGCTAAGTGTTGACAGAGTGCCTGAATATGTGTAGCAAGTGTTTGGCAGAGTACTTGGATGTGTGCACTAAGTGTTGACAGAGTACCTGAATGTGTGCACATACATTGTGTTAGTACTTGGTGTGTGCACTATGTGTTGACAGAGTGCTGGAATGAGTGCACTAAGTGTTGACAGAGTGTCTGAATTTGTGCACTCAGTGTTGACAGATTACCTGAATGTGTGCACATATATTGACTGCGTACTTGGATGTGTGCACTAAGTGCTGACATAGTACCTGAATGTGCGCACATATATTGACTGAGTACTTGGGTGTGTGCACTAAGTGTTGACAGAGTACTTGAGTATGTACACTAAGTATTGACAGAGTACTTGTGTGTGCGTGTGCACCAAGTGTTGACAGATACTTGACTGTGTGTGCTAAGTGTTGACATTGTACATAACTGCATTTTCTACAGGAAAAACTCAAACATAAGCTGTAAAATGTAATGAGCAATACGTAAATCTTACGGGAAAAATGTAAGACCTGGCAACGTTACCAAACACCCACACACATTTATTAACATGCATTCGCAAGGTATGCCCTCATCTTCCCACCGTATTATTAACAATAGCTATATACAGCATCATTATTTATTACTTTGCTTAAATAAACTGATAATGTTATTTGTTAATTATCATACGCAATTCTTTCATCTTTCATGTGATAATCCTTATCATCCATTCGTATATCCATTATCACTTGCCTCAAGAATCATCATCATCGTGTGCCATACTAATTGGCCTAAGTCAGTGCTTCTCATCCTTTTTCCTACTGTGGCCTCCTTCCGACTTAGTTAACTTCCTGTGGACACCCTGCCATTTCATTAAAAAAATCCACCCGTAAAAGATTCTTTTTGCAAATGTATCGTGTATTAATATATATATATAATATATATATAATATATATATAATATATATATTATTTTTAAAAACAATTTACTGGGTGGAAAAAGTGACACATGAATGCTGTATTCTACAACATATCCAGGCTTATACATGGGATCATATAACTCCCTTGTTGAGAAACGTTGACTTTCGATCATGTAGATCAACAATATTCTACCCACATGACATCGTATCAATTCTGTTGTTGACTGTCTGCCATACACAGGTGTCAAGTATCTTCTCTCTTTGTAGTTCGCCAGTTGTAACCAAGTACGCCAACTTCGCTCTTCTCATGATGTGCCCGAAAATATTGATTATTCTTTTCTGGTGTTTTTTAGGATATCCTTCTTGAGTTGGTCTCAAGAATAGAAACTTTATTTGCCCCACAATGTCCTTGTCGAAAGTTCTCTTGATCTCTTTCACAAAGTCGTTTGCTGGTAGTAAAAAAAAAAAGTAAAGTACCCCGTCACGCCATGTGGCGTATAGGGAAATATGGTGTTAGTGACCCTATATTTTACAGACCTTCAGCACATGATTTTGGGGGTAATAGGGTCAGTATTACGCCCGTGCTGCTTTACTTTCCCAGAAAAAAATCCGGTACCCATTTAAGGCTGGGTGAACCCGGAAGCCGTCGGTGGGATCGAACCCTACCCCTTGTCCGTGGTAGTCCAGTTCACTAACCACTGAGCTATCGCGGCTTCCTCGTTTGCTGGTTCGTTCGGAAAAAAAGATGAGATAACCGTGTCACATGACCACCAGTCCATTTATCATCGAATCTCAAGACAAAGAAATTGGATACACAATTTGAATATGCTTCAGCAATGAAAGGATGTGTCACAAGCTGTAGGCGTGCATATGATTATGCATAATAGATCTTTATTGAAATCGGCCTGCTATTGATTTATGTTCACATTGTCGGCTATTGATGAATATTTGCCGCTATTGGCAATATGTGGACTGTATGTTGCCAATATGCACATTTTTATGTGTCCAGAATGTAAAATGTGTAAATTTCATCATATATGAATATTTGTAACATATGCGGTTTGTATGTGTCAAGAACGTGAATTACAAAGCATATGGGTAAGGTATATCGACTATAGTTGAAAAGTCGATAGACTGTAAATATGAAGTAGGTAGATTTAACAAGTCAAAAGTACAGTTTGTAGATGTTAGATTGATTATATTATGTGGACTAAGTAGATTAATATAAGTATACGACAGATATAAGATAACATATAAATATAATGTATGTGTCAAATAATAACAATATAGATGTCAATTCTTTCATTTGACTAAAATATCGTGCTATCCTAACAATGATAATCTCGCCAATAGTTCACGCAGTCTACATAGCAAAGGTAGTTTCACATTGCTAACAGTTCTCCAATATACCGATATCTGTGAGATGTTACTGATGTATGCCCAATCCATCGTCTGTCCACCTCTTATGGTCCTGCTAATTAACTTCCACTTCGGTGCCTTCAACATCCGGGTGATCCGGGATTCAAAAGAAAGATAACATTGAAGATTTGTTGATGTCAAGTACATAGACCGTAGACTTAAGTAGATGAACTGTAGACATGAAGTAGATGCACTATAGACATGAAGTAGATGCACTATAGACATGAAGTAGATGCACTATAGACATGAAGTTGATGAACTGTAGACATGAAGTTGATGCACTATAGACATGAAGTAAATGAACTATAGACATGAAGTAGATGCACTATAGACATGAAGTTGATGAACTGTAGACATGAAGTTGATGCACTATAGACATGAAGTAAATGAACTATAGACATGAAGTAGATGCACTATAGACATGAAGTTGATGAACTGTAGACATGAAGTTGATGCACTATAGACATGAAGTAAATGAACTATAGACATGAAGTAGATGTATTATAGACATGAAGTAGATGCACTATAGACATGAAGTAGATGCACTATAGACATGAAGTAGATACAATACAGACATGAAGTAGATGCACTATAGACATGAAGTAGATGCACTATAGACATGAAGTTGATGAACTGTAGACATGAAGTAGATGCACTATAGACATGAATTAGATGAACTATAGACATGAAGTAGATGAACTGTAGACATGAAATAGATGAACTGTAGACATGAAGTAGATGCACTATAGACATGAAATAGATGAACTGTAGACATGAAGTAGATGCACTATAGACATGAAGTTGATGAACTGTAGACATGAAGTAGATGAATTGTAGACATGAAGTAGATGCACTACAGACATGAAGTAGATGCACTATAGACATGAAGTAGATGAACTATAGACATGAAGTAGATGAACTGTAGACATGAAGTAGATGAACTGTAGACATGAAGCAGATGCACTATAAACATGAAGTAGATGCACTATAGACATGAAGTAGATGAACTGTAGACATGACGTTGATGAACTGTAGACATAAAGTAGATGCACTATAGACATGAAGTAGATGAACTGTAAACATGAAGTAGATGGACTGTAGACATGAAGTAGATGCACTATAGACATGAAGTAGATGGACTGTAGACATGATGTAGATGAACTGTAGACATGCAGTAGATGAACTGTAGACATGAAGTAGATGGACTGTAGACATGAAGTAGATGCACTGTAGACATGAAGTAGATGGACTGTAGACATGAAGGAGATGGACTGTAGACATGAAGTAGATGGACTGTAGACATGAAGTAGATGGACTGTAGACATGAAGTAGATGGACAATAGAAATGAAGTAGATGGACTATAGACATCAGGTAAATGAACTGTAGACATGAAGTAGATGCTATAGACCATGAATTAGGTGAAATGTAGACATGAAGTAGATGAACTATAGACATGAAGTAGAGGAACTGTAGACACGAAGTCGATGGACTGTAGACATCAAGAGGATGGACTGTTGATGTCAAGTAGATAGACTGTAGACATGAAGTAGATGGACTATAGACATGAAGTAGATGAACTGTAGACATGAAGTAGATGGACTGTAGATATCAAGTAGATGGATTGTAGACACGATGTAGATGGACTGCAGATATCAAGTAGTTGGATTGTAGATATCAAGTAGATGAACTGTAGATATCAAGTAGATAGATTGTAGACATGAATTAGATGGATTGTAGATATCAAGTAGATGGATTGTAGATATCAAGTAGATGGTTTGTATATATCAAGTAGATGAACTGTAGATATCAAGTAATGGATTGTAGATATCAAGTAGATGAACTGTAGATATCAAGTAGATGAACTGTAGATATCAAGTAGATGGATTGTAGATATCAAGTAGATGAACTGTAGATATCAAGTAGATGAACTGTAGATATCAAGTAGATGGATTGTAGATATCAAGTAGATGGACTGTAGATATCAAGTAGATGGATTGTAGACATGAATTAGATGGACTGTAGATATCAAGTAGATGGACTGTAGATATCAAGTAGATGGATTGTAGATACGAACTAGATGGATTGTAGATATCAAGTAGATGAACTGTAGATATCAAGTAGATGGACTGTAGATATCAAGTAGATGAACTGTAGATATCAAGTAGATGAACTGTAGATATCAGGTAGATTAACTGTAGATATCAAGTAGATGAAGTGTTGATATCAAGTAGATGAACTGTAGATATCAAGTAGATGAACTGTAGATATCAAGTAGATGGACTGTAGATATCAAGTAGATGAACTGTAGATATCAAGTAGATGGACTGTAGATATCAAGTAGATGGATTGTAGATATGAAGTAGATGAACTGTAGATATCAAGTAGATGGACTGTAGATATCAAGTAGATGGACTGTAGATATCAAGTAAATGAACTGTAGATATCAAGTAGATGGTCTGTAGATATCAAGTATATGAACTGTAGATATCAAGTAGATGAACTGTAGACATCAAGTAGATGAACTGTAGATATCAAGTAGAAGAACTGTAGATATCAATGAGATGGATTGTAGATATCAAGTAGATGAACTGTAGATATCAAGTAGATGGACTGTAGATATCAAGTATATGAACTGTAGATATCAAGTATATGAACTGTAGATATCAAGTAGACGGACTGTAGATATCAAGTAGATGAACTGTAGATATCAAGTAGATGGACTTTAGATATCAAGTAGATGTATTGTAGATATGAAGTAGATGGACTGTAGATATCAAGTAGATGGACTGTTGAAATAAAAAGATGGACTGTAGACATCAAGAATATTTACTGTAGACACCATGAAGACAGACTATAGACATCAAGAAGACAGCCTATAGACATCAAGAAGACACTGTAGGTATCAATAGATGGACTGTAGACATCAAGTAGATGGACTGTAAACATCAAGTAGATGGATTGTAGACATCGAGTAGATGGACTGTAGACATCAAGTAGATGGACTGTAAACATCAAGTAGATGGATTGTAGACATCGAGTAGATGGACTGTAGACATCCAATAGATGGATCCCAAATTCCAGAAAAGTAGATTGCAGACATCAAATAGATGGATCCCAAATTCCAGAAAAGTAGATTGCAGACATTACATCTCAGTAAATTGTTGCCTCGTAAATACTTAGATTGTAGGTAAAGGAAGATAACAATAGAATATAGATGTTTAACAAGTAGGCTGTTGATTAGAGGTCTCCAGAAAATATGTTATAGATGTCAAATAGAGAGAATGTCTAGGTCAGGCCAGTATGGGCCCTGACTGTAGTTGGTGCTCAGAATGTAAATATATTTATCAATATATTTGGTGTTTGTGTTTTTGTTTTTTTGTTGTTTTGTTTTTAAAGGGGTGAGTTGCAAAATGGCTCAGGCAAAAGGAGCTTTCCAGTAAATGAGGAAGATACTATGCAATCCATTTCTGACAATAGAAACAAGAAAAAGAGTTAACAAATTTTATGTAGAGCCAGTCTTAACATATGGATGCGAATCATGGACAATAGGACAACAAACAAGAAAATCACTGGAGGCTGTAGAAATGTGGTTTTACAGAAGTATGTTGAGAATACCATGGACAGCTAAGAAGAGTAATGAAAATGTTCTGAAAGAGGTCAAAGCAAAAAGAGAGCTAATTTCCAATATTAGGAAGAAACAATCATCATTTTTTGGCCATGTAATGAGAAGAGAACAACTGGAATATATTGTAACAACTGGAAAAATTGAGGGACGAAGAGATAGAGGGAAACAAAGAGAAAAGATACAAGACAGCTTAAGAGAATGGTTTGGCACAAGGTCAACAACAGAAATGATAAAGAACTGTCGAGATCGAAAGTTGTGGAGAGACATGGTCACCTACGCCAGTAGGCCCGGTACTTGATGATGATGTGTATATATGTTTGTTTGTTTGTTTGTAATGTGAAATGTTTCTGGAAATTTTTCAGCGCCGTTGTCCAAAGACTTTGACCATGTAGGCAGTTTTACTTTTCTTACCCTTCTCTTTAATTAATTGAGATGTTTTATGGGTCAGGTATTGACGCGATTAAAACTCTCTTCTAATCGTCCGTGTAAACCTTATATCTTATCTGTTAGATTAGTCTTCTTATTCGCGTAATTATTCATCTTGCTCGTAAAAATTTTTCTGGTTAACGAATTTCTTCTTCATTTTCTTCTTAATTATTATCTTCTTAGAATCATCTTTCCTACAAACTTCATTTATAAATTGATCCTCATGAAATTGATTTTCCCCTGAATTCTTCATTTTTATGTCCGACAAATTATCTTTTTCTTCTTGTCCATCAAATTAGTTTTTTCTTGTCTATTAAATTATTATTTTATTTCTTTATCCCTATGAAATTCTCCTTCCTTTTCAACATGAAATTATTTGGACATGATACTTCACCATGTCCACGAAATTTCTGCACTTCTTGCCCACTGTGGCCTCCTTGTTCACAAAATCTGATGGAGAGAACAGTTAGTGTTGGTGTTCTTTATTCGCGGCTTGAAACAAAGTTTCTCTCTTTTTTTTTTTTTTGTTTCGCGGAAATACAGCGCATAGAACTTCAGCTTTCATCTAAAAAGGACTGCCTTTCTTTCATGTTTCCTCAAAGATCGTCATCATTGCATCTTTTTTACTGTAATGGAATCGTTTCGGAGGCTAATCTTTATGTGTGCATTGTGTCTAAAGTGCATACTTTTTTTGAGCAATTTAATGTTGCTGATTATCAAAGACAAAAACTGAAATTACGTCTTTATGTACTCTAGATAAAAGTATAGCGTGCTGTTGTGCATATGACTCGTTTTATTTGAACAAAACTGCTTGCCTGTTCTTAATACAGCTTCACAGGGAATAGACACGTAATTTGTGATATGATATCGACAGCTTCTGATATTTCTCGCTAAATGTTGAAATTAAAACGGTAAAAATTGTGATAACATTTGGCACCGCTGCAGCCATAATTTAGATGAATGCTGACACAAAAGAGAACATAAATTTAATAAGTGGTTATATAAGAGGCCATAATTTAGATCGATTCCTGGACAAAAAATATATCAATGATGATTATGATATGAATTTAAATAAGCGAAATTACAGGTATAAATGAGATATTTTAGACAAATAAATGCTGCAGCGACCTCTTGCCCAGTTCGCAAAACAATGATATCACTTCATCGATAAATAAGAAGATGTTATCATTATCAAGAGCCGCTAGATTCAAGCAGAGGCTGTGTTTTTAACTTTAAAAATATGTTCAATCATTTTAGTATTCTCTCTCCTTTTCTCTTTTTCTCTCACTCTCTCTCTCTCTCTCTCTCTCTCTCTTTCTCTCTCTCTCTCTCCATTCCCATTTTTCCTTCTTGATAAAAAAATTATTGATACATCAATTTAAAAAAAATGAAGGAAAATCTCAAAGCAAAAAAAAAGAAAAAATATATTTTCCGTTAATTTATTTCTCAAATCGTTTAAAATGTTATCGACAAATACTCCTTCTCATAAATGAAGACTAGCGACATCTATTCCACTCCACCAAGGAAAATTGTCAATATTCTGCTCGGAGTCGCCTACCCCCTCCTCCCACTCTACAGTTCCTGATTTGATGAAACAGTGTAATTGACCTTTCTTTGTAGCAAAAAAATTTATTGATTTATTGCCAGTTTTTTTTTAAAGTGACGTCAATTCGGTGCTCCCACTTTTGGTGATGTCACGTTGTGTCAAATGTTCCGTTTCCGTGACATCAGTTGGCCATTTTCCCAGCATCCCATTTTCCCTGTTTATTTCCGCGTTTTGTCACTTAAGGATGAGGATTGGTGACATATAGGCGGCTGTTGGCTTTCCATGCGGAACTCAATGTTGAACAAAAACGTCTCCATTAGAACCAGCTGATACAATTGTGTACCTGACATTACTGAGTGAACGAAACACATCCAGACAGAGTGAGAGAGAGAGAAAGAGAGAGAGAGAGAAAATATTTGGTCCATGTTCTCTTAATCACAATAAAGGCCACATATTCAAACCACTTCGTTGTTCCCCCAACGGGAACAATTATGTGCAACAATGTAGCCCTTGATACTAGCACAGTAAGACATCAGGAACACTATCATAGTTATGGTTAGTCGAAGGTCCCTTTATCACTGCAAGCGAATTAAGATACATAACTGCTCAACCGCCCGTGCTAGTGGAATCATCTAAATTAAAACTCATTTCATTGAAGGATCCAAACAAAGAAAGGTAGCTGCAGTCTCCATCATAGCAGCTACAGCACACGCCAAAAGACATACGGTCAAGCGGCACTGAAAGTGAATGCAGCTAAACTGTCCTTCGGCATACGATATTGTCATTCATTGTAAGCAATCAGAATATCTAAACACGATCCGGATGAAAAAAACACAGTTCACGGTGTGCACAGAGCACTAAACTCAGTAGCTCCGTCAACAAGCCTATGATAGTCAAGATAGTCCTGAACGGAGGCAAGCTTGACTCAGTACAAGAACTCAGCAACTCTAGAGTTAATGCCATCGCCGCCTCTCCCTCGACGAAGATATACATAAACGAATTGGCAAGACAATTACAACATTTGGTGGACTAACAAAAGCTGGTAACACAAATACAAAAAAAAACACTAAAAATTTTCCTAATATTAAAAAACTAATTTTGACACTTTTTTTTGTACAGATCTGAAACATGGGCAACTTTTTGAAGGCGCACAAAAAATGTTGACTAAAATGTTTCCATTTGTATTGACTTTGTAAAATAATTATCATGAAATGTCTGGACAAAGTATCTAGCTTGGATGTTCAGGAACGTCCCAGGCTTCCATTCACTGTCTCAGGTGTTGACGATAAAGGTGGCTGAGACATTTGAGAAAAGATTCAACAATGACATCCCCAAGAGAAATTCTTATTTTGAGCTTCTAGATGGGAAGCGGCATGTGGGTGGCCCAAAACTGATATATAAAGATGTCAACAGGAAGTCTGTAGTTTAATTCTCCATTAATCTAATGGCTGACACATGACCATACCACTCAAAGAAAATTAATTTCTAAAACTACCAAAACAAAATTTGACAAGAAAATGAATTTGAAGATAACTGAAAAAAGATGGAAGAGAAAAACTGGTGAAGCACAAAACAACCAAATTAATTCTTCAACCAAAACCTGTAATTCCAATATCATCAAGAGCAGCCATGAGAGAAGCTGCTTGTCCAAGTATCGCCATACACTGAAGACCGACGTAAGCTAGTTCCCAATAGTCTATGTAGACATAAAAGACTATGTTTTATATTCAACGTTTGTAAGGCTATGTGTTAAAGCAATTTGGAATTGAAAAGATAAAACAAAACGTAATATGTTCTCCCACATGAGCGTCCATTTTCAGTTTATATTTATCATTTGACAGTAACGCCCATGAGTGGAGACAAATTGTGCACAAGGAAGGGCAAATGAAATGCGTTCTTATTTTATAGAGGAAGATACTGTGCTATAGGTTTTTGACAATCTCTTTCTTCGATCTCTCTTTCCCTGTATTTTGCCTTTTGTAACCAAGTAAAGGTAAAGGTAAAGTACGAGACTTGAACCGGCGTCTTAGCACGCGAGTATATACCCATATGTGCTCGGCCGCCTATCCAGAAATGTTCGGATATTTCTGTATAGTGTAGCCTCAAGCATCGAAACTCAGATGCGAAGCGATATTCCTCACCTTCCCAGGATAATATACCCTGGTACCCATTTCTTCCAACGGCTGGGTCGACCGTGGGGGTATTTTTTTTTTTTTTTTTTCCAACCACGAGTACAATTCACACTGCTCCCAGCGGGAATTGAACACGGGTTGTCCGAACGTCGGTAATCTAGTCGGGTGGTTTTCCCAACTAGGCTACCGAGGCCCCCAAACCTTGTAACCAAGTATTCCAACTTTCCTCTTCCCATGATGTGGCCGAAAAATGGTGATAGTTTTTTTATGTTGTTTTTTAGGAGTTCCCTTTTTGTGTTGGCCTCTTTCAGAATTTCTTAGTTGGTCCTTTTAACTGTCCAGGGAACTTCCAACATTTTTCTGAGAAATCTCATCTTTGTTGCCTCTAATCGTCTTTTAAAATGTTTCTTTACTGTCTATATACCACCGATAAACTCTTTTCTTCCCCTCTATTGACACATTCTAAAACCTTTTTCATTTTCAGAAATGCTATTTAGGCCTGAGCTATTCTGCTTATTATTTCTGTGGTGCATCTTGCATCCGATGTTGTGCGCTAGTATTTGACGAGTTGCGCTTGTTTCAGATTTGTCTTGTTTATTTTTATGCTGCATGACGGTGCTGATTGCTTCTTCGATAACTACTTCTGTTTTCTTACTATTCTGACTCTCACCTTTCTTGTCGCTTTCTTTTACCATTATGTCTCTCATTTCTTGTAGTTCATTCTCTGTCTCTGCTATTAAGACAATGTCATCCGCATATCGCAAATTATGTATGTTGTGACCGCTGACTTCAATTCCTTTTTTTTATGTTCGCTGTAAAGTTAATACAAATCCGGTGACAGAATACAGTCTTGTGTTACTCCTTGTTTTATATATTTGAACTGTCCTGTTTGGTTGCCAATTCTTATGGCTGCTGTTTGTTGCCAGTACACGTTTTTTTATTATTCGCAGATTATTGCCATCAATGTTTAATTTATCCAGCATATTGAACATTTCCACATGCTTTACTTTGCCAAATGCTTTTGTATAGTCTAAAAACAAAACCAAAAAAAAATATATATATATATATCTTGCTATAGCTCTTTCTGTCATTGCTATCAGGATTTATGTTGCAAAAGGATGTTAGGCAAGTCTGTGTGCTGTCACCAGATTTGTTTAATATGTATAGTGAAAATACTTTACGATCCATTAGGGGCATCGCCGAAATGACGATTGGAGGTAAGTATATAAATAATCTATGGTATGCTAACAATAGTCTTAATCGCTAAGAGTAAAAACGAGTTTCAAGAAATGTTAGTCAATATAGTGAAGGAAAACAAAAATAAAGGACTCCGCATCAATATAAAAAAGACAGAAGTAATGGTAGCAACAAAGAAAAAGACATCACCGCAATGCACACTAAAGACAAGTGGAAAACAATTAAAACAGGTAAATGAATTTAAATATCAGGGAACAATTTTAACCTCAGATGGTAGATGAACAAAGAGGTGAGAGGCAGAATGGCTCAGGCAAAAGCGACGTTCCAAAAATAAGATACTGTGCTACCAATTTTTGAAAAAAGAAAAAAGAAAAAAGAAAAAAAGAGCTCTTAAAAGTTATGTAGAGCCAGTTTTAATATATGGATGTGATTCATGCATAATATGACAACAGACAAGAAAATCACTGGAGGCTATAGAAATGTGCTTTTACAATGAATGTTGAGAATACCATGGACAGAAGTGTAATGAAAAGGTTTGGAAAGAGGTCAAAGAAAAAAGAGAGCTAATTTCCAATGTTAGGAGGATGCAATCATAATTTATTTGATCATGTAATGAGAAGGGAACAGCTGGAATATATTGTGAGAACTGGGAACATTGAGGGATGAAGAGACAGAGGGAAGCAAAATAAAAAGATACTAGACAGCTTAAGAGAATGTCTTGGCAGAAGGTCAACAACAGAAATGATAAATAAATGTCGAGATCGAGAGTTGTTGAGAGACATGATCACCTACGCCAGCAGTTGTAATACTTGATGATGATGATTGTATAGATTAGTACAAAACATTTGAAGAGATACAAATCTATATCGTTGTTTTGAAAGCACTATTCATTATTTTATGAAGTTTATTATCTTATTCAATTATTTAAGAGCAATCATTAGTGTAACTCTGGATTTGCGATAGCTCAACCGTTAGTGAACTGTACTACAAAGGACGAGAGGTCGACTTAGACCCTGATCGACGGCTCTTGGGTCCACCCAACCTGGATGGGTACCGGATATTATCAGGAAAAGCAAAGCGGCAGGGGCGTGATACCGACCACATTACCCCAAAAATCATGTGCCGAAGGTCTGTGAAAATTATGGTCACTAGCACCATTTTCCCCATACACCATTTAGCGTGACGGGATTCTTGATTTACTTTACTGTTGTACTCTATCAGACTTCATTAATATTCCAAACCTCGTCTATGTTCACACAAGACTCCAGCCAAGTACCCAAAGGTCGGAACGTCGGTATTTGGAAAGTAAAGCAAAGTTTACCTAACGCCTTTAGGGGAATATATTTTTAGTGCTCAATTTTGTCAATGGCCAGTGTTATATATATGCCAAATAAAGTCTCACAGATTTACATAATTATTATATTTGTGACATTTTATGTTTGAGACTTTATCCAAGGAAGCAGTAGATTTTCTTTTTGTTGGCCAGCTTTCACCTCTTATAGCCTAGAGACTAGGAACTGAATTTTGCGCGTTAATCCGTTTTTCCCTGGCAGACGTGTGTACAGGGGTCCCTCGCCGCACAGGCAGATAACTCCGTCTTCAAATACACTCATATTTTTTTTTCCGTCCATGAGTAACTGACATTTCAAGACGAGCCTCGCTGCTGAGACCAGGGCTGGTTGTGCCATAGAGAGAAATCACAAATCCCAACTATTGAAGCCGGGATTTGAATTCACATCCTCTCTGTTTCAAAGCCAGCGTCTTACCTCGAGACTAACCAGTCCCGTGGTAGATATTTTGATCTTTACGATGTTAAACTAACATGTTTTTAACATGCGCAACGTGAAACGCAAGCTACGATTAATAGTCCGACTCCGTATGGATTAGGCACATTATGCGATCAACCCTGGAATCAAGTAAGTGAAGTATAACATTTCGCTTCAGCTTTTGATGAGAGTCCTCACAACGAGCGCTATGACAACAACGAATGAAGCACACAAGGAAAGTAACAACGAATGAAGCACACAAGGAAAGTAACAACGAATGAAGCACACAAGGAAAGTGGCAAATGTTCAGTCTAAATAATGTTTCAAGTTCCCAGTAGAAACGAACAGCTGTCTTCACTCGTTACATCTGCGATCTCTCTTGGTTGCTTGCAAAAAATTGTTTTCATTGACAGATGAAAGATAAAAGCAAGCACTTCGAGACAGATGATATCGCTCAGTGTGAGGCGTTGTAGTATTTGAATAATATTACAGGTCACGTGGATCGGTTAGTAATATATCTTGTAGGCATTTTTGGAATAATAAGTCCTATATTATCCTTCATTGCTGACTTTTGATGATGACAGGAATTGATCGAGAAAGTGAGCTATCACATGAGAGGAATACTATCAACACAACATCACATATATCACAATTAATTAAACGACTAACTCACAATTGTTTGTACAGTATCTAGATAAAGCATCATTATCCTGTCTACATGGCGTGAAGGTAACATTCCCAATCTGCAATGGAGTTAATGTTCATTCTACAAGTTTATGATAAGTTATCCAGCGTTGTCGACTGATGATCTTGATGCAGAAAGCTCCGTTAATGTGCCTTACTCACCTTCTGTTCTAAAGCTTCTAAATTATAACTGAACTATCATCATCATCAAGTACCGGACCTGCTGGCGTAGGTGATTATGTCTCTTCACAACTTTCGATTGCGGCAGCTATTTATCATTTCTGTTGTTGACCGTCTGCCACGCCATTTTCTTAAGCTATTATTTTTTCTCTTTGCTTCCCTCTATCTCTTCGTCCCTCAATTTTTCCAGTTGTTACAATATATTCCAGTTGTTCTCTTCTCATTACATGGCCAAAAAATGATGACTGTTTCTTCCTAATATTGGAAATTAGCTCTTTTGTTGCTTTGACCTCTCTCAGATCATCTTCACTACTCTTATTAGCTGTCCATGGTACTCTCAACATTCTTCTGTAAAACCACATTTCTACAGACTCCAGTGATTTTTTTGTCTGTTGTCCTATTGCCCATGATTCGCATCCATATGTTAAGACTGGCTCTATGTAACATTTAAGAACCCTTTTTCTTGCTTCTATTGTCAAAAATGGATTGCATTGTATCTTCCTCATTTTTTGGAAAGCTGAACTATACCCTCTCCTAAAATATATAACAATCGCTAATTCCGTTGCTCTCTCTGTAACTCTTGATTATTCAATCAAATTCATGACTGGCTGTAGCCAGCAATCCTAAATAGACTGCTTGTTATCTCGCTCTCTGAAAATCTGTAGGAAATCTGTCAACAGTGTTAAGTACTCCGAGAGTCTCTGAACATCTCTTCACTGTTTCTCTCTCTCTCAAGTCCACGGTTAACCTGCAATAATCACAACTGCTGGGAGCCGCGATAGTTTAGTGGATAGTGATCTGGACTTCAAAGGACAAGAGGTTGGGTTCGATCCTGATTGACGGCTTCCGGGTTCACCCAGCCTTAAATGGGTATCGGATTTTATCTGGGAAAGTAAAGCGACACGGGCTTAATACCGACCACCGAAACAATTCGGAGGAAAGGTATGTTTACAGCACTCGAAAAAAGTTACAAATAATCAACAACAGAAAAAAAAATATATATGCTTCGGACCATATATTGTGCTTTGTTTTTTTTTTTCTGTTGTTGATTATTTGTCATTTTTTCCGAGTGCTGTAAACATACCTCTCCTCTGAATTGATTCGCTGATTATTGCATCGGAAGTTTTCCTCTTTAATAATATTCATTGATTATTATTTGTTTCTTGTCTAATACCGACCACATTACCGTCAAAAATCATGTAATGAAGGTCAACATTATAGCTACTATAGTCCGTTCAGAATCGTTTGCCGAGATGTTATGATTTATAATTCAAAAAGTTCTTGATGATTTCACATGATTTTTGGCATACGGTGTTAAAATGTCCATGTCACGAGAACATATGTGTTACTCGATGTCTAGCTATAACGGTTTTCTTAAAGCGGCGAATTCCTTTGATCTTTGCCCATGTAACTATTATTTTGACCCTAATCAAAATGTTTTACAGTAATCTAGTGCAACGATGACCCATAGGCGTGTCCATAAAATTTTACTGGGTGGCAAGTATACAAATTTTAAATTATATATAGAACTTTTGTTCGTAGAGTCAATTTGATATAGTTCCATGCTCTTGGTGTGAGTTTCCCAAATGTTGTCGCTGCCTTTCAAATACGTACATTTAGTTCCTCATCTAAGGAAAGTGTGGCTGTAATAGTGGATCCAAAATAGCTGAACTTCTGTACTGACTCAAGCAGGCTTCCATTCAAAGTAATGGTTGTTGGTTTGCTTATAACATATTTTTGATTGCTTGGGTGGTCTTGAACAATAAACTGTTTAACAAATCAACTAGGAAATTTTGCAAATCAAACTATTTATCTGTAGACTTAATCAGAGTAATGATCATTCAGAATCAGACGAGTCAAATAGGTCGATTACTGCTTTCGGCTGAACAATCAACAAACCATCCTTTTTCCAATATTCCTCTTCTTGTCGTAACACATGATCCTCACATTTTACCCAGTAGTCTTTATTTATATTTGATAGAGCCTGATTTGTAAGTGTCTCAACATCGCATAATTTGAAAGTTTTATTTGTATATGCTACGTGTCCTTTAACTTTTGCCCAAACTAGTTCTATAGGATTTAAGTGTGCATGATATGGAGGTAGTGTCAAACATCTATGGCCATGTTCTTGAATTAACTTGTCTATTTTAAATATCTTTGTACGTTGTGTCTGTTTTACAAGGCTAAGCAATTCGGGTTTCAAGTAGCTGTCGTTAACTTGTATGTGTTCTTTTATGAGCCACGTTTTGATTGCATCTTTTGTACTTGATGATGTTGGGATTCTATCTTCTACGTTAACTACGTTATGGTATGAAGCATTGTCCATTATCAGACAAGAAGGTCGATCTAATATTGGAAGGATACTTTTCTCGATCCAGTCTTTAAATATGTACCCATTCATTTCGGAGTGGTAGTCTCTATTGTCTATGGATTTTGAAATGAAAACGAGATGAGCATTCTGCAACAACCCATTATGTCTGCTACCTGCATGTGCAACTATCAAACGTTGCCCTTTACTGCTTGGTACTGATCTTTTAATACTTCCATCTGCTAACTGCCATTCCTTTTCATTTGTATGATGAGCGTTGATCCAAGTTTCATCTAAATAAACAATATCATAATCATTTTCGCGCATTTCCTTCACTTCACGTGTGGCCGTATTTCTCAATGATTTTGTCAACATGGTACACCTTTTTCTTATTCGTATTCTTCACAAGTTGTAACAATTCGGGTTTTAAATATGTGTCGTCAAATTTGACATTTTCATTCGCAAGCCATGTCCTAATTTGCTCTTTTGTATTTGATGCAGTAGGCACTTTGTCCCATCTTGAATTCCCTAAGGAAGTGCTGATATAGTAAAACAGTAACCTTTTGCATAGTTATAAATTTGCATTTCAAACTCATTGTAATTTAGATATAAATGTTGGTATTTAAAGTCAACAAATTGTCTACTGAGTCTTCACAAAATTAATAAAGATACGCCTTCACTTAGGTAATTAATGCCCAGGCCGTGGTGCGTCATGTCGTTCAATAACAATTCAGTTTTGTGCACGGGATTTTCCTGAACTTAGTGTTTCTGCAATAGCCAAACTATTTTACGTGAACGACCGCACCAAATTAATGTATATATCCTAAAATGGTGTCAAATTCGAACAGGGTGAATTTAATATAGCCTAAAGAAGAAAACTTTTAAACTAGATCAAATTTCTCAGAGCAAAAAATATTTCTATAACGACATCAATATTATAAGATTACATGCAAAAGTTGAAAGCAAAATAACAAACGGTTATCACGTAAAGCTAATTCAAGTGTGGTTATGAATTTCTGAACGGACTATAACACCGTATTCCCTATACCTCACGTGGCATGACGGAGCTCTTTACTTTTTTAAATCACAACTGTTCAGGACAAGAGACGGGGGCTGGTGACTTAAGTTGTGGTCCGAGGACGTCAGTCTAAAACTGGTCCCTCTTTCTCTCTCCAACATCCGTGGAAAGACTGTCTAAAGTCTCTGTACACGAGCTTTTTGTTTTATAATAAGTCCTGCCCATTTCACTAAGAATTCTAGGAAACTTGAGTACAATCAAATCTTCATTTTGTTAGGGTTTACCTAATAACTCTTTCATCATCATCATCATCATCATCAGCATCATCATCATCGAGTGCCTTCTCAGCAACGAAGGTTGTCTACCATGGAGCGCCATTCTTCATGGAGTGCCATGTTTCTGCACCATATAGGAATATTGAGAAGATGTAACATCTTCTCAATATTCCTATATGGTGCAGAAACATGGACATTAGACAAGAAAACATAACAGAGAATTGAAGCCTTTGAAATGTGGATATATAGAAGAATAGGTAAAATTGGATGGAAGAAAAAGAAAACAAACGATGAAGTCTTAAAACAACTAAAAATGAAAAGAGAACTACTAATACCTCTTTAGTTCCCATTAACTATTATATAGCCTTAATATCATTTTCCTGATATTTATCCACCACATATCTATCATTCTCTATTACCTGGATTCAAACCTTGTTTAGTTTCAAATGAGACTTGCTTTGAAAGTGGATTTGTGGTTATGTTGTACTTGCTGCACTTCAGATAAAACATCTTCCCTGGAAATACTCAATTCGGTCTCTACGGACGAGAGAATTGCACGGTCCTACAGCGTTGGCACTGTCAGGGGAAATTTTCGCTTTAGGATCTCTGTTTCCTTCTCACTTTTCATTTAAACGGTGGTACGTTCGGTTCTTAAGCCCGTTACATCAATTCTAGGCCGAATATTTTCATATTCCGGGTAAGGGTTTAGGACTCTGTGTCTAAAGCTCATGCTTCTATGTTTATTCATTCTTATTGTCGATAAATTTATATTTGGACTGTTTACTTTATTACAAGGGCCACCTTAAATTTGAGCAACATATTACACATTATGAGCAAAAAAAGATATTGGGCACCTGGTATTTAGAGCAATGAAAACAGACTTTTGATACCAGATGCTTAGAGCAATGAAAACAGACTTTGGATACCAGATGTTTAGAGCAATGAAAACAGACTTTGGATGCCAGATGTTTAGAGCAATGGAGATCACGGGCACTAATTATTTAGACTAATCAAGATCATAAGCTTCTCAAATAAAATGAAGATCACGGGCATCACATGATTAAAGTAATTAAGAACATAAAGAGATAATTCAAGAAGTTATTGGTCAGCACGATAGTCTACTCTAACCTTTTGTGTATCAAGAGACAAAAGCCGAGACGTTAAAGTCATCTTCCAAATGATCCATTATGACAGATCTACAGATATGCTTCAATTTCAGATTGAACAGAGACTATGTTAATCATGCTATATGCTCTCGTTTAGGGCTGGCATTATGTTAAGGTAATATTCCAAATTCCCGGCATGCATTTAAAAGTTATATTTCAGATCTTCAAGTCTAGCGACAATATTTTAAGTTATATACCAGACCTTTAAGCACGGCATGTATTCTAAGGTTATGTTCCAGATCTTCTTCAAGTATTTGAAGGTTATATATATATATAACAGATTTTAAAAAAAGTGTATAAGGTTACATAACATATCTTCAAGTTTGGGTAGTAATTGAAGGTTATATAACAGATCTTCAGGTTTAACAAATATTTTAAAGCCATATTACAGATCTTTAAGTTTGGCAAGTAATTTAAGATTATATAACAGATCTTTAAATTCGGCAAATAATTTAAGATTATATAACAGATCTTTAAGTTCGGCAAGTAATTTAAGATTATGTAACAGATCTTTAAGTTCGGCAAGTAGTTTAAGATTATATAACAGATCTTTAAGTTCGGCAAGTAATTTAAGATTATATAACAGATCTTTAAGTTCGGCAAGTAATTTAAGATTATGTAACAACATTTCAAGTTTGGCAAGTAATTTAAGATTGTATAACATACTTTCAAGTCTGGCAAGTAATGTAAAGTTATGTAACAGATCTTCATTTCTAGCAGATACTTTCTTACAAGAAGTGTGACTGGGAGTAAGTGTCAGGGTAGAGACAACATCGAGGAAGGTATCGATTTCTTCAGCTCACAGACTGTCACAGCGAGAGGCAGGGAAAAACTGACAAGAAAATGGTATTGTTGGATGGTGACTACTGTATACATGTGCACCTCTCACAGGATGGCGACAAGGAAGCTGAGGATAATCCACACGTCAAAACAATGATCGAACATGGCGCCACGAGGGACGAATGCAGGAAAGGATTCTCAGTGGGAAAGAACACAACACGGTAAATCAATGCAGGACAGGAACACACAATAGACGAATACTTCCATAGTTGCTGGAACGGAATGGGAGTCAGCTGAGAAGATATGGGAATACCCCGACTACGATGACGTCAATTCAAACTAAACACTAAAGAATACACGCCGCATTATGTGATGAAATAGAGATATTCTAAAATAAATTAGAAAATATCGATTCCCTCAGCGCTGCAACATTATCACTTGTGTGATTATATATATATATCTACACAAATAGGAATTTGTCTTTAACACAGATCATTGCGCACATTATTTTATTGCCGAATTGAGGCATATTGCCAGCCACTGGCTGCGTTGCTGATATATTCACATCAAACTATATTTTTAACTGTTTTGCTATAAACACGTGAGAGGGTACTGTAAAAATAAACGTGTCACAATTATCACATTGAATTGCGACTCAAGGGTAATGTTGATTACCGCCACATTTTCATAACTGGGTGCTGAAACATCGAAAAAGCTGACGATCGACACAATCTCCATACTGAGAGTCAACACATTATCTACACTGAGAGCGAACACGATATCTACACTGAGAGTGAACACGATATATACACTAAGAGTGAACACGATATCTACACTGAGAGTGAACACGATATCTACACTAAGAGTGAACACGATATCTACACTGAGAGTGAACACGATATCTACACTGAGAGTGAACACGATATCTACACTAAGAGTGAACACGTTATTCTACACTAAGCGTGAACACGATATCTGCAGTGAGAGTGAACACGATATACACACTAAGAGTGAACACGATATCTACATTGAGAGTGAACACGATACCTACATTGAGAGTGGACACGATATCTACACTGAGCGTGAAACGATATCTACACTGAGAGTGAACACGATATCTACACTGAGAATGAACACGATACCTACACTGAGAGTGAATACGATATCTACACTGAGAGTGAACACGTTATCTACACTGAGAGTGAACACGTTATCTACACTGAGAATGAACACGATATCTACACTGAGAGTGAACACGTTATCTACACTGAGAATGAACACGATATCTACACTGAGAGTGAAACGATATCTACACTGAGAGTGAACACGATACCTACACTGAGAGTGAACACGATATCTACATTGAGAGTGAACACGATATCTGCACTGATAGATTAAAAATAGTAAGAACAAAATGGTGGCATGATGACTAAATGTAAGACTGACACAATATCCATGTTGGTCTGTCTAAATATTTACACTGAGTCGATGCAGTTTCTGAACTAAATGTCTTTACTGCAAGTCGATGTAGTTACTCAACTAAATGTCTTTACTGCAAGTCGATGTAGTTACTCAACTAAATATCTTTACTGCAAGTCGATGTAGTTACTCAACTAAATGTCTTTACTACAAGTCGATGCTGTTACACAACTAAATGTCTTTACTACAAGTCGATGTTGTTACTCAACTAAATGTCTTTACTGCAAGTCGATGTTGTTACTCAACTAAATGTCTTTACTGCAAGTCGATATAGTTACTCAACTAAATGTCTTTACTACAAGTCGATGTTGTTACTCAACTAAATGTCTTTACTACAAGTCGATGTTGTTACTCAACTAAATGTCTTTACTACAAGTCGATGTTGTTACTCAACTAAATGTCTTTACTACAAGTCGATGTTGTTACTCAACTAAATGTTTTTATTATAAGTCGATGTTGTTACTCAACTAAATGTCTTTACTGCAAGTCGATGTTGTTACTCAACTAAATGTCTTTACTGCAAGTCGATATAGTTACTCAACTAAATGTCTTTACTACAAGTCGATGTTGTTACTCAACTAAATGTCTTTACTACAAGTCGATGTTGTTACTCAACTAAATGTCTTTACTACAAGTCGATGTTGTTACTCAACTAAATTTCTTTACTACAAGTCGATGTTGTTACTCAACTAAATGTCTTTACTACAAGTCGATGTTGTTACTCAACTAAATGTTTTTACTACAAGTCGATGTTGTTACTCAACTAAATGTCTTTACTACAAGTCGATGTTGTTACTTAACTAAATGTCTTTACTACAAGTCGATGTTGGTACTCAACTAAATGTTTTTACTGCAAATCAATGTAGTTAATCAACTAAATGTCTTTACTGCAAGTCTATATAGTTACTCAACTAAATGTCTTTACTGCAAGTCGATGTTGTTACTCAACTAAATGTCTTTACTGCAAATCGATGTTGTTACTCTACTAAATGTCTTTACTACAAGTAGATGTAGTTACTCAACTAAATGTCTTTACTGCAAGTCTATATAGTTACTCAACTAAATGTCTTTACTACAAGTCGATGTTGTTACTCAACTAAATGTCTTTACTACAAGTCGATGTTGTTACTCAACTAAATGTCTTTACTACAAGTCGATGTTGTTACTCAACTAAATGTCTTTACTACAAGTCGATGTAGTTACTCAACTAAATGTCTTTACTGCAAGTCGATATAGTTACTAAACTAAATGTCTTTACTGCAAGTCGATATAGTTACTCAACTAAATGTCTTTACTACAAGTCGAGGTTGTTACTCAACTAAATGTCTTTACTACAGGTCGATATATTTACTCAACTAAATGTCTTTACTACAAGTCGATATAGTTACTCAACTAAATGTCTTTACTACAAGTCGATGTAGTTACTCAACTAAATGATGAGAAAGTCCAGATGTTTAATTTAGTCGACAGGTCATCCTCATTGCACATCAGACAGGCTCCTAAGTACTCAGATTTCTCGGAGTATATCCTCCAACGTGTAGCGACTAACGACATCGGTGTTGTGTTGGTTGACAAGACTTCTTTAGATTCCTGTGTAGCGCTCTCGTCTAACAATTCCCATCTAGACGTGATATTCGTGAAGTCTGTTCATGGCTGCTGATTCAGGGTTCATTTATCCTCTGTTCTTTTTGGAAGAGGTATCCACTACACAGAACAATACACGGACGTTAATCTGGCCCGATGGAAGAATATGTGTTGTATATACTCGTCAAACGTGTAAGGGTTGAAGAGGAGAGGAAACTCAGTAACCAAAATGCTGAGTTTTTTTTAATGATGTATTGGGCCTAAAATAAGGATGCTGCATTTTCATGTAGACCGCGTTACAAACAAAAGTATGCATATTTAACGCTCACTTAGGAAAGGACAATAAAGTGGGTTGGGTTATTTTTGAGTAAAGCCAGCACAAAAATATTTATCAACAACACCTGATAAATGACAAATTAAGGAGAGGAAACCTCTTGATGCTTAAAAGCAAATGAGGCAGAAAAGAAGTAGAAGAAAGGAGAGAAAAATCCTCTAACACACAAAAAGCCATATATTTTCCATTTTTGATAAGTGATCTCAGTTTCGATAAAATGTCACCTATGTTAAGAAAATATAAAGTCTCGATGGATACAAACTCATTTACAAGACACCAATATAACTACGATATTGTTCACAGAAGTAAGTCAATGTCAAGGGATCGCCGGGTTAATGCCATCAAATAAATAAAGAAGATGAAATGTTACTAATAATGTCAGCGTTACCTGAATCTAAATCTTCAGAACTATTTTAGTTTTTTTACACACACACATCACAAACACACACACACACACACGCACGCACACACACACACACGCACGCACGCACGCGCACACACACACACACACATATGATTTAGGTACATATTTAGTTTATATATTCATTTATGTATGTGTCCTAAACATTACATTTCAATATTATGGTACTACGTTAATATTTAAGATGATGACATTGTGTGTATGTATGCAAGTATGTAATTTTTTATGTATGTATTTATTTATTTATGTTGATATATATATATATATATATATATATATATATATATATATATATATAATGGAAGTGTTGGTTCCTGCGGGACGCATCAGGGGCAGACTAAGAAGAAGGTGATTTCAAGACATCAAGGAATCCTTGAACATGACAATAGTAGAAGTAGGAGACCTGGCTAGAGATGGGTTTCTTTTTGACGGGTTGAGGGGCTGTGGTGACTGCAACGCACTACAAAGGACATGCGACCTGATGATATACATACATATATATATATATATAAGATACACTTCATTGTATGATATTTAACTGTTTAACAACAATTTTGCCAATATAATCTAGCATATTGTGCATTGACATAAACTACGAATATACATAACATCTTTTTTATATCGGTATATGGTATCTCTAACGATAGTAGAGCATGCATAACGTTTCCTGTGTTTGTGTACAAATTGTGCTCTAATAATGTTGATTACTTCTCTGTGTACATGATCAGCGCAGTATGTTGTGTCGGAGACTCTAACATAACAAAATGGATCTGTAACATTTCAATTACGAAACCGAGGCTGCGATATACCTTAACGCAGGTAGCTGGAAGCAGATACATTTATCTCCATATTGTTATTTTCTCACATTCAGCAGATGCACTATTCTTGTATGCTCAATAACTCAATAACTCAATAACTCAAATAACTCAAAATAATTCAATAACTCAAATAACTATTTGTGTATGCTCATCCATCTGTGTCTGTGTGTTCTCTCATATTATTTTATTCAAAATCTGGACTTCCGGTTCCAAGATGACGGTTTGTGTTCAACTGATCGCTGCAGAATTTGCGTTTGGAGACATATTAATTTCAGCTCTCTAATGTAGATCGCTGCTTTAAAGTCAAGCGGATAGTTCACTTAACGGATTTTCGCCAGTGCTACGGAGTTCGTGCACCTGGCAGCGATAGTTTTTTTTGGTGACTCTATTTTTCTGGCGATGTGAATATAACCTTTCTCCGTTATCAAGTCATTTTGCGTTTTACGTAATGATATTTTAGGCTGTTCATTGATCGCCGTTGGATTTGCTCGGCGTCGATTACATTCAGCTCCTTCCTGTAGATCGTTGTTCCAAATCAATCGGAGGTTCCACTTTAAGCATTCTACGCAGATGCTACGGTGTTCGTGCATCTGGATGCGGTACTTAGAGTAAATCAAGCGCTGTGGATGCATCCATTATCAACAACACTGCGAGTGCCACGATATAATGATGGACGATCTGATATACCAGACCCCATCGAGCACTAGAAAAGAAAGACGAGATGCTACCTATTTAGATTCTCTTCATGAATCTGCAGCCTTCGTGCGACTCTTGGACCTTCATGTCAGTCAAGAGGGATGTTCATTAATTTGATTCCCCCTCTTAATTTGCACCTGTCGGTGTGTATTTTTGTCTCCACTCATATTCATCTTTGTAAGACACAAACACCTAGAAAAGGAATATGTGTTTCTACACACTGCAACATATGACATGACTGCGACGTAATTTTAACTATACTGCTTTAAACTTTGCATATTAAGATCAGAAAAGGACAACTTCAGACACATGTAAATAGATACCTGATCGTCTGTTTCTTAAAATGTTGACATTTTAAAAATGATCTGTTTGTCATCTCGTTTAGACCCTCTGCCCGTCATAGCCAGTCTGTGTGTGTATCCACTGGCTTTTATCTTTATTTTCGCTATTCTTTGTCACGTCACTCACAGCCGTCATTATTGCTTCCCCTGGTCTGACAGTTTCCACTGAACTAGAAAAACTAATCAGGCTCGTCCTAGTGACAGGAAATGCTAAATGACAGGTCTCATTCGGGAAATCAAATGTTTGTCTCGTGGCCACATATGGCCACAGGTCGAGGAACCCTTCCTCCTTCCTTTAGTTGACCTCTTCTCCTTCAACGTAAAAGATAGCCACCCAAATATCGATATTATGCTTTTCAGTTTAATAAATAATTATTCTTGCGGTACTTAAATTCGGTTAGCTCGGTAGAGTTCTGCCCTACCAAAGGTGGAGTAAGAAGTCTCCTTTCCTCCGCTAGTCTTCGGGACACCCTTGGGCAAGGTGAAGCTCCCGTTTAGCCCCCCTATCAGGGTTACGTGAAGCCATTGGAGCAGGTGGTGTTGTGGGAGCAGCCGACAAGTTGTGTCGGTTATGGTCCCCACGCCGCGATGGCAGGCAGAGGATCTCATGTATAGAGACACTGGTTGCGATCTCCGACTAGTACAGTCACTGCCAAGAAGAAAAGGAATGGCAAACTACCTTCTTATATTGCCTAGTACAATCATGACAAAACACAACTTAATATCTACAGCTAACGACATTAATGGGGACTCCACAGCCACCTCGTCCGGTAAGGAGCGTCATGTGCTACAGGTGACACTCGATCGTCATCAAGCTCTGTATGCAAGATTAAAAAAATAAAAATAGAGACACTAGCAATAGGAACTTGGAACATTAGATCAGCATTCCAAGTTGGTAAACTAGAAAACATCAGTCAAGAAATAAAGAGAATGAAATTGAACATCTTGGGACTATGTAAAATGAGATGGACAGGAGCAGGATTATTACAACGTGACAGTGGAAATATAATTTACTCTGGGGGAAACACACACGAAAGAGGGATAGGCATAATGTTAGATATAGAAAGAAGCAAAACAGTAAAATTTTTTGGCCAGTATCAGACAGAATTCTGCTGCTAGTAAAATTGGGAGGTAGACCAATGGATATCAACATAATTCAAGTGTATGCACCAACAAGTAATAGCGAAGAAGAAGCCATTGACACTTTTTACGAGCTAGAGATGACCATGAAACAGTGTAAATCCCAAGAACTTTTATATTAGGGGAGTTCAATGGAGCCGCGATAGCTCAGTTAGTGAACTGGACTACAAAGGACAAGAGGTAGGGTTCGATCCCAACCGACGGCTTCTGAGTTCACCCAGCCTTAAATGGGGACCGGATTTTTTCTGGGAAAGTAAAGCGGCACGGGCGTAATACCGACCACATTACCCCAAAATCATGTGCCGAAGGTCTGTAAAATTTATGGTCACCAAAACCATATTCCCTATACGCCAATTGGCGTGACGGGGGTACATTTTTTTAAAGGGCATTTCAATGCATAGGTAGGAACAGCTAAAGTGCAAAATATGACTGGAGAACATGGCCTTGGAGATATGAATGATAGAGGGGATAGATTGATAAATTGGGCAAGGGTACATGAAATGATTATAGGTAACACCTTGTTCAAACAATACTCTAGGCGACTATGGACATGGCAAAGCCCAGACAAAAAAGTACACAATCAAATTGATTTTATACTGGTACAGGGAAGATTCAGGAATGGGCTATCATCTGTTAAAACAAGGTCAGGAGCAAATTGCAATAGTGACCATGTACCAGTAGTTGGAAAGATAAGAATATAACTGCGGAAGACACAGAAATCCCCAAGAAATATAAAATTGGAGCTAGATATGCTTAGAGTAGATAGACAGATGAGTGATAAGTACAGAACGATAGTACAAAATAGATATAATGCTATTGAGAAATACAGAACATCGAGGAATAGTGGGAAATGCTCAAACAATTGATTCAACAAACATCAAAAGAAGTAATACAAGTTACTAATAGAATAGAAAAAAAGGAATGGATGACAGAAGAAATATTAGAGCTAATAGACGAAAGACGAAAACATAAGAAAGAAGAACGGACATACAAAATATTGCACAAAGAGATCCAAAACAAATGCTGAGTAGCAAAAGGTTGGTTAAAGCAGAAATGTGAAGAAATGGAAAAACAACAAAATAAAGACTCAAAATTTATGCACAATCAGTTAAATGAATTTTTTTTTTTAACCCCCGTCACGCCAAGTGGCGTATAGGGAAATGTGGTGTTAGTGACCCTATAATTTACATACATTTCAGCACATGATTTTGGGGTAATGTGGTCGGTATTACGCCCGTGCTGCTTTACTTTCCCAGAAAAAAATCCGGTACCCATTTAAGGCTGGGTGAACCCGGAAGCCGTCGGTTGGGATCGAACCCTACCCCTTGTCCTTTGTAGTCCAGTTCACTAACCACTGAGCTATCGCGGCTAGTTAAATGAATTAACAGGAAGAAAAGAAGTCAAAGTTTCAGGATGTGTGAAACCAAAAGAAGGAAATATAATAGTAGGACAGGAGAAGACAATGGAAAGATGGACAGAACATATTAGTCAACATTATGATGATGAAAGACCAGAGCTAAACAATTCAAACAAAGACACAGGAACACCAGTAATGCAGAGTGAAGTGGAGGACGCAATACAACACATGAAAAGAGGTAAAGCTCCAGGTCCCGACAATATATCAATCGAAGAGATCAATGCATTAGGAGAGCTGGGAGTACAAGTCATAACAAAATTACTCAATGACATATATAACACTAGACACATACCCGAAGATCTACTAAAATATATCTTTGTAGCCATACCGAAGAAGTCAGGCGCCACTGATTGTGAAGACCATCGCAATATTAGTCTCATGTGCCATATAACGAAAATATTATTAATTGCAAAAGTTGCAATCCATTTTTGACAACAGAAACAAGAAAAAGAGTTCTTAAATGTTATGTTGAGCCAGTCTTAACATATGGATGTGAATCATGGACAATGGGACAAGAGATAAAAAAATCACTGGAGTCTGTAGAAATGTGGTTTTACAGAAGAATGTTGAGAATACCATGGACAGCAAAGAAGAGTAATAAAGATATCCTGAAAGAGGCCAAAGCAAAAATAGAGCTACATTTCCAATATTAGGAAGAAACAATCATTTTTTGGCCAAGTAATGAGAAGAGAACAACTTGAATATATTGTAACAACTGGAAAAATTTAGGGACGAAGAGATAGAGGGAAGCAAAGAGAGAAAATACTAGACAGCTTAAGAGAATGGCTTGGCAGAAGGTCAACAACAGAAATGGTAAAGAAATGTCGAAATCGAAAGTTGTGGAGAGATATGGTCACCTACGCCAGTAGGCCCGGTACTTGCTGATGATGATGACATTAATCTCAACTCTGTTGACCGTACTATTTCCCTTGTTTCTTGCTCTATTCTGTTTTAGAGAGAGCCAGTCCCTAATTTAGCTATAAGCTAACTAAGCTGTTGTTTAAGCTGCATAAATATTTTCAGAATTTATTTTTGGGACTACACTTTTTCTTTACCAGTAAATGATTTCAATTATTGTACGACCTTCTGGAGTTTATTCTTAAAAGCGGATGACATCACAGTTTTATTTAGGTCAGGGTCTCATAAAGTCTAAATGCGGGACTAATTACCGTCTCTACCAGCCGTGTTTCTGTCACAAATCATTAGTTTTATCTTGATCTCTTGACAAACAAATTATGTCAAATAACAGACACACGCACATACGGACAGAGAAGAAGAAAATAAAAAGAGACAAACGTAGATTTTTTTTCCCGAAAAATAAATTATCCCCATTAACTGCCATGACCGCCATGCTACATATCATGTTTAAATATTAACAACCCAGCGTGAAAGTGTAATGAATGGTAGTCAACGACCTAGCTTTACACACAATATCAATTAAATATTCAGACAGTAATTAGTTTCTATCACCTCGCCTCAACAGCTAGCACATATGGTTCAATTAAAACGCAATATGTTGCCCATTGCCAGCACGACATTTTTTTATTAATCCCAAAGCAATAAGAATATTTCTAAAACTTTATTTTATTTTTCTTGACATTTAGAATATGATCTATAATCGGATTGCACTTAAGATATGCTAATAAATTGTATGAACGCTATGTCGATACTTGATTTTTACCAAAAATAGAGAAGTCAAGGCTGTGTGATTTATTAGGAAAATATTACTTTACTCCGAAATCTGTCAGAAAAAGGCCACACACAAAAATAGTGAGAAATGAGGAGGGATATCTTTTGAAATGGTAAGAAATATTTGCTCTTTCTCTCTCTGTTTTCTACTTCTTTCCTTACTCATTTGCCTTTCAGCGTCGAGAGGAGATAAATGTACGGCCTGTTGCTCTTCTGTTCGCCTCTGCTGCTGTTATTTTTCCTTGTGTTTGTAATATTCCATCAATTCATGTTTTTCGTTGTCGACCCTTGGATCTGGTGTTCACGCAACGTTTATTGAAGGCTCGTTGTGCATTTCGATCTCTCTGCCGTATCACGTCACCAAACCATTTTTATCTGTTGTTTCTTTACGTATTTTATGGCGGGGATTATTCCTATCTTGTTTCACAATTCTTTATTCCTGATATTATCTGTCATTCTGTTTTGCTGTTATTCTGTACGTGCATGTGTTTATTGACTATTTATTATCTAATAAATTTCCTGCGTCAAGATGTACATGTAGACTTTGAGTACAACAAGAATCACGCAAACACAAAAATGAATATATAGATCTGTACGGAGCACGTTCTTGGAGAATTGCTGACATATCAAATTCTGGAACACACTCGAGAATTATGTACACACATCTCTACAAAGAGGGAATGTTATGCGGACATATGTTACACTGTAGTTATAAAAGAAACAATTACTGGATAAGCGTATATGTTATTGGTTTGGGTTTGCTATCTATTTTACAGAAGTAAACCATCCTCAATATGTAGACATCAAGCATGGACATTCAGTTTGTAAAGAATAAATTCAATAACTCTGAGACGAAACAAAGCTGTTAAGTTAGTAATTGCAGTTGTTAGTGTACATGAGGGATTAGAAGATGAATAACATATAGATCTGTATGTAAGGAATGAGATATTAATTGTATCAGATCTGTATGTATGGGATGAGATGTTGATTGTATCAGATCTGTATGTATGGGATGAGATGTTGATTGTATCAGATCTGTATGTATGGGATGAGATGTTGATTGTATCAGATCTGTATGTAAGGAATGAGATATTGATTGTATCAGATCTGTATGTAAGGAATGATATATTGATTGTATCAGATCTGTATGTATGGGATGAGATGTTGATTGTATCAGATCTGTATGTAAGGAATGAGATATTGATTGTATCAGATCTGTATGTATGGGATGAGATGTTGATTGTATCAGATATGTATGTAAGGAATGAGATATTAATTGTATCAGATCTGTATGTATGGGATAAGATGTTGATTGTATCAGATCTGTATGTAAGGAATGAGATATTAATTGTATCAGATCTGTATGTATGGGATGAGATGTTGATTGTTCAGATCTGTATGTAAGGAATGAGATATTAATTGTAACAGATCTGTATGTAAGGAATGAGGTATTGATTGTATCAGATCTGTATGTAAAGATTGAGATACTAATAATATGAGGTCTGTATGTAGGGAATCAGATACTAATTGTTTCAGTTCTATATGTAGGCAATGACACATTGTTTCATTACACTATTTAGGGTGTAGCTATCCTGTGCTGTTTTCCTCGCTATATTTGCTGGATGGTTTACACGAAAAATAAATAATTTTTGAGAAGGAGTACAGGAAGAATGAACACACAAATATGGCTAAGAAAGAAGTGGGAATAAAGAGCTGCATAACTTGAGATTAAAGAAAACGTGACTTGGAATCAGGAATAAGGAACATTCTGGACGCTCTTTGAATGGGGCACAGTTATAGAGAAAGAGGAAACAAATACGACACTATAAAAACGAAAAGGCCAATCAATAGAAATACAATGGCGGATATAAATGGAGATAAAGTAAACAAATATGAATAACAATTCCCTTGAAGATATTCATTGTTGGCACATCCATAGAATAATGGAAAGGAAAGGGCGAATAGGCTACTCCAAGATTGAATATGAAAGTTTGCAAAATAAAAATGTAATTTTTAGGAAATAAATTGGTTCTTCATTTTATTTCGAGTGTCAAGTTAAAATGATCTTTACTGTTCGAAAATAAACAAGGGGGATATTTATTTAAAAAATGGTACAGAAAGAAGAGTAATGAAAATGTTCTGAAAGAGGTCAAAGCAAAAAGAGAGCTAATTTCCAATATTAGGAAGAAACATTCATAATTTTTTGGCTGTGTAATGAGAAGAGAACAACTGGAATATATTGTAACAACTGGAAAAATTGAGGGACGAAGAGATAGAGGGAAGCAAAAAGAAAAAAATACCAGACAGCTTAAGAGAATGGCTTGGCAGAAGGTCAACGACAGAAATGATAAATAACTGTCGAGATCGAAAGTTGTGGAGAGACCAACGCCAGCAGGCCCGGTACTTGATGACGATGATGGTACGGAAAAGCCAGACTAACATAAAGATAAGACAAACTACAATCCGTCGGCAAAAGCATTCATGAGGTATAGCAATTAAACACTGTACACATTAAAAACAAAAAAAAACAATCCAGAAAACACACATATACAGCTAAATGGGAATAATTATATGCAGCATAAGTTGCTAGCGAGTAGAGGATGTCATCGTGAAAGTGAGGCGAGCGAGACCGGACAAACTTTGCCTTGTTACAACATAAGAAGTCTGGATATCATGCAAACGTCTGCTCATGTCAGCGGTTATAACGATGTCAAAGCATCCCATTTAGGTGTGATCATTGTACTTACTTTACTTCTATCTTGTTATCTTACACTGAACTAGACAAACTTTCAACATTCGAGACATCACGATTACAATTAAACAGATTTTAGCTTCCCACATATAATTGGAAAAACGCAATTTTTAATTTCAGAAATTAAGTTTAGATTTGGACAATTGATGACAAATGACCGTTTCTAATAAAGTAATCTTATGTTGATAATATTATCGTGTATTCTTGTTTTATCACCACCCCCCCCCCTCCCTCTTCCTTTTCCCCCAATCCTAAGGAGGCCGATGCGTCCGTCCTTAGACAACCATCAAGTCTCAGGCCCACGAGGACGACTGGGTTGATCCCGAGATTAGCGCTGATAGCCAATCCACATGGCCCACCCACACATCCACCGTTAGGTCGCCCTCCCTCCACAGCTCAAGTCTACATCTTGTTGAGTAACATGTGCACGCCACTATTATCAGCGATCTTTTTTACCGCAGATTGAAGAATTGTCATTTGTAATCTAGTTTACTGTGACATTGAAGAATTGTCATTTTTAATCTAGTTTACTGTGACATTAAAGTATTGTCATTTGTAATCTAGTTTACTGTGACTTTGAAGAATTGTCATTTGTAATATAGTTTACTGTGACATTGAAGAATTGTCATTTGTAATCTAGTTTACTGTGACTTTGAAGAATTGTCATTTGTAATCTAGTTTACTGTGACATTGAAGTATTGTCATTTGTAATCTAGTTTACTGTGACATTGAAGAATTGTCATCTGTAATCTAGTTTTCTGTGACATTGAAGAATTGTCATTTGTAATCTAGTTTACTGTGACATTGAAGAATTGTCATTTGTAATCTAGTTTACTGTGACATTGAAGAATTGTCATTTGTAATCTAGTTTACTGTGACATTGAGGAATTGTCATCTGTAATCTAGTTTACTGTGACATTAAAGTATTGTCATTTGTAATCTAGTTTACTGTGACTTTGAAAGTAATAAAAAAACTGTTTCCCAAATTCTAAACTGAGAGATACCTTTGCACATATATTATTTTGTTCACATCTCAAAGTATGTGGCTGTCGTGCAATTGCTCTCAAAATGCAGATCGTCCAATTTTGATAATGCTTCTCCTACATTAAAATACATTTAGAAGCAATGTTACTGTCGTATTTAATATGTTACAGACTTTGTTGATAGCAGTTGAAATGTCATTTTGAAATAATTATTTTATTACCAACAAGAAATCAAATGCATTCTGAGGCTAAAGCATTATCTAGTTTTATTTAGGACAAAGCATCACATTAGTAAATATTCAGCGTAAAAGTAAAATAGAAATTGCACTTAATAGGTCATAGCAACATTTGCCAAGGTTATCAGACAAGTGGAGATGCACCACAGAAATAAAAAGCAGAATAGCTCAGGCCAAAATAGCATTTCAGAAAATGAAAAATATCTTATGCAACAAATCTATGTCAATAAAAATGAGAAAGAGAGTTCATCGGTGCTATATAGAACCAATTCTGACCTATGGAAGCGAATCATGGACAATAGACAAACAAAAGAAAAGACGATTGGAGGCCACAGAGATGGGACTTCTCAGAAGAATGTTGAAAGTTCCCCGGACAGCTAGAAAGACCAATGAGGAAGTTCTCAAAGAGGCCAACACAAAAAGGGAGCTCTTAAAAAACATCAGAAAGAAGCAATCAACATTTTTCGGGCACATCATGAGAAGAGGAAAGTTGGAATACTTGGTTACAACTGGCAAAATAAAGGGAAAGAAAGATCGCGGACGACAAAGAGAGAAAATACTGGATAGCTTGGTGTCATGGCATGGAAAATAGTCAACAGCAGAACTGATACGATGCACTGTGGATAGAAGATTGTGGAGGGACATGATCACCTACGCCAACCGGTATGGCACATGATAATCATGATCAGACCAGACAATGTGGGCTGACAGATACGGAGGCAAGGTCAGGCAGGTCTCTCCGTAGCAAGATGTGGGCGTAAAAAAAATAAGTGTTAAAAATATTAGACACGTAGTAGGGTGAAATAATAAATGTATAATATATATAAAGACAATCATAGACCGTTAGATAGGCAGAAAAAGGCAGAGACGGGCAGAGATAACCAGAGGAGCAATTAGAGATTAAGCAGAATCTCATATGTGGATAATCGATAACAGGGCTTGTGTATAGATACATAGAAAGTATAATCTGTGATGTGTTTAATAATTCCAGAAGTGGCACCAAAATGCCAGCTTATTTATATTCGAGCTATGGACCAAGCAATGTTTACATTGAACAACACGATATATGTTATTGCTGCGAGTTGGCAGATTTTTGAAAATGTTTTCAGGGTTTGAACATAAATGTTTGTTCACAGTTTGTTAACCTTCGCTGTAGATAAAGTCGTTAATTGGATGGCTTCGTTTCAGACATTTTAGACGTTGGTAGCTAAGGACCTAACTTGTGCAAACGGATGGCATTGGCAAGGATCATTTTGAATCTATGAAGTGGGCTCATTGTGTGTTTAACTCAAACGCATATGTGCTTTTTAACCAAAGACCTTTTTTTTGGGGGACTCAATGCAGATATCCCCGATGGAAGAATAAATTGTACTATTAGTCCCATAAATGATTCGCTTCCAGAGGTTTATGATGTAAACAAAGCAGTTTTGTCATTGCAAGTGAATAATGTCCACACCTATAATTGGTCAGGATTGTGTAGCAGCAGCAGCTTTATAGCGAACACAGAAAACATCACAGGATTGTGCTGTTCTGAAACAGCTATGCCATGCTACCCTAGAATTGCCTTTAATGGGATTACTGTGACCACAAACCACTCTCCATGTGTGTGCCACATATTTACACCCCAGAAAGAAATACTGAATATAACAACACCATGTGCCGTCTGTGATATTAATGACCACAGACCAGGAGCCTCCAGTATGATTGATACAACTGTTGCACCAAGCACTTCATCAGCAGAGCCATATCTATGGAATGTTAATCTGACATTGTTCTTGAATGATGTCCAAGTTAATGAGACATCAGAATCGTGTGGCAGCAGCTACAAGAAGGGAGCGGAGAACATCAAGTTCTGCTGCTATAAAGGAGACTTGCCTTGCTATCCCAGAATTGCCTTAAATGGGATCACTGTAGTTGAAAACTTCTCCTCTTGTGTAAACTACACATTCACATCTAAGAGTGAATCAGTGAAGGTCACAAAATCATATTCTCTCTGTGGTTTTACTAACTACAGGTCATGTGGCTTCTGTTGGATTGGAAATGACAAATTACCACCACTGTGTGTCTATATGTTTGGAATTGGAGTCATCAATGACGGCCTAACATCATCAAGTGCTATGACGATCATCATTTTCGGGAGGACGTGAACTCCCATGGTATATGGTGGATAGGCGGCAGGAACCATTGAAGGCTATGTCTGAAAAGTGTTCCTTCTTGCAGTTTCCTCATATTCCAAGTCCGGCTTGTTGCAGGAGCTACTGAGTTAAGTGCTCTGTGCACACCGTGAGCTGTGTGTCTCATCCGTTTTGATCCTGCTTCGATATCCCGCTTGTTTACGATGAATGATGATATCGTATGACAGGGAACAGTTGGCTGTGTTCACTTTCTGCGCGGTTTCGCCTTATGTCTTTTGGCGTGTGCTGAGACTGCTACGATGGGGACTACAGTTACCTTTCTTTGTTTGGGAGATGAGTTAGTAATTCGGATGATTCCACTGGCACGGGCGGTTGAGCAATTATGGATTTTAATTCGTTTGCAGTGATACCGAGGCCTTCCATAACCAATAACCAATTCCAGAAGTATTTGAGTCCACTGTTAACCAGACCACCTGGTAGTATTGTTATTGACTTTATCCTACAATTGATATATCGTCCATTTAATTTATTATTTGTTAATATAACTTGAGTTATTGAGTTATTTGCGGGTCCTCGTCATTACACTCCGAACATATCCATAGATGCTCAGATCCCCATCTCTGCATGTCTCGCAGTGTCCAGCGACTGATGACTCCAGTTCTGTGTTGGTTGTTTAGCCTTATTACACGTAGAACAAAGTTTCTCGTTTCTGGCTGTGCCCATCTTAACTCCCATCTCTTTCATCGGAGTGTCGTGGACTCTTGGTTGTCGAAGTCCTGTGTCCTTCCCACTTGCCGGAGGGCATTGATGATGTCCGCCCGATCCATTATAATATAATTAATATAATTAATTAGCAGTTAATATAACTTATGACTTCAGAACTGTAAAAATATAACGTAATTAAATATGTTTATGTGATCTGAAACACCTCAGACGTTTGTCGTTTATCAAGGATGTGTTGAAGAAAGAACGAGACGGCCTGTATATACAAGAGACATACAAGTTATATATGAGAGGCATACAAGTTATGTACGATAAACATAAGACACATTACACAACTAAGATTTAAACAGTAATATTAAATAGACAGATACAAATTAATAATAAAATCGGATTCTAGTGTGTTAAGAATACAAAATGTAGTGCTTCAAACAAAACTCTTTATATGACCATCTCAAATTAGAATTAATGATAAAATCAATAAGAACTAAGTCAAATCATTATAACAACCAGATGTGTTATGCGTTGCTAAGATTGTTAATTGCAATCCACAGGAAACAAATAAAAAAAGATATTCTAATTACAGCTGATTACTACCGTGATCTTGGGCAAAAGCCTGGGAAATATCAGTGCACATACCCATGTCAAATAAAGGCAATCTAAAGCTGTGTACCAAATGAACTGTTGCCCTAAAAGCATATGCTAATAAAACATTCTTACAGATTATCTTGAACGGGATAGAACATAAATTAGAACTGGAGCTTCACGTAGCTCAAGCGGGTTTTAGACGTAATAAAGGTACCGTGCTTGAGTGCTTTTAACATGAGGAACTGGAACAACTTCTAGAAGTGTGATATTACATAGGAATATAACATAGGAATATAACATAGGAATATAACATAGGAATATAACATAAGAATCTTACGTAGGAATATATAACGTAGGAATATAACATAGGAATATAACATAGGAATATAACATAGGAATATAACATAGGAATATAACGTAGGAATATATAACGTAGGAATATAACATAGGAATATAACATAGGAATATAACATAGGAATATAACATAGGGATATACCATAGGAATACAACGTAGGAATATAACATAGGAATATAACATAGGAATACAACGTAGGGATATAACATAGGAATATAACATAGGAATATAACATAGGAATATAACGTAGGAATATATAACGTAGGAATATAACATAGGAATATAACATAGGAATATAACATAGGAATATAACATAGGAATATATAACGTAGGAATATAACATATGAATATAACATAGGAATATAACATAGGGATATAACATAGGAATATAACATAGGAATATAACATAGGAACATAACATAGGAATATAACATAGGAATATAACGTAGGAATATAACATAGGAATATAACATAGGAATATAACGTAGGAATATAACACAGACATACATGCTTTCGAGATTAGAGCAAGACCTTCGATGTTTACATCAGAAACTGTGAAGCATCAGGAAAGATATGGTATCTCCAACCAACCTAATAAAATGTATAGAATTTCGGTATCACAAACAGTAAGCAGCAATCAGAATAATGAATTAAACTTCAAATTGGTTTCCAGTATAACAAGAGGTGAGGCAGGGGTGCATCCTGTCTCCTCACACCCGTTCAACATCCATGCTAAGGACATCATGGGAAATATCAGAAACGATGACAGGTTTCTGAAGTGTGACATTTTTACAACAAATGCCAACTAATTCCAGAACTCAGATACGCTGATGACACAGTCCACCTCTCAAACACAACACAAATGATTACAAGAAACAACTGAGTATGTTAAAAACATAGTGAAGTCTCCGAGCACTTCTTGATAGGCTGGCACATATGGGAACTGGCGTACAAAAAAAAAGTAAAGTGCCAAGTGGCGTATAGAGAATATGGTGTTAGTGACCATACATTTTACAGACCTTCAGAACATGATTTTTGGGATAATGTGGTCGGTATTACGCCCGTGCCGCTTTATTTTCTCACAAAAAATCAGGTACCTATTTAAGGCTGAATGAACCCGGAAGCCGTCGGCTGGGATCGAAACCTAATTCTTGTCCTCTATAGTCCAGTTCACTAACCACTGAGCTATCGTGGCTCCCGAAAACTCGCCTGCTAAGACTCAAATCTCGTACTTTACCTTTACCTTACAAAGTGAAGAGCAAAACCATCTGTCTAAATATACAGACAACTGACACAATGTCCTTTCACGAAATACAGCAAACTCAAAATCAACATCGACAGCAAAGAACTCGAAATTGTGACAAACTTTGGCTATCTCGAATATGTATTAACTGGCAATGGAGTAGTACTAACAATGACTCAATGAGTCATAAACAAACGCTACGAAAATGACAGATTAAGAGGAAGACCGATAAAGAGATGGATAAAGGGAATACTTGAGTCACTAGGAAGGATAAAACCAGAAGAGGTCAACAGAAGAGCAAAGAATCGCAGATTGTATCTCCCCTCGACGCCAACGGCAATGGAGGAAGGATAGAAGCAGAAGAAGAAAAAGGCAATGGAGAATTCCAGGAAGAGATCACAAGATTAGCATATGTCAGGAGGACCATGTGGCACAACATCAACAAAGCACTAACATTAAAATTACTGAGGTCATACATCTTCCTGATAGCAACATATGGGTGTGAATCATGGACAATCTCGCAAACAGCACGGAGGAAAATAGATTCATTCGAAATAAAATGCTAGAGAAAAATCCTTCATATACCCTTGATTATAAAAGAGATCAATTAAGACACAATAAAAGAGATCAATGAAGACATAATAAAAGAGATCAATGAAGACACAATAAAAGAGATCAATGAAGACATAATAAAAGAGATCAATGAAGGCATAATAAAAGAGATCAATGAAGACCTAATAAAAGAGATCAATGAAGACACAATAAAAGAGATCAATGAAAACATTTTAAAAGAGATCAATGAAGACATAACAAAAGAGATCAATGAAGACATAATAAAAGAGATCAATGAAGACATAATAAAAGAGATCAATGAAGACATAATAAAAGAGATCAATGAAGACATAATAAAAGAGATCAATGAAGACATAATAAAAGAGATAAATGAAGACATAATAAAAGAGATCAATGAAGACCTAATAAAAGAGATCAATGAAGACACAATAAAAGAGATCAATGAAGACATTTTAAAAGAGATCAATGAAGACATAATAAAAGAGATCAATGAAGACATAATAAAAGAGATCAATGAAGACACAATAAAAGAGATCAATGAAGACATAATAAAGAGATCAATGAAGACATAATAAAAGAGATCAATGAAGACATAATAAAAGAGATCAATGAAGACATAATAAAAGAGATCAATGAAGACATAATAAAAGAGATCAATGAAGACATAATAAAAGAGATCAATGAAGACACAATAAAAGAGATCAATGAAGACATAATAAAAGACTTAAACATTAGGCATTCTGGATGACAAGACAGGGGCAGACCAAGAAGAGACCTAGAACATGACGACTGAAGAAGTGGGAGATCTGGCTAGAGATAGAGATTCTTTCAGACGGTCTGTGGTGAATGTAACGTTCTGTGGGGGATATGACTAGAGATAGAGATTCTTTCAGACGGGCTGTGGTGAATGTAACGTTCTGTGGGAGATCTGGCTATAGATATACATTCTTTCAGACGGGTCTGTCGTGAATGTAACGTTCTGTGGGAGATCTGGCTAGAGACAGAGATTCTTTCAGACGGTCTGTGGTGAATGTAACTTTCTGTGGGAGATCTGACTATAGAAAGAGATTCTTTCGAACGGACTGTGGAGGATGTAACGCTCTGTAGGAGACCTGGCTAGAGATAGATATTCTTTCAGACAGGATGTGATGAATGTAACGTTCTGTGGGAGATCTGACATGAAACAGAGATTCTTTCACACGAGCTGTTGTGAATATAACTTTCTGCAGAGGTAATCTTACTTAATGCTGTGGGATAATTATCAGCTACCACTGGATGACGATAATAAAGAAAATATGAAGATACATGATATACCTTCTAGTACTCTGAACTGCTAGATATATCACTCAATAATCCATGTGCATTATAACTTACAAGGTTAGATGAGATTACGTCACAGCGTTGACATATAATGAAGAGTTTAATGTTCTTGCGATAGGTGACTAGGAACTACAGGTTCCGGTTTATGACTGTTTGACACATCTTTAATCTATATATAATTTTTCAGTTAACTTTTGTACTAAGAATAATATTACTTCTGGTTCAAGATGTTTTTATCCTTTGTTATGTCCTCATATACACTGACAATTGTTTGATGACGTGGGTTCTATATACTATGAAATGCATGAGAACTTGATTGACATTGTCATAAAATAACAATAATTATTTGTTTATAATTACCCTTCTTGTTTTCTTGTAATTAAGGAGTACTAGAACGATGCTAGCTTGTGCTGCTCAGGTCTATTTTCTGATAAATCAAGAAGAGAAGTCAACAGATTACACAGATCCCTTTGCGTCTGGTAGGGTTCATCGGAGACAAAAAATCATTTTAATTCGTTATAATACTTACTGTGGACGACTTTTCACTTACTATATTGTTTACGGCGGAAGACTATTTCATATAATATTTACATAGCTGGGAAGACTATTTCATTTATTATGTTACATAGCTGGGAAGACTATTTCATTTATTATATTACATAGCTGGGAAGACTATTTCATTTATTATATTACATACAGGGGAAGGCTATTTCATTTATTATATTACATGCAGGGGAAGACTATTTCATTTCTTATATCACATACAGGGGAAGACTATTTCATTTATTATATTACATGCAGGGGAAAATTATTTCAGTTATTATATCACATATAAGGGAAGATTATTTCATTTATTATATTACATACATGGGAAGACTATTTAATTTATTATATTACATAGCTAGGAAGACAATTTCATTTATTATATCACATACAGGGAAGACTATTTCATTTATTATATAACATACATTGAAGACTATTTCATTTAATACATTACATACAGCGGAAGACTATTTCATTTATTATATTACATACCTGAGAACACCAATTTCATGTATTATATTACTTATAGGGGACGACTATTTCATTTATTAAATTGCATACATCGAACGACTATTTCATAAATATATTACATACATGGGAACGACTATTTCATTTATTAAATTGCATACATCGAACGACTATTTCATAAATTATATTACATACATGGGAACGACTATTTCATTTATTAAATTACTTACAGGGAATGACTATTTCATTTATTAAATTACTTACAGGGAACGACTATTTCATTTATTAAATTACTTACAGGGAACGACTATTTCATTTATTAAATTACTTACAGGGAACGACTATTTCATTTATTATAATTATTTACAGTTGACGACAATGCCGGTTTCTGTAAGTAGAAAATAATGGTAACACTCATTGTCTTCATCAGTAGGAACAAAACAATGACAAAGTGACATCTGGCCACTAACATACCAAAAGCTCCACAACGACCATAGTTTTGTATTCAAATGACAATTCTATTGACATATAAATAATTCACGCGAAAAACCAGCATTTAGAGGCAGTAAAATTAGCGGAGTATTTTCAAAAGCAGAAACTGTGCATGTGGTAAGCTTTCAGGCGTCTTATATTTTAGAAAGTAATTAATGGACGATGAAAAGTTAAGTAACAAAATAGTTTCTTGATAAAGAGAGTCGATGTGGTGAAATTGTCAGTGTCAAGAACAAAATAATATCAAGAAATAGTTAATCAAATTGGAGTGGGTGCACAACGGAGGACAATGTTGTTGTAGCGATGAGGTTCGGAGGCTCAGTAAAGATCAAAGACTGATTGATTTTATTTCGAAAGAAAGTGGACATTCAATTAATGCCGCAATTCAAGAGAGGTAAAAATGTATGTAAAAAAACTATCAGAGACGGACAGATTACATGGTTAATCTGATTATATAAAGGAAACCGTTATCATAACTCACAAAAACAACAGCTTGTTCACCACTCCAGGGTTAAAAGTTTCGTTTCTAAGTTTTTAATTTCTATCATTAAAAAAATTATACCAGTTTTTCTTCAGTTTATTTCTAAATATCGTTAAAATTATAAAATGATATCAGGTTTTCTTCAGTTTAATTCTAAATATCGTTGAAATTATAGCGGTTTTTTAAGTTAAATTCTACCATTTTTAAAATTATATCGGTTTCTCTTCAGCTAATTCCAAATATCTTTGAAATTATATCAATTTTTCTTAACTTTAATTCGTAACACTTTAAAAGTTATTCGGTTTTTCTTCAGTTTAATTCCTAACATTTTAAAGTTATGTCAATTTTACTTCAGTTTAATTCCTATCATTTATAAAATGATACTAGTTTTTCTAAATGTTAATTCCATTATTTTTTAAACAAACTTATCAAGCATCATTTTCTAAAATTATCCATGGATGCCATTTCTAGCGTTACATAGCCCGATCACTGTGATTATTACTACTGAATGGTCAAGGTGTCAACGTGTACCCTTGAAGCACAATGTTATTGGTTCCTTAATCAGATTATAGTTAAACAAAGAGGAGAATGAATATTAATTGATAAAAGAGCTAAACAAAGTAAATAGCAAATTAATCATTATCATCATGTGCCATACCGGTTGGCGTAGGCGATCATGTCCTTCAATAATCTTCTATTCACGGTGCATCGTATAAATTCTGTTGTTGACTGTTTTCCATGTTATCACACCGTGCTATATAGCTTCTTCAATGTTGTCGTCCGTGATATCTCTTTTCATGTATTTTGCCAGTTGTAATCAAATATTCCAACTTTCCTCATCTCATGATGTGCTCGAAAAATGATGTTTTTTTCTTTCTGAACGTCTTTCTGATGTTTTTTAGGAGCTCCCTTCTTGTGCTAGCCTCTTTGAGAATGTCCTCTTTGGCCTTTTAACTGTCCAGATAATAATCTTCCGGTGTCATGGCGGCTACGTGCAGTCGTTTTTATATTTCGGCTCTTGCCGATATGCAATTTACGTGATTGCAATGAAATGTTTACGTGACATTCGAGTTATGACAATTATGTGTTGCTATTCTCCGTTTGGAGTATGTTTTATTTCTGGCATGTGGATAAACTGTGATTACCGATATTTAAGTGGGATATGATTTATTCTTCTTTGTGTCGTGTGTATGATTTATTCTTCTTTGTGTCAATAGTCAAGCACATGGTTCGGCAAAAAAATGGCGCCGCCGGGTATGTTCAACCCGAATATAAAAAGTCTGTGTCGGTGGATGGGGTGGAAGAATCGAAAATGATCAACGGCCCAGAAGGCGAAAACAGCAAAGTGTGTGATACACATGAGGCATATTCAGAACACGAAAGACGAATATGGCAGACCACTGTGAAAGAGATTGGAGTCTCATCATGTAACACTCCAAAGAAAGCCATGGAGAGAAATTCTAACTATTCTTTTAAGAACGAATTAAAAATAGCTACATGGAATGTTAGGACCTTATACCAACAAGGAAAATTAGAAAATATAATGGTAGAAGCAGAGCGATTAAACATAGATATCTTAGGCATATCAGAAACAAGATGGAAGGAAAGTGGATACATACAAGACGATAAATATACATTTTTATATTCAGGTAACACAACAGAACATCAAAGAGGAGTAGGCATTCTAATAAAACGAGAGCTACAAAAATATATAAATACCCACTTGACATACAATGATAGGATTACATTATTAAAAATGAAGGCAAAACCATTCGACATAGCAATAATACAGACATACGGGATACGCACCTACTCAAAACTACACAGACGAACAAATAGAGGCATACTATTATGATCTAAACGCAGTTATGAAGCAAGTGAAATCAACAGACATCTTGATTATAATGGGTAATATGAACGCTAAAGTAGGAAAAGGTAAATATAAGACCCTTATAGTAAATCATGGTCTAGGAAAAAGGAATAACAGAGGAGAAAGATTAATACAATTTTGTGAAGAAAACAGACCGATAATATGCAACACCTTCTTTGAGCAAGAGAAAAAGAAATTATACACATGGAAAAGCACAGGAGACAGGAAGAGGAATCAAATAGATTACATAATCATAAAAGACAAATTAAGGAACAGCGTCAAGAAAGCCAAAACCTATCCAGGAGCAGTTATTAATTCAGACCAAAATCCTGTAATGATAAAAATGAAAATCAGATTAAAGAGAAACAAACAAAAAACTACTTCAGCAACACCAATAGATATAACAGCGTTAAACCAGAAAGATGTAAAAGAAACTTATACTGTACAAGTAAAGAACACATATCAGAAGCTGCTAGAAGAGGGGATTGAGCAGTACAGAAGAGAAAATCCTACGGAAAAAGTCACAATAAAATGGCAATGCATAAAAAACAGCATGCAAGAATCCTGTAACACCTTGCCCAAAAAGGAAAGTAACAAAAAACCAAAATGGATACCTAACAAAATCTTATAAAAAAATGGAAGAAAGTAGACAAGCAAAAAAACACTGCCAGATACAAGGATATAGAAAATGAAATACGGAGAATGTGCAAAAAGGCAAAAGAATATTGGCTCAACCAAAGATGTCTAGAAGTCGAAACTATGGAAAGTAAACAAAACTTAAGAGAGATGCACACAGAAATAAAGAGAATGACTAATAAAGGCAAAAAAAGATGCAGGAAACGGATGTATTGCAAACAAAGAGAGAAGAATGCTAACAGATAACAAAGATATAATAGATAGATGGCAAGAATATATAACATAATTATTTCATGACGAAAGGGACAAAATGCCAGGCATAAAATGCCAGGACATGACAATATACAGATAGAGATGATACAGGCTCTAGAAGAGTTTGGCATCGAAGAGATCACAGACATATGCAATGACATATACCATACAGGATACATACCAAACGATATAAAAACATCAACTTTCATTGCATTGCCTAAAAGGAATGGTGCAGTTGAATGCAGTGATTTCAGAACAATAAGCCTAATGAGCCAGGTAACATTTTACTAAAAGTTATACAGGGAAGGATTCAGAATAAAATCAATACTGAATTAGATGAGCAACAATTTGGATTCAGGAAAAGCAGTGGCACAAAAGAAGCCATATTTAGCATGAGAACATTGATTGAAAAGTACACAGAAGTTAACAAAACAATATATGCCTGCTTCATAGACTACACCAAAGCTTTCGATAGAATACACCATAACCAACTTATAGACTGCCTAAAGGATATAAATCTAGACGACACAGACATACGACTAATATGTAATTTGTACTGGGAGCAAACAGCAATAATAAAATATAACAAGGAGAACTCTACACCCATGGACATAAAAAGAGGAGTAAGACAAGGATGCATCATATCACCAAGCTTGTTCAATCTATACACTGAGCAAATCTGTAAAAACATCTCAGAGATGCCAGGCCTAAACATTACTGGAAAGATAATCAATAACCTAAGATATGCTGATGATACTGTTCTACTAGCAGAAAATCCTTAAAACCTACAACAATTGCTTAATATGATATACATAACAAGCAAAAATATGGACTAGAAATGAATATCAAAAAGACTAAAACTATGATCATAAACAAAAAAAATTCTCAAGACCTACAATTAAATATCACAGTTGAAGGAATACATCTGGAGACAGTCCAGAGCTACAACTACCTGGGACATAATATAACCAATGATGGAAATGTAAAATTGAAATAAATAAAAGAATATGTATGGCAAAAAGTAATTTTACATCTTTTCAATATTCCTGTATGGTGCAGAAACATGGACATTAGACAAGAAAACAGAACAGAAAATTGAAGCCTTTGAAATGTGGGTTTATAGAAAAATAGGTAGAATTGGATGGAAGGAAAAGATAACAAACGATGAAGTTTTAAAACAACTGAAAATAAAAAGAGAACTACTAAATACAATTAAGACAAGACAAATGAAATTTTTGGGACATGTTAAAAGACACAACAACCTACTAAAAGTAATATTGGAAGGGAAAATACAAGGTAAAAGAGGCAGAGGCAGACCAAGACTAACATGGACGAGTAACATCAAAAGATGGACAAGTCAATCTATGACAGCCTGCACCATCAAAGCAAGAAACAGAGTAGAATGGCGATCCATGGTAGCCAACCTTCGTTGCGGAGAGGGCACTCAATGATGATGATGATGAACTGTCCAGGGAACTTTGAACATTCTTCTTGGAATTCCCATCTCTGTGGTCTCTAAATCGTCTTTTCAATTGTTTGTCTACTGTCCATGATTCGGTTTCATACGTAAAAATTGTCTATATTTAGCACTGATGAACTCTGATTCTCACTTCTGTAAACAAAGACGTGTTGCATAACACGTTTTTCATTTTCTTAAATGCTATTTTGGTCTGAGCTATTCTGTTTTTTATTTATGTAGTGCATCTTCCATCTGATGTTATCGTGCCCAATAATGTGCAAATTACTGAAATGAAGAAATATTAAAATATCTCCCGCACTAAGAAAGCAATTGCAAATACAATCAAAACAAAATTGTGGGGCCTAAGATAAGCGGGTAGAAATCAAAGACTATTTGCGAATAGTTAGCATGAATGTTGCTAAACCAAAACTGATTGAGATCTGTCCCGTCTACATCCATCAGCAATTGTAAACATAATCTACTCTCATAAGGTAATTAGGTATTGAAGAGAGCCTCTGCAAACGCAGTGCAGAAATCGGATGTATCGGGCCGAAATATTTAACACCAACAAAACATAATTATCGATTATTTGATATTTGATCAAAGCGAAAGAGGGAGGGTGGCGGGGGGGGGGGGGGGATAAAGAAAATGAATTGAGTTAAACTAATTTGAGATTTTCGTAAAATGAGATGGAAAATATTGTTGCAAATGAGCAAAATAGAAAGTTAGAAAAGAAACTTATTTATCACTTACATTGTTACAATATGCAAGAGGGCCACATATCACTTACATTGTTACAATATGCAAGAGTGCCACATATCACTTACATTGTTACAATATGCAAGAGTGCCACATATCACTTACATTGTTACAATATGCAAGAGTGCCACATCACAAAGTGAAGGTACACATGAACTAATTTTTGCTGACGACGTGGCCCAAATAGCTTTCAAAGACACATAATTTCAACATCCTCTGTCTCAATAAAGAATGTGTAATGAATAAGATAAAAATAAACACTGAAAATAAAAATAGTTATATCAATAGAAAGACGAAAGAAGACATTTGACATAGATTTAGAACATAGAAATGGAAAACAGTCAACAACAGAACTGATACGATGGACGCTCTTTAGAAAATTGAGGAAGGACATTGTCATTTACGCCATCGGTATGGCACATGATGATGATGATAATAGATCACCAAGTCATAAAACAAGTAACAAACTTTAATTATGTGGGAACAATATTCTCTGCAGAAGGTAGAATCTATAAAGAAATAGACATCCGGTGCAAGAAGGCAAACCAAATATTGGAATAACAATATCCTATTCTCCAACACAAAGTTATACCTATTACCACCAAGATATATATTGTACAGAGTATATTTATTCCAGGTATGAGTTATCAATATCAAACATTGTCACTTACGACTAAGCATAAAAGAAAGTTTCTCACCGCAGAGATGAGATGTCTGAGACAATCGCTCGGAGTGACCAGATGAGACGGAATCAGAAATGATATAAGAGAGAGAGAGAGAGAGAGAGAGAGAGAGAGAGAGAGAGAGAGTAGCCATTGAGCCAATCGTAAGCTACATACAGAAACAATAAATAAACTGGTTTGCCCATCTAGAAGGCATGAGGTATAATTCCTTACCATACAAAATGTATATTAAAAGAGGTGAAAAACAAAAGAGGAGAAGCAGACTACAAAGTAAGGCGATCAGACAACATCAAAGAAGCGCTGCAAGAACAGCAATTGACAATGATTGACGCCTTCAGAAGGGCGTGAATCAGAACGTTGTATCTCTCTGAACACCCGAACGGCAACAAGTGGAAATGAAGAAAGAAGGAGAAGACTTTCGACAAGGGGAGACAAACAGACACTAGATTTTGAGAAAACATGTCAGTGGTGAAATGATGATCGATATTTGTTTGTGCTAATAAATGATCCACAATAACCCAAGGCGTGACAAATGAAGATAAGAAAACTTAATGCCGGTGTGGCAATATCACGCAGCATGAAATTAGAGAGAGAGAGAGAGAGAGAGAGAGAGAGAGATATGTACATTTTTAAGAAAGATTGTGAAATCAACGATCTTCACCAAAATTATCAATTCATTAAAAAATCAATACTTTTTTTCTGTCCTTATCTAAACAATATTATTTGACAAACAAGCCATTCTATCACAGTGAATATCAAAATTGTTTCAAACAAAATTCCGACAAAAAATGTAGTCAAACTTTCTACAGCTAGCAGCATTCCAGACAGACCAACGTGGGAAATTAGGATTGCGATTTAGTGGTCTTCTGTCATGCAAGAAAGAAAGATACGATATCAAAGGGCAGGTCTTTATAAGCTTAGCTGGCAAACATCAAACTGGTTGGAAGTCTAAAAATAAGTGAGACACGGTGCAATCTCTCTCCATTATATATGTAAATAGTTTCTTCTCTTCTTTCCTTCCTCATTTGCCTTTCAGCGTAGAGATGAGATTCATTTGCTGTCTTTTGCTTTCTCTTGGCCTCAACTGCCGTTATATTTCTAGTGTTTCTGATATTTTCCATTCCATCTTTTTTCGTGGTCGGCCTTTGGGTCTGGTGTTCTCTTTATTGAAGGCTCGTTGTGGCTGTGCTTTGGTCTTTCTGTTTTATCACGTGACCAAACCATTTTATCTGCTGTTTCTTTATGTTATTAATGGCGGTAATTATTCACAGCCTTTTTCTCAATTGTTTATTTCTGACTTTATCTCTTAGTCTGTTTCCTGTCATTCGTCAAACATATTTCATCTAGGCAGTGGTTATTTTTTGCTTATTGTTCTTGAGTCCAGAGTCCAGGTCTGGCATTTGTCGCACAACTTTGCGATAAATACTGTCTTGTTGAGTGACAGTTTTACCTCTAGTGCTGTTTCTTTCTTCGACAATAGCGGTGATATATGTCCAATTATTTTACATCCTTTGTTGCATTTTGAGTCTCTTTCTGCTGTTTTTGAATTGTCGTTTGTCACTTGACTTCCTAGATATTTAAATTCCTCCAATTGTTTTAATTCTCTGCCGTCCGTCGTTATATTGATGGTCTGTTTCTCTTTTGCAATATTCGTGACTTCTGTTTTGTTGATGTTGATTTCCATGTTCTGTTTTGTGCCTGTGTTGTTAAGTTATTTAAATGTTCTTGTAGATCTTCTATTTCTTTCCTGAATTAGTGTCTGATCTTCTGCAAATAAAAGCTCGTTAATCCCCTCTGTCTCCCATGGGTTAGCTACCTTATATATGTAGTCCATGTAAGTAATTAAGTATAGAGGAGATTGGTATGAACTCCTGTCTTACTCCTGTTCCTGTTCTGAACTTCACAGTGGTCCTTGTACTCTGCTGCTATTATTATTGTGCAGCTGCTGTTGATATATAGACTTTTACATAGGTTCGATAGATCTTGTATTACTCCATATGTTTGTTTGTATCTCCCATAATTGTTGTCTTTTTACTCGGTCAGCTGCGTATTTCTTGGTCTAAGAAAGCTATGAACACATTGTGATTGTGTTCAGTCGTCTTTTCTTATATATATATTTTATACTGTGCTGTTTTCTAAAAACATTTTTTAACGGAATATACCCATAAAAGTAGATAATTGTGATATATGCGGTCTTCGTGGTCTACGAAGAAATGGTGTGTTTAATTTATCGAAAGGATATTTATCAAATTAAATTATACTGTATTTGAAATTATATGATATGCATAGAATAAATGTAAATTAAAAGTTAGACAGTAAATGACATCTGACGATAAGAAACCGCTGTAGTCCTGTAATTTTACCGGAACGTCCTACGAGCCGTGGTGGCTGGAAAAAATCCATATAGAAGCGTTGTTATCTGGTAGATAAATAGCAAAGATATGTTTATAGACTTTGAGACAATATAGACATTTAAAGTATGATTCATTCTTATTTCTCTGTACCAATGACATCAATCAGTGCGCTCCTTTCAAACGAGCGAAGGAGATTTAATAGCATTAGATAATGTTGCATTCCATACAAGTCGCCACTGGGGCAGTTTGAAACATGTTAACAGGAATTGATATAGCGCTGTGAATATTATAGCGCTGTAAATATTTCGAGATACTTTGGAATTCGAATAGAAGGGAAGACGTTTTGTGATTAATATTACTTGCTCATCTTAATTTCTCATGCGTGAATTTATATCAATGACACATTCTTAAGCACTTTTTGATTCGTGGATGAATAGTCATTTCATTTGATTGCTGTGATCCCCAGTTTCTGAAAGGATAATATGAAGAGAATATGATCGAATGATAAATTACATATTCCGTGTGCACGTCATGTAAGCAAAATGAACTGTTGAAAATGAAAATTAATTATACTAGAACGTCTTTTTTAAAGTCAAGATTGGACAGCAAAAGAACTGAACAGAGTCAGTGACTCATAGCTCACTGTGTGCCTCAGGATCAAAGAACCGCAAATGATTAAGGTGTTATTCCATCTCTTCGCGGTTGCCCTGGAAGAATCCTACAATTATGATCACGAAAAAAATAATTAAAAATATAACATATATAACATTAAAAAAAGTAAAGAGCCCCGGTCATGCCAAGTGGCGTATAGGGAATATGGTGTTAGTGACCATACATTTTACAGACCTTCGGCACATGATTTTCGGGGTAATGTGGTCGGTATTACGCCCGTGCCGCTTTATTTCCCAGCAAAAAATCCGGTACCCATTTAAGGCTGGGTGAACCTAGAAGCCGTCGGTTGGGACCGAACCCTATCCCTTGTTCTTTGTAGTCCAGTTCACTAACCACTGAGCTATCGCGGTTCCCACATATATAACATACTGTCTCCGAATGACAGCTTGTAGTAACGTAGAATACAACTAACTTCACACAAGGACTAACAATAATTTGGGGTCGTCGTTAGGTAAAACATAAACATGTTGCCGAAACAGCTTCTCATTAAAAACAAGAAACGAACGCACATTTCGTGAAAACTGTGACTATCCTCTATTAATGTCTGTTTATACAAAACTGCTGGATACTGATATACATCTCATTCTCCGACATTACGAAAACAGTGGTGTTGATTTTCGCTATATTTAAATTACAATTACCCGATATCATCTTCGCCTTCTTAGTTTATTCATTGCTAATGTCTTCTGTGTCTTGACTTCCAGAACATTCTTCTTCAAGACACATTTAGTAGCCGTTACTTCATAGGACCTTGGTATTCTGTAATTATCATACAAAGTAGCAGTTGTCTGTAGTCAGGGAGTCTACTAGGGTACAGTCTTGCCAGACTAATATGCCAGCGCGCAACACAACGTGATTAATTCATAGAAACTGCAAATGATCTGATCAACACTTGTGTTCGACATTTCATATGATGACTCAAGGCTCTACATCTCGAACAATAGTTTATTCACACAGTTCTTTAGTTACACTTCATAACTCATCTGGATAAATATCTTGAATGCATTTAAAAATGAGTCATTACACTTAATTTTGACTGTGGCCGTCCAAACATCTATCGAACTATATAATTAGCGATATTATGTACATGTGTCTAGGATACCGCCGGTGTTATGACATATCTCAGCTTTTATAATTAAATCAACTTAATCTCTTTAATTGACTATAGAAGTATACAAACTTAAATGTGACCTCTGTGTATAACTTGTACCAATAATTTCCAATATGAAATTTGTGTACTCCTAGCTTGATTTCCTTACAAAGCACTGATCTTTTTATAAACACGAAGTATTTATATATGGCTGAACGTCTTCTTTTGAACCAAATATTCTGAATAATCTTCCCACTAAAACATTGTTGGATCAGCCCAATTTGAGTATTTTCTAAGAATCTTATAAGTCCTTATACCTAGAATGAATATCCCAAGTCCTGAACTATCACTCTGATTTCTCAAATGCTAACTAACGCTTCTATATATGTTGTAGTTTAGCACACACGTCAAACTAATAGCTAAATATTCCAAGTGTTTACCTATTGTTCTTTCTTGGACAATATTTTGGATGTGTTGCATAGTTAGTATGCAAGTGTAATCTATCAAACGTTTTAAGAGCCATATTACTACATAAAGAGTCATATTACAACATAAAGAGTCATATTACTACATAAAGAGTCATACCTGCTCGGGTTTTCTTTTCCTTAGGGGGAATCTTCGCCAAATCTGTCTTGTTTGTTTTCCAGTCTCGGCCCGCTAACTATGGCTTCGTTCTCTCCTAGTACTCAAGTTTTAAAGAGTTGCAAACTTCTCCGTATTTGAACAATACAACAAATCACTGCCAAACGAACATACTCAAGATGATGTCATCGCAGATGTACACAGCATCCACAACAATGGCCAGAACAGTGAACTTCTTGTACAAATCATAACACAACGTTCTACCTGCGGGATATAAATGAAATCTCGCCTATCAAAGGATCAGGCAGTTTGAAGAAAACCACAACCCACGGGCCCCATTCTGAACCAGGAAGTCGTAAATCGTAAGAAGCGATCTGATCATTTATGGATTTCCCAACGTGTGATGGGGATGATTTGATGAATAACCAATTAATTTTCTTGTTCTCCCAACATAAATATTCTCCCGGCTATATTTGTCCCCTTACCTGTATTTATAAAAGCTTTTACTGTGTAGCCTTAAGTGTGTGCTGGCTGTCTAAATGTTTTAATAAAATATATTTTCATAAAATAATTTTCTCTTCATATTTTTAGTTTGGGCTACTTTGTCTGCCTGGAGGAAAGAACCAAAGATTTATGTACCCACGTGTCTGCATGCATTAATGACTAACAACAACAAGCAGAGTTCTTATAACGGTTGAAGAATTCGAAGTTGTCCTGTTTTTTCATAAATGGAAAATTATTTTTATCGAAAAGCTGAGCAATCAATAATTAAAAGGATAACAGGATAAAAGAAAATCTGGACGTAGGTTGATGAAAAGCTTGATTGAAACTTATTACTAAGACAAGGTTTAGACTGACAAGTGTTATACCTGGTAAACTTGGAATGACTAAAAATAAACATTGTCTGAAAATCCTCGATTAGGGCACTAGAAAAAGCAATACATAATTTGAACATCCTCGATTGGGCACTAAACAAACAAACACATTATTTATTCATCCTGGACAGGGACACTAGACAGACTAGATACAAACACATTATTTGTTCATCCTGGACTGGGACACTAGACAGACTAGATACAAACACATTATTTGTTCATCCTGGACTGGGAAACTAGACAGACTAGATACAAACACATTATTTGTTCATCCTGGACTGGGACACTAGACAGACTAGATACAAACACATTATTTTTTTAATCAATAACCTAAGATATGCTGATGATACTGTTCTACTAGCAGAAAATCCTTAAAACCTACAACAATTGCTTAATATGATATACATAACAAGCAAAAAATATGGACTAGAAATGAATATCAAAAAGACTAAAACTATGATCATAAACAAAAAAATTCTCAAGACCTACAATTAAATATCACAGTTGAAGGAATACATCTGGAGACAGTCCAGAGCTACAACTACCTGGGACATAATATAACCAATGATGGAAATGTAGAATTGAAATAAATAAAAGAATATGTATGGCAAAAAGTAATTTTACATCTTTTCAATATTCCTGTATGGTGCAGAAACATGGACATTAGACAAGAAAACAGAACAGAAAATTGAAGCCTTTGAAATGTGGGTTTATAGAAAAATAGGTAGAATTGGATGGAAGGAAAAGATAACAAACGATGAAGTTTTAAAACAACTGAAAATAAAAAGAGAACTACTAAATACAATTAAGACAAGACAAATGAAATTTTTGGGACATGTTAAAAGACACAACAACCTACTAAAAGTAATATTGGAAGGGAAAATACAAGGTAAAAGAGGCAGAGGCAGACCAAGACTAACATGGACGAGTAACATCAAAAGATGGACAAGTCAATCTATGACAGCCTGCACCATCAAAGCAAGAAACAGAGTAGAATGGCGATCCATGGTAGCCAACCTTCGTTGCGGAGAGGGCACTCAATGATGATGATGATGAACTGTCCAGGGAACTTTGAACATTCTTCTTGGAATTCCCATCTCTGTGGTCTCTAAATCGTCTTTTCAATTGTTTGTCTACTGTCCATGATTCGGTTTCATACGTAAAAATTGTCTATATTTAGCACTGATGAACTCTGATTCTCACTTCTGTAAACAAAGACGTGTTGCATAACACGTTTTTCATTTCTTAAATGCTATTTTGGTCTGAGCTATTCTGTTTTTTATTTATGTAGTGCATCTTCCATCTGATGTTATCGTGCCCAATAATGTGCAAATTACTGAAATGAAGAAATATTAAAATATCTCCCGCACTAAGAAAGCAATTGCAAATACAATCAAAACAAATTGTGGGCCTAAGATAAGCGGGTAGAAATCAAAGACTATTTGCGAATAGTTAGCATGAATGTTGCTAAACCAAAACTGATTGAGATCTGTCCCGTCTACATCCATCAGCAATTGTAAACATAATCTACTCTCATAAGGTAATTAGGTATTGAAGAGAGCCTCTGCAAACGCAGTGCAGAAATCGGATGTATCGGGCCGAAATATTTAACACCAACAAAACATAATTATCGATTATTTGATATTTGATCAAAGCGAAAGAGGGAGGGTGGCGGGGGGGGGGGGGGGGGATAAAAGAAAATGAATTGAGTTAAACTAATTTGAGATTTTCGTAAAATGAGATGGAAAATATTGTTGCAAATGAGCAAAATAGAAAGTTAGAAAAGAAACTTATTTATCACTTACATTGTTACAATATGCAAGAGGGCCACATATCACTTACATTGTTACAATATGCAAGAGTGCCACATATCACTTACATTGTTACAATATGCAAGAGTGCCACATATCACTTACATTGTTACAATATGCAAGAGTGCCACATCACAAAGTGAAGGTACACATGAACTAATTTTTGCTGACGACGTGGCCCAAATAGCTTTCAAAGACACATAATTTCAACATCCTCTGTCTCAATAAAGAATGTGTAATGAATAAGATAAAAATAAACACTGAAAATAAAAATAGTTATATCAATAGAAAGACGAAAGAAGACATTTGACATAGATTTAGAACATAGAAATGGAAAACAGTCAACAACAGAACTGATACGATGGACGCTCTTTAGAAAATTGAGGAAGGACATTGTCATTTACGCCATCGGTATGGCACATGATGATGATGATAATAGATCACCAAGTCATAAAACAAGTAACAAACTTTAATTATGTGGGAACAATATTCTCTGCAGAAGGTAGAATCTATAAAGAAATAGACATCCGGTGCAAGAAGGCAAACCAAATATTGGAATAACAATATCCTATTCTCCAACACAAAGTTATACCTATTACCACCAAGATATATATTGTACAGAGTATATTTATTCCAGGTATGAGTTATCAATATCAAACATTGTCACTTACGACTAAGCATAAAAGAAAGTTTCTCACCGCAGAGATGAGATGTCTGAGACAATCGCTCGGAGTGACCAGATGAGACGGAATCAGAAATGATATAAGAGAGAGAGAGAGAGAGAGAGAGAGAGAGAGAGAGAGTAGCCATTGAGCCAATCGTAAGCTACATACAGAAACAATAAATAAACTGGTTTGCCCATCTAGAAGGCATGAGGTATAATTCCTTACCATACAAAATGTATATTAAAAGAGGTGAAAAACAAAAGAGGAGAAGCAGACTACAAAGTAAGGCGATCAGACAACATCAAAGAAGCGCTGCAAGAACAGCAATTGACAATGATTGACGCCTTCAGAAGGGCGTGAATCAGAACGTTGTATCTCTCTGAACACCCGAACGGCAACAAGTGGAAATGAAGAAAGAAGGAGAAGACTTTCGACAAGGGGAGACAAACAGACACTAGATTTTGAGAAAACATGTCAGTGGTGAAATGATGATCGATATTTGTTTGTGCTAATAAATGATCCACAATAACCCAAGGCGTGACAAATGAAGATAAGAAAACTTAATGCCGGTGTGGCAATATCACGCAGCATGAAATTAGAGAGAGAGAGAGAGAGAGAGAGAGAGAGAGAGAGATATGTACATTTTAAGAAAGATTGTGAAATCAACGATCTTCACCAAAATTATCAATTCATTAAAAAATCAATACTTTTTTTCTGTCCTTATCTAAACAATATTATTTGACAAACAAGCCATTCTATCACAGTGAATATCAAAATTGTTTCAAACAAAATTTCCGACAAAAAATGTAGTCAAACTTTCTACAGCTAGCAGCATTCCAGACAGACCAACGTGGGAAATTAGGATTGCGATTAGTGGTCTTCTGTCATGCAAGAAAGAAAGATACGATATCAAAGGGCAGGTCTTTATAAGCTTAGCTGGCAAACATCAAACTGGTTGGAAGTCTAAAAATAAGTGAGACACGGTGCAATCTCTCTCCATTATATATGTAAATAGTTTCTTCTCTTCTTTCCTTCCTCATTTGCCTTTCAGCGTAGAGATGAGATTCATTTGCTGTCTTTTGCTTTCTCTTGGCCTCAACTGCCGTTATATTTCTAGTGTTTCTGATATTTTCCATTCCATCTTTTTTCGTGGTCGGCCTTTGGTCTGGTGTTCTCTTTATTGAAGGCTCGTTGTGGCTGTGCTTGGTCTTTCTGTTTTATCACGTGACCAAACCATTTTATCTGCTGTTTCTTTATGTTATTAATGGCGGTAATTATTCACAGCCTTTTTCTCAATTGTTTATTTCTGACTTTATCTCTTAGTCTGTTTCCTGTCATTCGTCAAACATATTTCATCTAGGCAGTGGTTATTTTTTGCTTATTGTTCTTGAGTCCAGAGTCCAGGTCTGGCATTTGTCGCACAACTTTGCGATAAATACTGTCTTGTTGAGTGACAGTTTTACCTCTAGTGCTGTTTCTTTCTTCGACAATAGCGGTGATATATGTCCAATTATTTTACATCCTTTGTTGCATTTTGAGTCTCTTTCTGCTGTTTTTGAATTGTCGTTTGTCACTTGACTTCCTAGATATTTAAATTCCTCCAATTGTTTTAATTCTCTGCCGTCCGTCGTTATATTGATGGTCTGTTTCTCTTTTGCAATATTCGTGACTTCTGTTTTGTTGATGTTGATTTCCATGTTCTGTTTTGTGCCTGTGTTGTTAAGTTATTTAAATGTTCTTGTAGATCTTCTATTTCTTTTCCTGAATTAGTGTCTGATCTTCTGCAAATAAAAGCTCGTTAATCCCCTCTGTCTCCCATGGGTTAGCTACCTTATATATGTAGTCCATGTAAGTAATTAAGTATAGAGGAGATTGGTATGAACTCCTGTCTTACTCCTGTTCCTGTTCTGAACTTCACAGTGGTCCTTGTACTCTGCTGCTATTATTATTGTGCAGCTGCTGTTGATATATAGACTTTTACATAGGTTCGATAGATCTTGTATTACTCCATATGTTTGTTTGTATCTCCCATAATTGTTGTCTTTTTACTCGGTCAGCTGCGTATTTCTTGGTCTAAGAAAGCTATGAACACATTGTGATTGTGTTCAGTCGTCTTTTCTTATATATATATTTTATACTGTGCTGTTTTCTAAAAACATTTTTAACGGAATATACCCATAAAAGTAGATAATTGTGATATATGCGGTCTTCGTGGTCTACGAAGAAATGGTGTGTTTAATTTATCGAAAGGATATTTATCAAATTAAATTATACTGTATTTGAAATTATATGATATGCATAGAATAAATGTAAATTAAAAGTTAGACAGTAAATGACATCTGACGATAAGAAACCGCTGTAGTCCTGTAATTTTACCGGAACGTCCTACGAGCCGTGGTGGCTGGAAAAAATCCATATAGAAGCGTTGTTATCTGGTAGATAAATAGCAAAGATATGTTTATAGACTTTGAGACAATATAGACATTTAAAGTATGATTCATTCTTATTTCTCTGTACCAATGACATCAATCAGTGCGCTCCTTTCAAACGAGCGAAGGAGATTTAATAGCATTAGATAATGTTGCATTCCATACAAGTCGCCACTGGGGCAGTTTGAAACATGTTAACAGGAATTGATATAGCGCTGTGAATATTATAGCGCTGTAAATATTTCGAGATACTTTGGAATTCGAATAGAAGGGAAGACGTTTTGTGATTAATATTACTTGCTCATCTTAATTTCTCATGCGTGAATTTATATCAATGACACATTCTTAAGCACTTTTTGATTCGTGGATGAATAGTCATTTCATTTGATTGCTGTGATCCCCAGTTTCTGAAAGGATAATATGAAGAGAATATGATCGAATGATAAATTACATATTCCGTGTGCACGTCATGTAAGCAAAATGAACTGTTGAAAATGAAAATTAATTATACTAGAACGTCTTTTTTAAAGTCAAGATTGGACAGCAAAAGAACTGAACAGAGTCAGTGACTCATAGCTCACTGTGTGCCTCAGGATCAAAGAACCGCAAATGATTAAGGTGTTATTCCATCTCTTCGCGGTTGCCCTGGAAGAATCCTACAATTATGATCACGAAAAAAATAATTAAAAATATAACATATATAACATTAAAAAAAGTAAAGAGCCCCGGTCATGCCAAGTGGCGTATAGGGAATATGGTGTTAGTGACCATACATTTTACAGACCTTCGGCACATGATTTTCGGGGTAATGTGGTCGGTATTACGCCCGTGCCGCTTTATTTCCCAGCAAAAAATCCGGTACCCATTTAAGGCTGGGTGAACCTAGAAGCCGTCGGTTGGGACCGAACCCTATCCCTTGTTCTTTGTAGTCCAGTTCACTAACCACTGAGCTATCGCGGTTCCCACATATATAACATACTGTCTCCGAAATGACAGCTTGTAGTAACGTAGAATACAACTAACTTCACACAAGGACTAACAATAATTTGGGGTCGTCGTTAGGTAAAACATAAACATGTTGCCGAAACAGCTTCTCATTAAAAACAAGAAACGAACGCACATTTCGTGAAAACTGTGACTATCCTCTATTAATGTCTGTTTATACAAAACTGCTGGATACTGATATACATCTCATTCTCCGACATTACGAAAACAGTGGTGTTGATTTTCGCTATATTTAAATTACAAATTACCCGATATCATCTTCGCCTTCTTAGTTTATTCATTGCTAATGTCTTCTGTGTCTTGACTTCCAGAACATTCTTCTTCAAGACACATTTAGTAGCCGTTACTTCATAGGACCTTGGTATTCTGTAATTATCATACAAAGTAGCAGTTGTCTGTAGTCAGGGAGTCTACTAGGGTACAGTCTTGCCAGACTAATATGCCAGCGCGCAACACAACGTGATTAATTCATAGAAACTGCAAATGATCTGATCAACACTTGTGTTCGACATTTCATATGATGACTCAAGGCCTCTACATCTCGAACAATAGTTTATTCACACAGTTCTTTAGTTACACTTCATAACTCATCTGGATAAATATCTTGAATGCATTTAAAAATGAGTCATTACACTTAATTTTGACTGTGGCCGTCCAAACATCTATCGAACTATATAATTAGCGATATTATGTACATGTGTCTAGGATACCGCCGGTGTTATGACATATCTCAGCTTTATAATTAAATCAACTTAATCTCTTTAATTGACTATAGAAGTATACAAACTTAAATGTGACCTCTGTGTATAACTTGTACCAATAATTTCCAATATGAAATTTGTGTACTCCTAGCTTGATTTCCTTACAAAGCACTGATCTTTTTATAAACACGAAGTATTTATATATGGCTGAACGTCTTCTTTTGAACCAAATATTCTGAATAATCTTCCCACTAAAACATTGTTGGATCAGCCCAATTTGAGTATTTTCTAAGAATCTTATAAGTCCTTATACCTAGAATGAATATCCCAAGTCCTGAACTATCACTCTGATTTCTCAAATGCTAACTAACGCTTCTATATATGTTGTAGTTTAGCACACACGTCAAACTAATAGCTAAATATTCCAAGTGTTTACCTATTGTTCTTTCTTGGACAATATTTTGGATGTGTTGCATAGTTAGTATGCAAGTGTAATCTATCAAACGTTTTAAGAGCCATATTACTACATAAAGAGTCATATTACAACATAAAGAGTCATATTACTACATAAAGAGTCATACCTGCTCGGGTTTTCTTTTCCCTTAGGGGGAATCTTCGCCAAATCTGTCTTGTTGTTTTCCAGTCTCGGCCCGCTAACTATGGCTTCGTTCTCTCCTAGTACTCAAGTTTTAAAGAGTTGCAAACTTCTCCGTATTTGAACAATACAACAAATCACTGCCAAACGAACATACTCAAGATGATGTCATCGCAGATGTACACAGCATCCACAACAATGGCCAGAACAGTGAACTTCTTGTACAAATCATAACACAACGTTCTACCTGCGGGATATAAATGAAATCTCGCCTATCAAAGGATCAGGCAGTTTGAAGAAAACCACAACCCACGGGCCCCATTCTGAACCAGGAAGTCGTAAATCGTAAGAAGCGATCTGATCATTTATGGATTTCCCAACGTGTGATGGGGATGATTTGATGAATAACCAATTAATTTTCTTGTTCTCCCAACATAAATATTCTCCCGGCTATATTTGTCCCCTTACCTGTATTTATAAAAGCTTTTACTGTGTAGCCTTAAGTGTGTGCTGGCTGTCTAAATGTTTTAATAAAATATATTTTCATAAAATAATTTTCTCTTCATATTTTTAGTTTGGGCTACTTTGTCTGCCTGGAGGAAAGAACCAAAGATTTATGTACCCACGTGTCTGCATGCATTAATGACTAACAACAACAAGCAGAGTTCTTATAACGGTTGAAGAATTCGAAGTTGTCCTGTTTTTTCATAAATGGAAAATTATTTTTATCGAAAAGCTGAGCAATCAATAATTAAAAGGATAACAGGATAAAAGAAAATCTGGACGTAGGTTGATGAAGAGCTTGATTGAAACTTATTACTAAGACAAGGTTTAGACTGACAAGTGTTATACCTGGTAAACTTGGAATGACTAAAAATAAACATTGTCTGAAAATCCTCGATTAGGGCACTAGAAAAAGCAATACATAATTTGAACATCCTCGATTGGGCACTAAACAAACAAACACATTATTTATTCATCCTGGACAGGGACACTAGACAGACTAGATACAAACACATTATTTGTTCATCCTGGACTGGGACACTAGACAGACTAGATACAAACACATTATTTGTTCATCCTGGACTGGGAAACTAGACAGACTAGATACAAACACATTATTTGTTCATCCTGGACTGGGACACTAGACAGACTAGATACAAACACATTATTTGTTCATCCTGGACTGGGACATTAGACAGACTAGATCAAACACATTATTTGTTCATCCTGGACTGGGACACTAGACAGACTAGATCAAACACATTATTTGTTCATCCTGGACTGGGACACTAGACAGACTAGATACAAATACATTATTTGTTCATCCTGGACTGGGACACTAGACAGACTAGATCAAACACATTATTTGTTCATCCTGGACTGGGACACTAGACAGACTAGATACAAACACATTATTTGTTCATCCTCGACTGGGACACTAGACAGACTAGAAACAAACACATTATTTGTTCATCCTGGACTGGGACACTAGACAGACTAGAAACAAACACATTATTTGTTCATCCTGGACTGGGACACTAGACAGACTAGAAACAAACACATTATTTGTTCATCATCGAATGGGGCATTTATGTTTGATTTGCGATGTAACTGACTATTCAATAATTCTGATAACTATTTTATGGCCATAGCTTCTTCTGTTCTACCCGATTACATTTTGTTTTCTGACATTAGATCGGAAGATGCGCATGAAAACTTTAAATGAACGCAGAATCATACGGATCAACGATAAATCGGTTGACGATATCTTGTTTATTACCAATCAACAGCATAATTGCAATGTTACAGTGGCAATATATGGCAACGGCATGGCAAACATCGGTCTCTTTTTGTTAAATTTGTCGTCATCTTTTGTCTGGATGATCAAAGCATCATTTTTTTATTAAACGATTGATTAAAAGATAAAAAAAAAAAAATAAAGTCTCTTATGTTACGTCAAGTTTGAAGAATGGAGAGTATAGGAGCGTCTCCTTTCTCTTAATGCCTTATCTAACACAAGAGTCATAGAATACATTCATTTTATTTTAAAATCTGGGTTGACTGAAATATCAGGCTGTGATTAAACTACTCACAGATAGTTAGCGCGCTAACAGTCGTTAGCCAGCGCTCTAAAAATCGTAAGCCAGTGCTTTAACAATCGTAAACCAACGCTTTAACAGTCGTAAGCCAACGCTCTAACAATCGTAAACCAGTGCTTTAACAATCGTAAACCAGTGCTTTAACAATCGTAAACCAGTGCTTTAACAATCGTAAACCAGTGCTGTAACAGTCGTAAGCCAGTGCCCAAACGGCGCTAACAGTTGCACCAGCGCGCTAACAATTGCTCTGCTGATATATCCTTGCGTTGCTTAAGCGAACCAAGATTACATTCCTGCTATTTATGCATGTGTAATAGCGTCTCGATTAAACACCATGGCTGCTAATGAACCGTCATTTCAAAACAACACAAAATAAAACGTTAGAAAAATACACACACACTCCAACGAAACGAAACGAAGAGAGAGAGAGAGAGAGAGAGAGAGAGAGAGAGAGAGAGAGAGAGAGAGAGTAGAAAGAAAGCAGCAATGTGAGTGTGTGTTGGAGAAAGAAAAATAGCAGGCAGCATGTGTGTGTGTGTGTTTATGAGATTCGATGTGCAGACACAGATGGAAAGATAAACAGAGGGAAAGACTACGAGATATTAGGGCAAGTCTTTAATCCTATGCCGCGACAATAAATGTCAGATACAAAAGTCTGATTCCTGATCTGGTTAGCATTTCCCAGACAGTCTGATTACAAGTATTAACTGGAGTCAGTGGAGCACGATAAGACAAATCTCACGGACTATAGGGCCACACTCTCACTTGTCTGCATACACGTTGCATGCACTTCCCAATGACATCGTTACAAGGTGTAATTGGGCATAAATGTTGTAAAGAAAAACTAACTTTCTATTCAAGGGATCAGTTTCACTGCAGTCGTAGTATTCCCATATCCGCTTCACATCCGTCCCAGCAATTCTCTAATTGTAAACAAACTGATTGTTCCTGTAAGATGTTGGTTATAGATACATCTACTTTTCCCCCAAAGCTCTCCGGATCGACCAGACCACTTTTCCACCTTTAGACTCATCAGTCTCTCAATATATACACCATTGTCCAATCCATTTCTCATTATCTTCTCTTAACATACAAAAACATGGCGACTTACGGAGAAATTGGCGGCTGGTTCGCTAGTTTCTTCATATGAATCACAGAGAAGTGTTCAGAGATCTTCACTGTTGTTGTTCCTGTTATTTGAAGAGATCATGTGACTGTAAGTGTTTCCTATTCGATGGAAGTTACCCGGAATCCTCGCCTGTGCTGTAGTTTGGTGTGCACGGATATTGACTCCAGCCCAAACATTAACTTTTGATTCGGGTTAACATTTGTAAAGTTATTGTTTTATTTTCAGTACAATCTCAGGACATGATTACCTTGGAGGCCCTAACAATTAAGAGATTTTTGTGGTCCCCCTCCACCCCATATGTAATTCAAAATATAAACAATAATAAATCATAACATAAGATTTTATTTATCGAAATTAAACAAAACTTACAGTAAGATGAAGAATAATGTTTATTGTTGTATGCTTCCACTTTATTTATATTTGAGAAGTGTTCTCTTACTTAAAAGTCATTGATCAGGTTATTTATGTTGAGGGATTTGTTTCCCTTGGATTTCATGACATTGGCAGAGGTCTGCACTCACTGAGTCATCTTCTCATTAGTGTATATATCTGTATGTCATTTTTTTTTCTTTTAATGTGGCGGTCCCTTTATGGAAACCCCTCTCCTTGATGCCCTAAGCACATACTTAGTTTGCTTAATGGTTAATCCACCAATGTACGGGCTAAACTATTAACTAGCAGAGTTAATCTCTAGAAGCAGTTTAATGGATACAGCAGCAACTAACATTTAATACAATTTAAACAATGACAACAAAAGAGACAAATTCAATTTTTGTTAAATTACAAACGATCTTCCTTCCCTCTTTTATCCTGTTCTGATTTTGTCAGTAGGCGTCGCATACTTAAGCCAATGATATGTTCTTTTTATCAAGTACACTTTTTGTGGCTTGGTACATAGTAATATTGTAATGTTTTATTATGTCGTAAATTCCCTTATTCCATCGTCTTCTTGGTCTACCTCTATATCTTGGTTCTTCTATTTTGTTATTATAAGCTTTTGGCACTGGTACTGAGGGGTTCATGCACATTGCATGTTCAAGCCACTTTAACCTTTGTCTCTCTATGTATTAGATTACTGTTAGAATCCCAGTGATGTTTCTGATTTCATCAAACTTTACATGATTCTCTTCGTGTTTTGTTCACAGCTTTACTGAGATATCTCATCTCACATGTTGTCAGTTTTCTTTCTTGATCTTTAGACAGAGTCCATGTTTGACATTGACAGAAAAGAGTTGGAATAAAGAGTTTATCAAGTTCTGCTTTGTATCCATTGAGATAGCAGAGCACTTTAAAATTGGCGAGATTTGGTCTGTAACTTTGTTAGCACTTTAAATTCTTGCTTCAATCTCTCTGTTAAACCTTCCATCCTCTGTAACTTTGTTAGCACTTTAAATTCTTGCTTCAATATCTCTGTTAAACCTTCCATCCTCTGTAACTTTGTTAGCACTTTAAATTCTTGCTTCAATCTCTCTGTTAAACCTTCCATCCTCTGTAACTTTGTTAGCACTTTAAATTCTTGCTTCAATCTCTCTGTTAAACCTTCCATCCTCTGTAACTTTGTTAGCACTTTAAATTCTTGCTTCAATCTCTCTGTTAAACCTTCCATATTCTGTAACTTTGTTGGCACTTTAAATTCTTGCTTCAATTTCTCTGTTAAACCTTCCATCCTCTGTAACTTTGTTAGCACTTTAAATTCTTGCTTCAATCTCTCTGTTAAACCTTCCATATTCTGTAACTTTGTTGGCACTTTAAATTCTTGCTTCAATTTCTCTGTTAAACCTTCCATCCTCTGTAACTTTGTTGGCACTTTAAATTCTTGCTTCAATTTCGCTGTTAAACCTTCCATCCTCTGTAACTTTGTTAGCACTTTAAATTCTTGCTTCAATCTCTCTGTTAAACCTTCCATCCTCTGTAACTTTGTTAGCACTTTAAATTCTTGCTTCAATCTCTCTGTTAAACCTTCCATATTCTGTAACTTTGTTAGCACTTTAAATTCTTGCTTCAATCTCTCTGTTAAACCTTCCATCCTCTGTAACTTTGTTAGCACTTTAAATTCTTGCTTCAATCTCTCTGTTAAACCTTCCATCCTCTGTAACTTTGTTAGCACTTTAAATTATTGCTTCATTCTCTCTGTTAAACCTTCCATCCTCTGTAACTTTGTTAGCACTTTAAATTCTTGCTTCAATCTCTCTGTTAAACCTTCCATCCTCTGTAAAAACGCTACCCATATATTGGAATTATTGTACTTGCTTTAATTTGTAATTGTTTATTGAGATGTAAATGTTTCTTGCTCTTCTTCTTATGTTTATGATTTCGGTTTTGTTGACATTTATCTTCATATAGTGCGATGAATATGCTTCAAATGTATACAATTTTAGCCATCGATGCAGTCATAAAGATCGTAATCTGTTTGCAGCAGCTAGTGAAGAGTGCATCTGTTAGTTTCAAGCGTTGGTTCGTTAAACACACATCACGTGACTCCCTCAATGAACTTTTACTACTCGTTCCATGTGTTATTATAAGATTATGCAGTTTTTATATTGTAGAGTGGAGACAGGTTTTAAACGAACACCTCTCACAGGATGGCGACAAGGAAGCTTGAGGATAACTCACACCTCAGAAGAATGGTGAAACTCGGCGCCACGAGGGGCGAAAGCAAGAAAAACATCCCCAGTGGGAGAGAACACAACACGTTCAATAAATACAGGACAGGAACAATCAGTAGACGCACACTTCAATGGTTGCTGGAACAGGCGGCAGATCGGATATGGGAACGCCCCCAGTGCAATGACACTAATTCGACCTTAAGACAAGAAGAGTGGAGATAGGCACAGATGCCATGCTAGACAACAAGAGAAGAAGAAGAAACGTGCAAAAAATGGACGTAACATTTTGTATTGAGCAGCTAAACAAATAAGAAAAGAGATCAAAATAAAACGTTTCGGGAAAAAAACATTTGTAGTGTGGTTTGCTCACTTGTTGAGCCACGCTACCGGAGCCCTGACCACGGAGAGGGTTGGAAAGAATATATACTATCACTTTTCTGGCATGTCGAAAGAGACAACCTAGTCACTATCACCTACCACGCATATCGTAAGAGGAACCTACTCACTAACACCTACTTCGCATATCGTAAGAGGAAACTACTCACTATCACCTGCCACGCATGTCTTAAGAGGCAACCTACTCACTATCACCTACCTCGCATGTCGTAAGAGGCAACCTACTCACTATGATCTACCACGCTTGTCGTAAGCGGCAACCTACTCACTATCACCTACATCGCATGTCGTAAGCGGCAACCTACTCACTATCACCTGCCACGCTTGTCGTAAGAGGTAACCTAGAAGGCTTTGTAAGACAAGCTCTTTCGACGATTATAGAGATTTTATGTATCTGACCTGAAACCATCTTCAGTGCTTTCACTAGTGTGTGGCGTGCGTGCTTCATACTGGAGAACGTGCAAAAGAGAGGTTCTGGGCACTATTAAGTTGTTCGTTATGCAATGAAGATAATATGTCCACTAAACTAAACAGTCACTTGTCGAGTTCTCGTTCTAGATGAATTATCGAGTAACACTTGGTTGTTTCCCTTGTCAGCAACTAATATCTAAATGTACGATAATAAATAAAAGATGATATTGGGAAATTATACTGAAGTGGTGGTTTATAATATTGACACAGTTATTGCAGTTTCTGAAATACGTTTTGGTATCAACATACATACTCGTGATCAACATACATAATCGTGATCAATATACATATTCGTGAACAACATACTTACTCGTGTTCAACAGAACACACTCGTAGAAGAAAATAAGTGGTCAACGGAACGTCTGCGTGCAGCATAATACAGCAAACAATTGTTCCTTGACGCTGAAAAGCAAAAGTGGAAGGAAAGAAGAGGAAGGGGATTTGTTCCTTATGACGATCTTATAACTTTTGTAAAGAGAAACAAACAGAGCTGGTACGGTGAAGCGTCATCTGACTGACTAAAGCACCACTTGTGAGCGAGCAAGAGGATGAAATGGCAGCTTAAGAAGATGTAGTGTGAGACAGCCGTCACAGATCGGACAGGCCTTTGCTTTGTTGGCACATATTTTAGATGAGAGAGATGGAAATTGCTGGCCCCAGCATCCTACTTTCCAATTAGCCCCAAAGGTTAAGGGAGGAGAGTGCGAGATTAATACAAAGATAATTAGCATGTAGAGTCTTGATGAAACAGTACAGACACTTAGGATCATCATCTTCAATATCAAGTACCATGCCTGCTGGCGTAGGTGATCATGTCTCTCCACAACTTTCAATCTCGACAGTTATTTATCATTTCTGTTGTTGACTTTGTGCTAAGCCATTCTCTTAAGCTGTCTGGTATCTTTTCTCTTTGCTTCCCTCTATCTCTTCGTCCCTCAATTTTCCCAATTGTTACAATATATTCCAACTGTTCCCTTCTCATAGAATGACAAAAAATTGATGATTGTTTGTTTCTAATATTGCATATTAGCTCTCTTATTGGCCTCTTTCAGTACGTTTTCATTACTCTTCTTAGCTGTCAATGGTATTCTCAACATTCTTCTGTATAACTACATTTCTACAGCCTCCAGTGATTTTTTGTCTGTTGTCCTATTGTCCATGATACAATCATGAATCACACTTAGGATTGTGCACATAATAATGATAGCACTGGTAATAAAGATAATAAATAAGTATTTAACACGAATGTTCTCATCATAATGTTCAATAATTTTAACTTTAAAACGGAAACAGATCATTCTCTTTGAAACCTCTTTAAGGTTAAATTTATTTACTTTCGGTGAATAAAGACCGTCTGCATAGTTCATTCTTGTCCCCACAGAAAGTAATTTGAAAACGTTTAGATAGGGCATAGCAAACCTGTCTCAAGCTGAAATAATTTATTTACTTGTCCCGCCTTGTGTCTCAGATGGCACTGGGGCGTGCACAATACCACAAATACAGGTGTGCTGTTATCAAACTTACCTGAACCTACTCCACGGGGTGTGCGAATCTATTTTAGATTTTTAAAAAACCCAGAACTGCTAACTCAAGGAAAAACCTAACGATGCTCATCTGTAAACGTGGCATTCATTAATTGATGTTTAGATTCAGGTCATAACGAAATCTCGCTTGCCCGTAAATTGATTCAGCTGTTAAGAATGACACCGAAAGGAGTGATATTCGTTTTCTACCTTTTCTCTTATTCTGAATAGCAACGCTTGTTGCACTGTATGGCTGCCTACCCTGATGCTGCGATAATAGAACATTTGGTCTTGGCGCATCTTGACTTTGTCAAGTTTTCGTTCTGCTTTCTCTCTGAGTTTAATTTCGTATCTAGTTCTGAGAATTACCACTCTGAGATGAAGCAAACCTTGAGAAGTTCATTCTCGTCACTTTTGTCTCTATGATCTTATTCTATTGGTGGACTGAGAAGAACTGACATGACTTCACATGGTGCTACATACCGTTAGGGACGTAATCCCCCTCTATTTCTGACATAGAGACGGCAACGAATAAGAATTCTGATGACTTCCTCTCCTAGCCCGTATTTAAACATTGATAACATATTTTTTGAAGTCACACTATAAATAATGTCAGGTGTGCTGATGATGCAGTCTTGATCGCTAAGAGTGAAAATGATTTAGAAGAAATGTTAGACATTATAGAGAAAAAAGAAAGAACAAATAAGGAACTTAAATTCAATAGTAAAACGACCGAAGTAAAGATAGCAACAAAGAAAAGACATCAACGGAATACACAATAAAGATAAGTGGAAAAATATTAAAAAATAAATTAATTTAAACATCTGGAACAATGTTAACCTCAGAGGGTAAATGTACAAAATAGGTGAGATACAGAATGGCTCAGGCAAAAGTAACTTTTAAACAAAAAATGAGGAAAACACTGTACAATCCGTTTTTGACAATGGAAACAGGAAAAAGAGTTTTTAAATATTATGTAGAATCAGTCTTAATATATGGATGGGAACCATGGACAACATGACAAGAGACAAAACAATCACAATCACTGACAATTACAGAAGAATGTTGAGAATACAGTGGACAGCTAAGAAGAGTAATGAAAACGTTCTGAAAGAGGCCAAAACAAAAGAGCTAATTTCCAATATTAATAAGAAACAATCATAATTTTTTGACCATGTAATGAGAAGAGAACTAATTGAGATTTGATAAAAGATCTTTACAAGGATTGAAAGCTGCTAGAATAACAATTTAGATAGGAGAAAGTGTATCTGAGTCTATGCCCCATGGGCCGACTACGGCTCGAAAGGTCAATAGATAGATTGAATGAGAAGATAAAAGCTAGAATATATTGTGACAACTGGGAAAACTGAGGGACGAAGAGACAGAGGGAAGCAAAGAAAAAAGACACCGGACAACTTAAGAGATATATCTTGGCAGGTCTACAACAAAAATTATAAATATATGTCGAGATAGAGAGTTGTGGCGAGACATGATCACCTACGCCAGCAGGCATAATGAAGATGTCACATTTTAAATTCCACAAGTCTGAGAAGATATATTCTTCAATTGCAGTCACATTTTTCATTATGTTTGAAGCACCACTAAACTAAAAAAATAAACCCATTTGCATTATTGCAGCCAGCACACCAGCTGTTTCCTGTGCCATGCCATGACCGGAGCAATAAACCCAAAACCAGGTCCCGAACTTGCGAGTTCATGAAAGTTTATGAAACACGCAACTGTTGTTTGTTGAAGAAATGTTTCATCTTAAATTGACAGCGTTAAATAAACATGACTGGCCACAACTGCAGCAGGAGACAGGCTAATCTTCTGCGTGCACACCCGCAAATTACAGTAAGTTTCCCGTGGATGAGGGGCAGAACGTGAACATCAAAGAAGAACAATTTATCTCGAATCACATTTGCAGTAGTTTATAACATGATCACACCCACACATGTCAAATATTAAGGTCAGTTGCGTGCATGGGCAAGCCTGCAGGGGCAGATCTCCTTTAGAAATGAAGGATTCTCTTTTCATAGTCATAAAATGCTATCATTTATAAGGAGTCAAAACTAGTGCCATGCCTCGAGGCTTGGATCTTCATACATTACATCTGTCGGTGATCGCATATATTTTAATTCATGTTTAATATTTTTGTAGCTTTCTCAGTGCGTCGCTGTTTTCTCCTTAAAGTCCATCCTTCTCTGCTTTTCATGTCCTCGAATGTGTGCCTCTCTCTCTAGAACTTCTTTATTTGACGTAAGAGAGGGGAATCAAATCTTTCGTCACGCCCAAAGTGGAAATATGACGTCATGAATTTGTTTAAATCAAAGACACAATCTTCAGTAGCGTGGTCAGCACTACACCAATTCTACCTACTTTCCAAGAAGCATTTTCTGGTGTAGATTTAAGGATGGCATAGACTAGAACACTAGCAGTTGGGGGGATCGAACTTGGCCCCATGTTGTAAGATAGCCAGCCCACTAACTACTACTTTACCTAGATTTCCTATCTTCGTCCAAGGTCATGGTCATTTGATATTTCCCAACTTCTCTTTCTCCCGTTACCACGGAGCCAGATATCTCAACACACCCACCACCCCCTCCCACACCCCAATTTGTGGAATCAGTTTTGGCCTGACATGTTTTGCTGTATGTTTATGTGTCATGTGATGATATTTACATTGAGTTAAATAAGTTGACATTTGACATTTTCTTCAGCCTTTGATTCAGTTGATGATCAATTATGCAGCATAAATTATCAAATCATATTTACCCAACAACCTGTAATGACACTAAATAAGGATTGAACTGTTGTACGCAATGCAGTAAAAGAAAAGAACAGGTAAATGTAAAATATGATATAAAATAGTATTTGTGCGAGAGCTAAATGAAGAGCATAACAAATGTAAGATAACAACTAATGATGGGACTGGGTCTAAAGTTGAAGTCAAAAGCTATAGGAGGGTATTTGAACAGCAAGGAAGCTAGGCAGTGTAGAATGCTTCGGCCTCTTATTTTATTTCCGGTTTTTGCTTCTGTTGTTTGATGCCAACATCATCAGGTGTCATGACGGTTAATATAGGCGATCATCTCTCTCCACTTCACTCGGTCCTTCATACATCTCATAATTTCAGCCAGTCGGTGATCTTTTGTTATGCCATTTGGATAGGGTGTTCAATATTTTTTCTCTTGGTTTCATCTGCTCTTATTTCCATTTATTCTGCTGTTGTTATAGTATTCTCAATGTTTCTTTTCTCATAACATGTTCAATAAATGTTGATCGTCTCTTCCTTATGATTTTGAAAATATTTATGGAAAACTATTCCAGCTCGTTAAAAAAATTCTTCATTTGTAATTGTTGCTATCCATGAAATTCGCAGCATTCTTCTCAGTCATCTCAGCAGCCTCTAATATTCTTTGTGTTGTCTTCATTAACGTCCGTGACTCTTTCCCATATAGTAGAACACGTTCGACGTAGCACTTCTGGACACGTTTTCTAACATTAATTAACAATGATTTGTTACATATGAGGTTTTTCATTCCATGAAATTCTCTCTTTGCTTGTCATATTCAGCTTCTATCTGTTTGATGTGAATAATTTAACATCTAAATCTAAACAATTTAGACAAATTTATCACCGTGTCTGTTTATATTTAAAAATATCTTTTGTTTGAACATTCCTATAACCACAATCTAATACTTCTGTCACCGTGTCAATTTTTTTTTAATTTTCTGTTCAGTGACAGTGTCACACAAACATAATTATTCACATTGGATATTTTTGAACTTCATGTCATTTCTGATGCTGCTCACGTTAGCACGTCTAATTAGGCATTTGTTGAACAGTATCAACTTAATAATGGATGTCAGTGACAGGTAAATGAATGTAGGATAGCACAAGTGGCATAGAAGTGTAAAACAAAAGAAATAAAGTAAGAAGACAAAGTAATGAAAGAAGGATATCAAGTGGTTATCTTGATAAGTTGCAACGAAAACTGACACAGTAACACGATTGAGTGAGGTTAGACACTGTGCTATCATCTGATATTTGTTAAAGTTTCAAAAATAAGTGTGAAAAAAGGCAATTAAATTTGTTGGTAAAAAAATGTTTGTGGCTTGTGTTTGACTTCGCAAATAAAATACATTGGAATGAAACTTTCATTTTACGTAGATCTCGCTTCATTCCCTTACATAAAACATTTTAAACGTAAAAAATTAATTCATTTCATTTGGATTGAATCATCTCGCGCCCTTTAAGAAAATAAAGTCAACAAGAGAAATCACTCTGCGGGCAAAAGTTCTCAAATTTTCCCCAAGTGGGTCACTCTTCAACACAGAACAATGTCAACTCATTTCATGAAATGACTCAAAGTGATTTCAAGTGTTTACCTCTAGTAATGTTTGATTTGCTTGGTCCTTGTATGATACCATACTTTTCGTCTGCATGGTAAATCTCCACAAACTCTCATGAACTTTATTTTAGATAAAGCATCACTTCGCACAAATGTTGTAATCTCATGGGTGACTCAAGCCCTCTCCATGTCGGCGAGTATTGTTCTAGTTAAATATCAGGTTTGGCTAAATCGCAGCCCTTGCCACTGTGTCATTTACCCATAATGAGATGTAATACAGTTCTGCCACTGATACGTCAAACTCTATTCTCAGTTCTCTTTGACTATTCAAGTAGACGAAAGTGGATGCACTTGATAGTGCTTTCTGTTTCCTACATTCTCATATTTAATTATCTTCTTAACAATTGACATATTTTATTACACATAAGTGTGTTCCCAGCAAATGTATATAATAAAATTGAGTAAAAGTCATTGCAAAGGTCGAATTGAAATGTACCCATATGGACACCACCATAATGGAAGAAAAAACTGTAATCCATGTAGCACGATGGCCGAATCCATAGCTCGCCGTGCCCCAGACCAGGACAATGAGGGTTCGATTCACATTAGCGTCACAAGATTGTTATATGGCGGCTGAGATAGGCAAAATCAGGTTCAACTATCTCGTGGCAACTGCTCAGGACAAGCGACCATCATTCTCCAGTCCTATATGCCTCACCCTCCCTCGGCAGACCTCAATAATGGGATAATCCCGTGAAGATATATATATATATATATATATTATTTAGAAAAATCGTTCGGTACAAACTTGTCCATTATTTGACTTACGATTTTGTTAAATATGGCACAACGGTACGGTATTTCCAGCCTATTCGTGAACATCCATGTTTATGTACTACAGTTATGACAACGATAGCGTGGTGACCTTTACAAAACTGTTTTAAATTGTTATACGTGCCCTTTTCCATATTATATGTGGTCTCACACATTTACAGGCGGTGGAGACCTGATATCGGTCTTCGTTAATTTCTGTGACGACGAAGTTTTGCCGCACAGTTCCTTCCAGTGCTAATCCTCCACACAGGGGGATTCATGTTTAGTAGCAGGCTGAACGCGGCAAATGTTTTCCACGAGGTCACAGCTCTTGTCTTCTCCGTCTTTTATCTTGTATTCTTAAATTTGTTTCGTTTCTCAACGTTCAGTTACTTTTTATATTTCTTGTTGTCTCTATACCACATTGTGTCGCATTGCATTAGCCTTTCTCACCAATGGAGAAATCACTCAGGAATGCCTTGCAGACAGTGCTCACCCGTTAACTGTGCGTAAAGGCATGGTATCGCTAGTTTACTGCAAAGTCGGTATATCTGTGAATTTCGGCCCGACACATACGTCTTAGAAATAGATAGATTTATGCTTAAGAATTTTCTCGGCTGCCATTTTCGACCTAAACTTTTCGATTGTCAACTGTTAAAGGGTTTAACGTGCGCGAGTGCATACGGGATCTCATGTTTCTCGGTTTTATCCTCGAAGGCTAGATATAGGATCTCAGTACCCAGAGAGGGCTACACATAGGATCTCACTCTCCCAGAGAGGGCCAGACATAGGATCTCACTCTCACAGAGAGGGCTAGACATATGATCTCAGTACCCAGAGAGGGCTAGACATAGGATCTCACTCTCCCAGAGAGGGCTAGACATAGGATCTCACTCTCCCAGAGAGGGCGAGACATAGGATCTCACTCTCCAAGAAAGGGCTAGACATAGGATCTCACTCACCCAGAGAGGGCGAGACATAGGATCTCACTCTCACAGAGAGGGCTAGACATAGGATCTCAGTACCCGGAGAGGGCTAGACATAGGATCTCACTCTCCCAGAGAGGGCTAGACATAGGATCTCACTCTCACAGAGAGGGCTAGACATAGGATCTCACTCTCCCAGAGAGGGCTAGACATAGGATCTCACTACCCAGAGAGGGTTAGACATAGGATCTCACTATCCCAGAGAGGGCGAGACATAGGATCTCACTCTCCCAGAGAGGGCTAGACATAGGATCTCACTCTCCCAGAAAGGGCTAGACATAGGATCTCACTCTCCCAGAGAGGGCTAGACATAGAATCTCACTACCCAGAGAGGGCTAGACATATGATCTCACTACCCAGAGAGGGCGAGACATAGAATCCCACTACCCAGAGAGGGCTAGACATAGGATCTCACTCACCCAGAGAGGGCGAGACATAGGATCTCACTCTCCCAGAGAGGGCTAGACATAGGATCTCACTCTCCCAGAGAGGGCTAGACATAGGATCTCACTCTCCCAGAGAGGGCTAGACATAGAATCTCACTACCCAGAGAGGGCTAGACATATGATCTCACTACCCAGAGAGGGCGAGACATAGAATCTCACTACCCAGAGAGGGCTAGACATATGATCTCAGTACCCATTGGTGAGAAGAGTGGTCAAGCTTCTAACCACGGATTCTAAGAGAAATGTTCCCACCGTCTGTGACGGGATAGAAACCTGTGACCTTCATGTCCAGGGGCCAACATCGTGTAATAGTCCATTCTTATAACATTCTTCTTCAGCTCCTTATTAGTTAACAAAACCAAAATTAGGGAACAGGCAAATAATTACAGTGCTGCGTTATTGCAACTCTCTCTCCCTTTATCCTCTCATTTACATCTGACGGCCACTCGAGTGCGGATCGAAGTTACAGACTTCAGGACAATCATTTTTTTATTCTAACATTTCATTTAGATCATATTTTTAATTAATTGTTCTCCTGTAACTTTGAACATTGTCTTTTATTGTCATTCTCTATTCTAGATCCGTTTCTTATGGTTTCTCTAGAACACGTAGTTTAGTTATTCTTCATTTCGTTGTCCGTGTTCTGTGTTCGTGTTTTCTTAAGAAGGCCGCACGTAAGACTAACCGTCATGAATTCGTACTGCTCTTCTTTTGTCAAGCTGTCACCATACTTTGTAGGCGTGTACGCTACACCACTTGCTCATTGCATTCAAATATTACATTAACACTGAAGTTGGTATCATTGTACAGAAAAACATCCCCTAAACTTTCTAAATACATTAACACTGAAGTTGGTATCATTGTACAGAAAAACATCCCCTAAACTTTCTAAATACACTCGATCACGACTTTACAAACTTATCTCTTTGAAGCTGTCTGGCTTTAAATATTAAATTATCTACGATATTTACTGATCATATACATACACACAAACATATATATTGTAGAATCTAATTTTGACAAGTGGAAAAAAAAGTAAAAAAAAAATTCTTAAATGTTATTTAGAACCAGTCTTAACAAAGGAATGTGAAACATGGCCAAGGGGAAAATAGAAAGAAAATAACAGGAGGTTGTTGAATTGCGGTTTTACAGAAGTATGTTGAGAATGTCATGAGTAGGTAAGAAGATTAATGAAAACGTTCTGAAAGAGGAAACAGTTAAAGGGAGGGAATCATTTCAGGGGAAGAGATATGTTTACAACACTCAGAAAATAATCACAAATATTCAACACAAAATAATCACAAATATTCAACACAAAATAATCACAAATATTCAACACAAAATAATCACAAATATTCAACAGAAAAACAAAACAAAGAACAATAAACAGTCCGAAGCAGGATCGAACCCGTACACCTTGACACAGCGCCTTCCCACGTGAAACATGCTCTAGAGCACACGGCCAACTATGTTACTGTAAGCTACCTTACTAACAAGAGAGCTAATTTCCTATTTTATGAAGAAACAATCATCATTTTGTGACAATGCAATGAGAAATGAACAGCTGGGATATATTGTAACAACTGGAAAAATTGAGGGACGACGAGATAGAGGGAAGCAAAGAGAAAAGATACCAGACAGCTTAAGAGAATGGCTTGGCCGAAGAACAACAACAGAAATGATAAATAACTGTCGAGATCGGAAATAAATTGAGGAGAGACATGATCACCTACGCCAGCAGCCATGGTACTTTGATGATAATGATGATGCAGATGATAAATATATATATACACATACACACACGCGCGCTTATATAATAATAACTAACATAAGAAACGATGTGCACGTAGTTTGGAAAACTTCCCTCAAAGTTTGATATCAGTTATAAAAACATGACTAGCGACAGAACTGCACTGAGCTTTCAAGTGCGCAGTCTCTGCTCACACAGTCTCTGCTCACACAGTCTCTGCTCACACAGTGTCTGCTCACACAGTGTCTGCTCACACAGTCTCTGCTCACACAGTCTCTGCTCACACAGTCTCTGCTCACACAGTCTCTGCTCACACAGTCTCTGCTCACACAGTCTCTGCTCACACAGTGTCTGCTCACACAGTCTCTGCTCACACAGTCTCTGCTCACACAGTGTCTGCTCACACAGTCTCTGCTCACACAGTCTCTGCTCACACAGTCTCTGCTCACACAGTCTCTGCTCACACAGTCTCTGCTCACACAGTCTCTGCTCACACAGTCTCTGTTCACACAGTCTCTGTTCACACAGTCTCTGTTCACACAGTATATTATTTTGATTTCTTATAATGTTGGGGACGGAGATTTAATTAGGCGCGACTCCAGCTGCTTGTGATGTCATTTGGAGAACTTGTTTTGGAATTATGCTGCCTCTCTTATCTAGAATTAAGAGGAAGACCTCTTAAATAACAGCAGTGCATTAAATTGTTATTTTTGTGATATAACTAATAATATATTTGTTGTTAATCAATTTTCTGGGTTTTTTTTGCTTGAAATAATTTTATTTCCACTTGGTTTTAAATGAACAATATTTCGATATTTTCGTTGTTGGACTGTTATTTTTTTTTTTAGTAATTTCTGTGAATTTGTTTTTTCCATTAACCCCAGGAGATATTTGTTTATAATTTCATGTTCGCGTTCTATCCCAGAATTATGCGCTCGCTATTATATTTCATTCGTAATCTGATTACACGTTTATGGGCATAGTTTTGAATGTCAAATCAAGGGGCAGACCTAAGTCATTACGATGAACAGCCATTTATAGTTGTAAGGCCGGCTGGCGTAGAGGTAAATTTCAGAAAACCCCCATAGAAGTGACATCGTTAATTATGTGAACTATTGTCAGCTGAGGTAATTCTACAAATTGTCACCTCTGTCCGCAAAGCTGAGAACGTCACAAAATTGTGGTGATTACTTTCTACCCGCAGGCTTTACTACTATTGATGACTGTGTAGCGACACTTATGACGTATCCGACAGCACTGTAATAGCAACACTGGACAGCAACACTGGGCAGCAACACTGGACAGCAACACTGGACAGCAACACCTGACAGCAACACTAGACAGCAACACTGGACAGCAACACCTGACAGCAACACTTAAGAGGAACACTGGACAGCAACATTGGACAGCAACACCTGACAGCAACACTGGGCAGCAACATTGGACAGCAACACCTGACAGCAACACCTGACAGCAACACTGGACAGCAACATTGGACAGCAACTCCTGACAGCAACACTGGACAGCAACACTGGACAGGAACACTTGAGAGCAACATTAGACAGCAACACGTGAGAGCAACATCATGTTTGCGGGTCTCCATTTCTACTCAATAAATGTATATCTCCTGTGACATCTTGTGGTCTGCTTGGTTATATATACAAAGTAGCCTTCTCGAGTCCTATTTGACTATAAACTTTGTAACGTAAAACTAGAAATTGCTGTTTATTTTCTTTCTCTCACTATGTATTCTATGTATTCTATGTATTCTATGTATTCTATGTATTCTCTTTTTTTTTCTACGAATCTGTCTGCTGCTAGCTTTAGTTGAAGCTTTAGAGTGTGTTTCCAAAGATTGCAGTCTGCAGCTGTCTCTTCCCAGGCTGCAGGGTTTATGTTCAGAGTCTTCATTTCATGTTTACATACGTCTATAAATCGGAGTTTTGGGCGCCCCCTAGTTCATTTGTTATCTGTTAGTTGTGCATAAAGTATATCTTTTAGTATGCGGCCATCTTTCATACGGTGTAAATGGCCAAGCCAGCGTAACCTACGTTGTTTGAGTAGCGTGTAGTTGTTCGGGAGGCATATGCGAGTAATGATCTCCCCGTTTGTCACTTTGTCCTTCCAGGCGATACCAAGAACACGATCTGTCATGGCATATGGAATACATTTAGCCTTCTCTCTTGCTTTCAATAAGTTGTCAATGATTTGCGGCTATAGAAAAAAATATTGATGATGCAGGTCGATGCTTTATTAAAACAAAGGCTACAGTTTATAACTTGGTATACAAAATCTAAGTGAGGTCTTAATAAACCTTCAGTCAGTGAATTACAGAACCATCATGAGGTTTATGTTAGTGATCTCCCCTGAGTAACACGTTGACATTGTCAATAATCAAGCTGAACCGATTAAAACTGTTAAGACATTCAACTAGAAATCGAAACTCCGGATCGATAAATATGTTGAAGCAGAAATAAACGATTACCGTAACATTGATCACCAACTAAACCAACATATGGTGCATTAGATCTTTGACTGGGAATCTATGGGTGTCAAGGGCGGCCCACATATTCTGATGGGGATACTTTGGCTTGGGGTATGTTGGGGAAGAAAAGAGCATTCAAATGTATATTGAAAGATGGAAAAAGTGAAAGAATTAAAGTAAGAAGGCGCAACAGAAAAAAAAGAACGGCAATGATAAGTTAAGATTTTATTCTGTTCATGGAATCAGTTTCACTGCAGTCGGTTCATCCCCATATCTGCTCCACCGCCCGTTTCGTCATTTACAATAATAGAAAGAAAGGAAAACAGAAAAGAGAAAATACAAGTAATCGGATTTCTTGTTGATCTTTTGGCTGTTGAGAAGAAACACAAAGTAAAATGTGTGATTACAGAACATAATCACTTCGCCTAGCAAAGAGCACTCGGCAAGGAGTTGTTAAAGCAGGGAGAATTAGGCAGAGAAAGAGATGGAAAGATAATATCAAAGAATTGACAAGTCTCGATTCTGCAGGGTTGCAAAAAATGACTGAAGATAGAGACAAATGTAGAACGTTGACGAAACCTGTGCCCCAACAAACCAAGGGTCACAGGACGGAGAAGAAAAGAGAAAGTAAAACAAAATGAAATAAACAAAATGAATGAACGAGATTATGAACAGCAGGAATAAATAAGAAAAGTAAGATAGCAGGAAAGTAAGACAGTAGGAAAGAAAGAAAGATAGAAGGAGAATAAGACAGTAAGAAAGAAAAAATAATAAAAGAAAGATAGAAGGAAAGTTAGTAGGAAAAAATATAAGAAACGAAAGACAACAGAAAAGTAAAACAGCCTGAAATAAAAAATAAAAAATAAATAAAATTGTAAGAACGGGTAAGTGTAACAATTGTATAGAACGGGTAAGTGTAACAATTGTATAGAACGGGTAATGTAACAATTGTATAGAACGGGTAAGTGTAACAATTGTATAGAACGTTACAATGTTGTCTAAAATAGAATATATGTATCAAAGTAGTGATATGTGTTTATTCTGTATGGTTTATGTTCTCAACATACGTTACGCAAACATATAATTGAGAGCTGAGACCATTTATAACCTTCAAATAATAGAGAACAGGGATCTATTTTTGTATCCGGTAATCAGTTCTATTTTTGTGTGTCCAAATATATAAATCCTTCCACTTGATTTAATTGCACGCGCTACATAAAAATTTCATAAACAATAATTAACAATGAAAATAACAAAAAAAAACAATTGTTAATTCAATGCCGAATAACGCAAACAAGCAACAACAAAGAGATGTTCAAGTTTAATAGTAATGAACGCAGCATATATGTGCATGTATATCCATGTTTGATGTATTCTTTTGTTTATCTGCGTTCAAGCGATTGTCAAACTGTGTTAGTAAATTACTGCCCAACAGTGTCTCGCATGAAGTCTGCCAACCATAAATGATTACATGCGTGTACACGCTAGGCGATAAGTTCACTACACTAGAGTGTACACAGATGCGGATCTATTTTTATTTTGCATTTTGATTCAGTAAAGCGTTTGTGTTAATTTTTATGTGTCAATCTTTACGCGTTAATTCTTAAGTGTCAATCGTCAGCGATACCGTTTAATGAAAATTGTCACAACTTTTCCACTTTTTATAAGACAAAATAAAGTCACGCAACCCACGCTTGTCGATGAAGTTATATGTATGTATATAGATATGATATACTATTGCAGACAGTGTAGATGTAGACATAGAAATCGTAAATTATTACTGAAACTTATTTTCCTGCTATCTTTTGTTTCTGACAAGAGGTAGCGTTCGATCCTAAACGACGGCTTCCGGGTTCACCCAGCCTTAAATGGTTACCTGATTTTTTTCTGGCAAAGTGAAGCGGTACTGGCCTAATACCGACCACATTACCCCAAAAATCATGTGCCGAAGGTCTATATAAATTATGGTCACTAGCATCATACTCTCTATACGCCACTTGGCGTGACGGGGTAGTTTACTTACTATCTTTCGTTTGGCTGGTGTTCTGATTATTTGTTTCCATCTTACTTTCCTTCTATCTTTTTTTTATTATTGTTTTTTTTCTTTCCTGCTGTTTTACTTTCTTGCTGTCTTTCCGTTATTATTTTTTCTTTTTTACTGTCTTACTTTCCTGCTGTCTTTCTTTTATTCTTTTTAATTCGAAATTAATTGTATATATAAATATATATATCCACTACTGCATACAGTGGCAGGTAAAAATTACCTGACTTGACAGTCAAATATAAACAGCACAGTGAATGTCATATCAATGTTAACATCAGATCGATGATGTACTACAGAGGTGAGATGCAGAATGGCTCAGACAAAAGCAACTTTAAAAAAAAATGGAGAAGATACTGTGCAATCAACTTTTTACAATATAAACAAGAAAAAGAGTTCGTATATGTTATATGGAGCCATTCTTAACATATGGATGTGAATCATGGACAATAGGGCAACAGACAATAAAATCACTGGCGGCTGTAGAAATGTTGTTTCACAGAAGAATGTTGAGAATACCATGGACAGCTAAGAAATGTAAAGAAAATGTTCTGAAAGAGGTCAAAACAAAGAGAAAGCCAATTTCCAATATTAGGAAGAAACAATCATCACCTTGTGGCCACGTAAAGAGAAGGGAACAGCTGGAATATATTGTGACAATTAGGAAAATTGAGGGATGAAGAGATAGAGGGAAGCAAAGAGAAAATATACCAGACAGCTTAAGACAATGGCTTGGCAGAAGATCAACAACAGAAATGATAAATAACTGACGAGATCGAAAGTTGTGGAGAGACATGATCACCTACGGCAGCAGGCAAGGTATTTGATGATGCTGAATATTGGAACATTTAGTTTGTATCATTGCTTTTGGTTAATATTTAAATATATTTACCTTTATAGCATTTTGTACGCATACAATTTCCCTGTCTCGAACATTTTTGGTATATCCGAATATGGTATTTGACATTTGGACTATTGTCAGGTCCGAACCACTGGTATAGATATACTTAATTGTGAGCAGCATTTTCCGTTCATGGCTCTAGCTTCAACTAGGACATGGACAAAGGAGCCTGCCAGGGCTGAAATAGGCCAGCGACTCGTAGTTGACTGTTTGAGTTAGGAAAGGCGAACCACGACTAAAGTAAAGGTAAAGTACGAGACTTGAACCGGCGTCTTAGCACGCGAGTTTACACCCATATGTGCTCGACCGCCTATCCAGAAATATTCGAATATTTCTGTATAGTGTCGCCTCAAGCATCGAAACTCAGATGCGAAGCGACATTCCTCACCTTCCCAGGGATAATACCCTTTTATTACCTAAAGATAGTACCCATTTCTGTCAACGGCTGGGTCGACCGTGGGTGTTTTTTTTTTTCCAATCACGAGTGCTATTCGCACTGCTCCCAGCGGGAATCGAACACGGAACGTCGGTAGTCCAGTCGGATGGTTTAGAACCACGACTATCTAAATCCTATTTCACCTCTTTGATGTGCCTATAGAAACAGAGTTGCGGTGCAGAATGGCTCAGGCAAAAGCAGCTTTCCAAAAAATGTGAAAATACTATGCAATCCATTTTTGACAATAGAAACAAGAAAAAGAGTTCTTAAATGTTACGTAGAGCCAGTCTTAACATATGGATGCGAGTCATGGACAATAGGACAACAGACAAGAAAATCACTGGGGTCTGTAGAAATGTGGTTTCACAGAAGAATATTGAGAATACCATGGACAGCTAAGAAGAGTAATGAAGAGGTTCTGAGAGAGGTCAAAGCAAAAAGAGAGCCAATGTTAGGAAGAGACAATCATCATTTTTTGGCCATGTAATGAGAAGAGAACAACTGGAATATATTGTAACAACTGGAAAAATTGAGGGACGAAGAGATAGAGGGAAGCAAAGAGAAAAAAAAAAGACAACTGAAGAGAATGGCTTGGCAGAAGGTCAACAACAGAAATGATAAATAGCTGCCGAGATCGAAAGTTGTGGAGAGACATGATCACATACGCCACTAGGTCCGGTAAATGATGATGATGATCGAAACATTTAAAATAGGCTATTTTGTATGTGATTGTAGTCTATTTTGTATGTGATTGTAATCTATTTTGTATGTGATTGTAGTCTGTTTTGTATGTGATTGTAGTCTGTTTTGTATGTGATTGTAGTCTATTTTGTATGTGATTGTAGTCTGTTTTGTATGTGATTGTAGTATGTTTTGTATGTTATTGTAGTCTATTTTGTATGTGATTGTAGTCTATTTTGTATGTGATTGTAGTCTATTTTGTATGTGATTGTAGTCTATTTTGTATGTGATTGTAGTCTGTTTTGTATGTGATTTTAGTATGTTTTGTATGTGATTGTAGTCTATTTTGTGTGTGATTGTAGTCTATTTTGTATGTGATTGTAGTCTGTTTTGTATGTGATTGTAGTCTGTTTTGTATGTGATTGTAGTATGTTTTGTATGTGATTGTAGTCTATTTTGTATGTGATTGTAGTCTATTTTGTATGTGATTATTGTTTGTTTTGTATGTGATTGTAGTCTGTATTGTATGTGATTGTAGTCTATTTTGTATGTGATTGTAGTCTATTTTGTATGTGATTGTAGTCTATTTTGTATGTGATCAGGCAATTGTCAATACGTGTTAGTAAATTACTGGAAAAAAATAAATAGAATATACTTTTCCTTATTTTTAATAATAAAATAAAGATAGCAGGAAAGTAAGACAATAGAGAAAAACAATGAGAAAAGAAAGATTGCAGTAAGGTATGTTATGTGATGGTGAATTATTGATGGATGTCCCATACTACAGTAACTATGATGCCACAAAAGTATACATATAATGTAAGCTGTGTATTTCATCCGAATTGTTTCGATGTTCCTATTGCCTGCAATGAATGATGATATCGTATGACGAAGGACATTTCTGTTCCGTTCACTTTCTGTGCTGCTTGGCCTTAAGCCTTTTGGCGTGTGCTGTTAACTGCTATGATGGAGACTGCAGCAGCCTTTCATTTTTTGAATCTTCAGGTGAGGTGAGCTTTAATTCGGACGATTCCATTGGCACAGTCGGTTGAGCAATTATATATTTTAATTCGTTTGCTGTGATACCGGGGACTTTGAATAACCATAACCGTGACTAGTCTAGTCTAGCCTAGTAACTAGGTTAATAGATGGAAGGTAACCTGGTAGTCAAACACGCCATGAGGAGGGCCAAGAGAAAATTCCTTTACTCGTCGAATTAGCACTAACAAAGAAACGAAAGCTAAAGAGAAGATAAATTTATGTTACTTATTGCTATTTATTATAGATAAATTAAAATACTGTTAGTTTTGTAATATAATTCCTCTTATTTCTTGTTGAGGTGCGCGTAGTCGTGCGGCTGAAACCACTGTTTCGACGGCTGAATGAAAAGCAGACGTACGGTGTTCGAAACCCGCTGTAGACAGAAAGTATTTTTCGGGGGGGGGGGGAGGTGAGGGGGGGGGGGTGAAATACAAATCCTGAGTCTCACACGTCGTGCCGACTGCTTTGAGACAAAAAATAATAAATGAATATTATTCTAGAGGAAAACTTTCAAGGCAATAATCATCGATTCAATTCAGAGGAAGAGGTATGTTTACATCACTGGAAAATAAATGATAAATAAAGAACAACAGAAACATAAAAAAGAACAATATATGGCTCGAAGCAGGATTGAACCCGTACTCCTTGGCACATCGCCTTGCCACGAAAAGCCAAACGCTAGGGGACACAGCCAACTCGGCGAACTAAAGAAATTAGCCATCATTGGCGGTTCCTCCCCTCTTGTTCGATCGCGAGCCTCTGACGTACACCAGCAATGGTTCTATGTGTCGTAAACTATTACTAAGAATCATCATGAGACGTGTAAGAAACAAAATAAAACCTGAAATAAGTGAGGAACAATGTGAATTTTTGGAAGGAAATGGCACCAATAATGTAATATACATCTTAAGACCATTGATAGAAAGATCTATACAGGTAATAAAATAAAAGATCGATATATGTGCTTTATAGACTACACACAAGCATTTGACAAAGTAAAGCATGTGGAAATAATCAATATGCTGGAGAAATTAAACATTGATGGCAAGGATCTACGAATCATAAAAAAAATGTACTGGCAACAAATAGCAGATATACGAATTAACAACCAAACAGCACAATTTCAACTTATAGAACAAGAAATCAGAGAAGGCTGTGTTCTGTCGCCGGATTTTTTTTTTCATTTTACAGCGAACATATTATGAGATCAATAGTAGACAAAAAGGAATTGAAGTCAACGGTCACAACATAAATAATTTGCAATATGCGGATGACACAGTTTTAATAGCAAAGACAGAGAATGAACTACAAGAAATGATAGACATACTAGTAGAAGAAAGAAAAAATAAAGGTCTCAATCAAAATAATAAGAAAACATAAGTATTGGTCATATCGAAGAAAGAATCATCACCAGCATGCAGCATAAAAATAGTAAAAGTAAAGTACCCCGTCACGCCAAGTGGCGTATAGGGAAATATGGTGTTAGTGACCCTATATTTTACAGACCTTCAGTACATGATTTTTGGGTAATGTGGTCGGTATTACGCCCGTGCTGCTTTACTTTCCCAGAAAAAAATCCGGTACCCATTTAAGGCTGGATGAACCCGGAAGCCGTCGGTTGGGATAAACAGGACACATTTAAAACAAGTTCAACGCGTCAAATTCTTGGGCGCAATAATAACATCGGATGGAAGATGCACCACAGAAATAAAAAGCAGAAAAGCTCTGGCCAAAAGAGCATTTCAGAAAAATATCTTATGCAACAAATCTATGTCAATATAAATGAGAAAGAGAGTGCATCGGTGCTATATAGAACTAATTCTGACCTATAGAAGCGAATCATGGACAGTGGACAAACAAATGAAAAGACTATTAGAGGCCACAGAGATGGGATTTCTCAGAAGAATGTTGAAAATTCCATGGACAGCTAAAAAGACCAATGCGGAAGTTCTCAAAGAGGTCAACACAATAAGGCAGCTCCTAAAAAACATCAGAAAGAAACAATCAACATTTTTCGGGCACATCATGAGAAGGGGAAAGTTGGAATACTTGGTTGCAACTGGCAAAATAAAAGGAAAGAGAGATTGCGGACGACAAAGAGAAAAAAAATACTGGATAGTTTGGTGTCATGGCATGGAAAACAGTCAACAACATAACAGCAACGATGCACTATGGATAGAAGATTGTGGTAGGACATGATCGCCTACGCCAAACGGTATGGTACATGATGATGATGAAAAGAGTAAATTGATGTGTACGAAATACGATCATATAATTCATTTGATTCCTCATATTTTTTCATATTCTCTTAATAACCACGTTACTTAATTTGAATTATATGAATCCATATATTTTACAATTGCTGTTATTATTATTTCACATCATTTAATGACTTTATGTTGTAATATGAAAATTGATGACCGTTTTCATTGTTAAACTTAACGACGACTAGAAACAGATTCTACCTTTTCTCTCTTGAGTGACATTTATTATTATTTCTCACAAACTAATTACTTTATCGAGTAATATAAAGTTGAGTTGTTGATTTTTCTTTATCTCGATTGTTGAGCTGAGTCTTGAATTCCTCACATTCACGGTGCCAAGTGCACGTTGACAATGAGTGCGTGCACTGGCAAATCAACCCAAAGTGCACCTGAGGGAGAGAGTAACTGATTGTAATGAAGTGAACAACATAAACTGATACAATTGCCTCATGTCAAGCCACACTCTGTAATTATTGCTGATGAGATAAGTGTGTTACACCGTGCTCGCTGCGGGATGTAAGTGCTTCAAATCCGTCGTTGTATGAATTCAAAATGTGGAGCATTTCTCAACAGATTCTGCATGTAGAGAATCAATTGCTTTAAAGAAAAAACTAATTTCGTTTATGGATTCTTGTTGTGGAGACTTTATGAGAGTAGTTTGAACATGCGGAGTGTCACAATCTATTGTCGTGAATTATGTGAATGAATAATGTATTTTGTGAGTAAATTAAGTATTTAGGGATTTGAATTAAGATTTTGTGTTTGAATAAAGCATGTGGATTCAAATTAGCTCAGTGAATTAAAGTAGTTAATTCAGCAGCAAGAAACGTGTTACAAATAAATCATCATCGAGTGCCATAGCCGCAACGAAGGTTGGCTACCATGTAGCGCAATTCTGCTCTCTCTCTCTCTCTCTTGCTTTCATGGTGCAGGTTGTCATAGGCTGATTTGTCCATCTTTTGATGTTACTCGTCCATGTTAGTCTTGGTCTGTCTATGCTTCTTTTACCTTATATTTTCCCCTCCAAGATTACTTTTAGTAGGCTGTTGTGTCTTTTAACATGGCCCAAAAATCGCATTTATCTTGCTTAAATTGTGTTTAGTAGTTCTCTTTTCATTTTCAGTTGTTTTAAAACTTCATCGTTTGTTATCTTTTGTTTCCATCCAATTCTACCTATTCTTCTATAAATCCACATTTCAAAGGCTTCAATTCTCTGTTCTGTTTTCTTGTCTAATGTCCATATTTCTGCACCATAAAGGAATGTAGAGAAGACATAACATTTTGCTATACTTAGTTTTAGCCCTGGTGTTATTTTTGTTTAATGTTAGTATACTTTTCCTGTAATTGATGGTCAGGTCGAGTAATTTTACCTGCTACTGTATGCAGTAAACAGCACAACCTGTGGCTGCCCTGCTGCCTTGCAGGTAAGCTCGGGAGAGTAAAAGGCTAAGGGAGGGTACCCCGACGTAAAGGGTGAGACTTTTTAGTCAAAGGCTAGCGGAGTCAACCGTAAACAAACCGACGGAAGGCAACAGAAAACCGCCGTCGTAATGTATACGTAATGTATATTCTTTGTATAATCATGAATCGCCACAACATTAGATATAACGACAAAGAGGTGAGATGTAGAATGGCTCAGGCAAAAGCAGGTTTCCAAAAAATGAGGAAATACTATGCAATCCATTTGTGACAATAGAAACAAGAAAAAGAGTTCTTAAATGTTACGTAGAGCCAGTCTTAACATAGGGATACGAATCATGGACAATAGGACAACAGACAAGAAAATCACTGGGGTCTGAAGAAATGTGGTTTTACAGAAGAATGTTGAGAATACCATGGACAGCTAAGAAGAGTAATGAAGAGGTTCTGAGAAAGGTCAAAGCAAAAAGAGAGCTAATTTCCAATGTTAGGAAGAGACAATCATCATTTTTGGTCATGTAATGAGAGGAGAGCAACTGGAATATGTTGTAACAACTGGGAAAATTGAAGGACGAAGAGATAGAGGGAAGTAAAGAGAAAAAATAACAGACAGCTTAAGAGAATGGCTTGGCAGAAGGTCAACAACAGAAATGATAAATAGCTGCCGAGATCGAATTTTGTGGAGAGACATGATCACCTACGCCACTAGGCCCGGTACTTGATGATGATGATGATGATACTTTTCCTTGCATTAAAATTACTTTTTTGCCATTCCTATTCTTTTGTTTATTTCAGTTTTACATTATCCATCACTGGTATGTCAAAGGTACAAATAAATACATAAATGAATATATTAAAAACACTATTTATATAAACAACAAAATATTTGGTATGTGGTTCTCAATTATCACAGGATACTAGATTCTTTGAATGTTCAATATATTCAGAATTTCAGAATTACGTCAAGAAATTTCTTGAAAATATTTATTAAAAGAGTCTGTCAAATTCGGTCAGGTGAAATGAATGACAGGTGTGTCTTCGAACGGACTTTTAATTGACAACTTCAATATTTCAAGTGATTTAGTTTTATTCTTGTTCTCTTCTAGATTGCTATAGCTCATTTCTATCCCCATTTGACTATTTGAGTTATTGATTTATTTGCGGGTCATTTTCATTGCACTCCGAACATGTCCATAGGTGCTCAAATCCCCTCCTCAGCAATTCCCGCAGTGTCCAGCGACTGATGACTCCAGTTCTATGTTTGTTGATAAGTCTTCTTACACGCCCACTAAGTTTCCCATTTCCATCATCCGAAGAAGTGACGTCGATCTGTGTTTGTCGAAGTCCTGTGCTCTTCCCACATCTCGGAGGGCATTGATGATGTCCGCCCGATCCATTGGTTGCCCGTCCTGAACGACATCGCAGCTAGCCAAATTTGACTATTTTTCCCTGTAAAAGACGGTAACTGTAGGTTTCGTCTGAGCAGGACATTAACACCAATTTAATTGTCAACAAAAATATTTCTCATGATGTTGACAGCGGATAGAATCACAACAACATACATCTTCCCCTCTTAAGGTGCTACTACTGTAGCAAGAAAAATCTTGATGCATGTTTTCCTTGTACAAGCTCAGAAGACATACAATTTTCGTGATGTGATAGTGAATTATTTATGGAGGTCCCATACTACAGTAACCTAGATGACACCCAAGTACACATATAAATGTATATGTTTTATGTACATAAATGGACACTTACACACAGAGCCGAGAGCGGGTGATCGAATTTATAACATGACTTGTTCCAGGCACGAAGTATACAGCAATGGATAAAATGCTGTAAAAGATACATTTCCTTTCTTATAAAAGTAGAGCAAGGATTAAAACAAAATCAACAACCAGGAAAAAGATTATGTTGCTTGTTTGGTTTCTTTGTGTTCGCCAGCTTGATATCTCTAGCGTAGTCCCGAAGTACTGAATTGTGCCAGAAAATAACTCTTATTTCTCACACTGGTAGCCGTGAGCTCAGATGTTGTCCCCTGCCATATACGCAGATATTCTCCAACTTCGCAGGTACCCTCATTTTTCATCTTGGATAGTTGTCATGTTTGTGGTAGACTTTTTTACCTACAAATAACATTCAAGGAAGAGATGATCTTAAAATTAGACAACTAAAGGCTCAAGGGAAAGGGGATGAGGTGAGGGACGAAGAGATAAAGGGCAGCAAAGAGAAAAGATACCAGACAGCTTAAGAGAATGGCTTTAGTAGAAGGTCAACAACAGTAATGATAAATAACTGTCGAGGTCGAATTTTGTGGGAAGACATGATCACCTATGCCAGCAGACACAGTATTTTATGATGACCATAATTGTTACAGAACTTCAGTGCATCATTTCTGGAGCAATGTGGTCAGTATTTACACCAATGCCGCTTTATTTTTAAATAAAGAAATATCCTGTATCCATTTAAAACTGGGTGAAACTGGAAGTCTCTATCAGGATCGAACCCTACCTCTTGTCCTTTCTTTTCGAGTTCAGTAACCACTGAGCTATCGCGACTCCCTAATTTCATCATCATCATCATCATCATCATCATCATCATCATCATCATCATCATCATCATCATCATCATCATCATCATCGAGTGCCGTCTCCTCAACGGAGGTTGGCTACCATGGAGCACCATTCTGCTCTGTCTCTTGCTTTGATGGTGCAGGTTGTCATAGGCTGATTTGTCCATCTTTTGATGTTACTCGTCCATGTTAGTCTTGGTCTGCCTCTGCCTCTTTTACCTTGTATTTTCCCCTCCAGGATTACTTTTAGTAGGCTCTTGTATCTTTTAACATGGCCCAAAATCGCATTTGTCTTGTTTGAATTGTGTGCAGTAGTTCTCTTTTCCTTTTTAGTAGTTTTAAGACTTCATCGTTTGTTTTCTTTTCCTTCCATCCAATTCTACCTATTCTTCTATATATCCACATTTCAAAGGCTTCAATTCTCTGTTCTGTTTTCTTGTCTAATGTCCATGTTTCTGCACCATATAGGAATATTGAGAAGATGTAACAATTTGCTATTCTTGGTTTTAGCCCTGGTGTTATTTGGTTTGATATTAGTGTGTTCTTCATGACATTAATATTACTTTTTGCCATTCCTATTCTTTTGTTTATTTCAGCTGTACATTTTCCATCACTGGTTATAGTATGTCCAAGGTAGTTGTAGTTCTGAACTGTCTCCAGGTCTATTCCTTCAATTTTGATATCCACTTGTGGGTTTTGAGTATTTTCTTTGTTATGATCATAGTTTTAGTCTTTTTGATATTCATATCTAGTCCATATTTTTTGCTTATCATGTTTATTTCATTAAGTAATTGTTGTAGATATTTAGGATTTTCTGCTAGTAGTACAGTATCGTCAGCATATCTTAGGTTATTTATTATCTTTCCATTAATTTGTCGACCTGGTATCTCTATGATGTTTTTAAAGATTTACTCAGTGTATAGATTGAACAAGCTTGGTGATAGGATGCATCCTTGTCTTACTCCTCTTTTTATATCAATGGGTGTAGAGTTCTCTTTGTTATATTTTATTATTGCTGTTTGCTCCCAGTATAGATTACATATAAGTCGTATGTCCATGTCATCTAGATGTATCTCTTTGGGCATTCTATAAGTTGTTTGTGGTGTACTCTATGAAAAGCTTTGGTGTAGTCTATGAAGCAGGTATATATTGGTTTGTTTACTTCTGTGTACTTTTCGATTAATGTTCTCATGCAGAATATGGCTTCTTTTGTCCCGCTATTTTTCCTAAATCCAATTTGCTGCTCATCTAATTCAGTATTGATTTTATTCTGAATCCTTCCTAATTTAATAAATAATATATATTTTTTAATTTCTTTAATCGCTTAAATATTTCCTTCCCCACTTTAAGCTACTGTGCCGAACACTGACAAATCTGAAGAGGAAATTTGCCCGCTTAAAAATGAGCAGCAGGAGCAATTAAAATAGACATAAATTAGAAAGGAAGTTATAAGAGAAAGAATTCGAATAGTGCCAGTCTTGAACTACATAAAGAAACAACAATATTAATGGTTTGTTCACCTGCGGAAGAAAGTAAAGTTCCCGGCAGACAAAATAAAAATTAACGACAAAATTGAGGATAGCTTTAGAGCAGGAACAAATGATAAGAAAGGAAGATTCTGGAAGCGCGAGAACTTCATGATTGTATCGACCTCAATGTCTGGATGGATGTGAGAGGATGGTTCAGAAGATGAAGAGAAATAGGATGGGTTGAATAGCGCTTGAGGTGTGCGCTGTCTAGAAGTAAGACTGTTCTCTCTGGACAAGTTGGTTCCGAATTAGATTCTGTGGTTTCTTCGTGGCTGTACTATCCCCCGGTCTTTTGTATAGTGTAGACCTCTCGAAAAACGGTGGTATAAACATAAGATCGTATGTGAACTATGAGCACGTTAAAGAACTTTAGCATGTAAAATTTGAAATTGTAGACTAAATGCTCGCTGACCGGGAAAATTTTAGAAAATATCTGCCTCAAAACACGTCAGGCATACGACAATAGAGATTTTAAGTAGGGGGCTATCTGCACGAACGGCGAGAGACCTCAGTTCAAATTTGGAATGCTGACGATAGATTGCTGAGGATGTCACCCTGGGTATACAGCAAGTTATATTTAATAAGAAGTTCATTAAAAACCACAGGTCTGGAGGGATTTGTCTGATGGGTGCATAATAATCTGAGGGACACAAAGGAACAATAAAATATCACCTAGAAGGTTGGCAAAATCAACATGTATGCTACTGTAATTTTTAACTTAAAAAAGGTGAACTGAAATGAGCAAGGTCAAAAGTGACGATTTTACAACTGAAAGAAAAAACTCCAGGCAATTATAAAAATGGAAGTGCGGTACCACTTCATATCGAGGTAAGGTTATCAAACAATTGCAAATCTGTCAAATGGACATTGTATCACCCATGTAATATTATCTCTGTTGGACGAATCAGTCATCATCATTACGTGCCGTCTCCGTATCGAAAGTTGGCTACCATGGAGCGCTATTCCGTTCTGTCTTTTGCTTTGATGGTGCAGGTTGTCATGGCCTGACTTGTCTGTCTTTTGATATTACTCGTCCATGTTAGTCTTGGTCTGCCTCTGCCTTTTTTACCTTGTATTTTCCCTTCCAAGACTACTTTTAGTAGGCTTTTGTATCTTTTAACATGCCCCAAAAATTTCATTTGTCTTGTTTGAATTGTGTTGAATAGTTCTCTTTTCAATTTTAGCTGTTTTAAAAGTTCATTGATTGTGTTCTTTCCTTTCAATCCAGTTCCTCTTATTCTTCTATAAATTCACATTTCAAAGGCTTCAATTTTCTATTCTAAAAATCTCGTCTAATGTCCAGTTTCTGACGCGTCAGTAGTGAGACAGTTGTCTTATTTCTAAAAGATTATCTAATTGTTTCTTGTAAACAAACGAAACACTTGTGCTTTACCTTGTGTGAGTATTTTCCTATTTTCTGTGATTATTAAAACTTGTATCAGAGATCACATTTCAGTTATAGGGCATGAAGTAGAGATATTTATGCATAGCTAAAAGACAAAATCGTAGAGAATATCCACAGATCTGATAATCAAGTTGAAAAAAACAACACCTTTCAAATCTGTGCTCTCGTTTTTCTTAAGTTTAAAAGCTTGAATCGATTGAAAAATTCATAATTTAGAAAACAAATTTAGCTATTGCAAGAAAGCAGACGCCCACTCTCCCCCTCCTTCCATCTCAATGTGTTAAAATATACCGTCTGATTGTTATCATTTGAGAATATCATTCTTTTGTTAGAAATACAGCTTTGTACATTTTAACCATGTCTCCGGTCATTATCATTGTTACAATTATTGAAATTATTCATTTTTTAAATTTGTTTGGACGCACTCCAATAACGGTGAAACAAACGACCTATCAGCCTGACTGTTTCTTTACGTCCTAACGTCTTATGTCAATAGAAATGAGAAAGAGAGTTCATCGATGCTATATAGATCCAATTCTGACCTATGGAAGCGAATCATGGACAATAGACAAACAAATGAAAAGACGATTAGAAGCCACAGAGATGTGATTTCTCAGAAGAATGTTTAAAGTTATCTGGACAGCTAAAAAGACCAGTGAGAAAGTTCTCAAAGAAGCCAACACAAAAAAAGGAGCTCTTAAAAAAACATCAGAAAGAAGCAATCAACATTTTTTGGGCACATCATGACAAGAGGAAAGTTGGAGTACTTGATTCATCATCATCATCATCATGTATCCTGCGGTTGGCGTAGGCGATCATGTCCCTCCACAATCTTCTATCTACAGTGCATCGTATCAGTTCTGTTGTTGACTGTTTTCCATGCCAGACATCAAGCTATCCAGTATTTTCTCATTGTCGTCCGCGATCTCTCTTTCCTTTTATTTTGCCAGTTGTAACCAAGTATTCCAACTTTCCTCTTCTCATGATGTGCCCAAAAAATGTTGATTGCTTCTTTCTGATGTTTTTTAAGAGCTCCCTTTTTGTGTTGGCCTCTTTGAGAACTTCCTCATTGGTCTTTTTATCTGTCCAGGGAACTTTCAACATTCTTCTGAGAAATCCCATCTCTGTGGCCTCTAACCGTCTTTTCATTTGTTTGTCTACTGTCCATGATTCGCTTCCATAGGTCAGAATTGGTTCTATATAGCACCGGTGAACTCTCTTTCTCATTTTTATTGACATAGATTTGTTGCATAAGATATTTTTCATTTTCTGAAATGCTATTTTGGCCTGAGCTATTCTGCTTTTTATTTCTGTGGTACATCTCCCATCTGATGTAATTATTGTGCCGAAGTATTTCAAACGTTGCACTTGTTTTAGATTTGTCTCGTTTATTTTTATGCTGCATGATGGTGATGATTGTTTCTTCGATATAACCATTACTTCTGTTTTCTTACTATTCAGACTGAGACTTTTTTGTTGCTTTCTTCTACTATTATGTCTATCATTTCTTGTAGTTCGTTCTCTGTCTCTGCTATTAAGACTGTGTCATCCGCATATCGCAAATTATTTATGTTGTGACCGTTGACTTCAATTCCTTTTTTGTCTACTATTGATCTCATAATATATTCGCTGTAAAGTGAAAACAAGTCCAGTGACAGAACACAGCCTTGTCTGACTCCTTGTTTTATATATTGGAATTGTCCTGTTTGGTTGTTAATTCGTATAGCTGCTATTTGTTGTCAGTACATATTTTTTATGATTCGCAGATCATTGCCATCAATGTTTAATTTCTCCAGCATATTGATTATTTCCACATGCTTTACTTTGTCAAATGCTTTCGTGTAGTCTATAAAGCACATATATAGATCTTTCTTTACCTCTTTAGATCTTTCTATCAATGTCCTTAAGATGTATATTGCGTTATAGGTGCCCTTTCCTTCCACAAATCCACATTGTTCCTCACTTATTTCTGGTTTTATTTTGTTCCTTACACGTCTTATGATAATTCTTAGCAATATTTTAGTCATATGGCTCATGAAACTAATAGTGCGATGGTCTTCACAATCAGTGGCGCCTGACTTCTTCGGTATGGCTACAAAGATAGATTTTAGTAGACCCTCTGGTATGTGTCCAGTGTTATATATGTCATTGAGCAATTTTGTTATGACTTGTACTCCCAGCTCTCCTAATGCATTTATCTCTTCGATTGTTATATTGTCAGGACCTGGAGCTTTGCCTCTTTTCATGTGTTGAATTGCGTCCTCCACTTCACTCTGCATTATTGGTGATCCTGTGTCTTCATTTGAATTGTTTAATTCTGGTCTTTCATCAACATAGAGTTGACTGATATATTCTGTCCATCTTTCCATTGTCTTCTCCTGTCCCATTATTATATTTCCTTCCTTTGATTTCACACATCCTGAAACTTTGACTTCTTTTCTTCCTGTTAATTCATTTAACTGATTGTGCATAAATTTTGGGTCTTTCTTTTGTTGTTTTTCCATTTCTTCACATTTCTATTTTAACCATCCTTCCTTTGCTTCTCTGCACTTGTTTTGGATCTCTTTGTGCAATATTTTGTATGTCCGTTCTTCTTTCTTATGTTTTCTTCTTTCGTCCATTAGTTGTAATATTTCTTCTGTCATCCATTTCTTTTTGTTGATTCTTTTAGTCACTGGTATTACTTCTCTTGATGTTTGTTGAATCGATTGTTTGAGCATTTCAAACTGCTCCTGGATGTCCTGTATTTTCTCAATAGCATTCTATCTATTTTGTACTATGATGCTGTACTTATCACTCATCTGTTTATCTACTCTTAGCATATCTAGTTCTAATTTTATATTTCTTGGTGATTTCTGTGCTTTCCGCACAATCTGCTCCTGGCCTTGCTTTAACAAACGTTAGCCCATTCCTAAATCTTTTCCGTACCAGTATAAAATCAATTTGATTGTGTACTTTTTTGTCTGGGCTTTGCCATGTCCATAGTCGCCTAGGGTGTTGTTTGAACCAGGTGTTACCAATAATCATTTCATGTGTCTTTGCCCAATCTATCAATCTATCCCCTCTGTCATTCGTCTCGCCAAGACCATGCCCCCCAGTCACATTTTGCACTTTAGCTGTTCCTACCTTTGCATTGAAATCCCCTAATACAACAGTTATTTCATGGGATTTACACTGTTCCATGGCTGCCTCTAGCTCCTCGTAAAAAGTGTCAATGTCTTCTTCTTCGCTATTACTTGTTGGTGCATAAACTTGAATTATGTTGATATCCATTGGTCTGCCACTCAATTTTACTAGTAGAATTATGTCTGATACTGGCCAAATTCCTTTCACTGTGTACTTGATTACAACTGGCAAAATAAAAGGAAAGAGAGATCGCGGACGATAAAGAGAGAAAATACTGGATAGCTTGGTGTCATGGCATGGAAAAAAGTCAACAACAGAAATCATACGATGCACTGTGAATAGAAGATTGTGGAAGGACAAGATCGCCAACGCCAACAGGTACGGCACATGATGATGATGAAAATCAAGAACTTTTATGTGCATTTTAAAATAATGCATAATGGTCTGTGAGATTGGTTTATTTTGGTTTAAGTTTGGAGATATAATGATCTATGAGATTGTTTTATTTTGGTTTAAGTTTGGAGATACAATGATCTGTGAGATAGATTGTTTTATTTGGTTTAAGTTAAAAGATATAATAATCTATGAGATTGGTGTAGTTTGGTTTAAGTTTGGAGATATAATGATCTATGAGATTGGTGTATTTTGGTTTAAGTTTGGAGATATAATGATCTGTGAGATAGATTGTTTTATTTTGGTTTAAGTTAAAAGATATAATAATCTATGAGATTGGTGTAGTTTGGTTTAAGTTTGGAGATATAATGATCTATGAGATTGGTTTATTTTGGATTAAATTTGGAGATATAATGATCTGTGAGATAGATTGTTTTATTTTGGTTTAAGTTAAAAGATATAATAATCTATGAGATTGGTGTAGTTTGGTTTAAGTTTGGAGATATAATGATCTATGAGATTGGTTTATTTTGGATTAAATTTGGAGATACAATGATCTGTGAGATAGATTGTTTTATTTTGGTTTAAGTTTGAAGACATAATGATCTATGAGATTGGTGTATTTTGGTTTAAGTTTGGAGATATAATGATCTGTGAGATAGATTGTTTTATTTTGGTTTAAGTTAAAAGATATAATAATCTATGAGATTGGTGTAGTTTGGTTTAAGTTTTGAGATATAATGGTCTGTGAGATTGTTGTAGTTTGGTTTAAGTTTGGAGATATAATGGTCAGTGAAATTGTTGTAGTTTGGTTTAAGTTTGGAGATATAATGATCTATGAGATTGTTGTAGTTTGGTTTAAGTTTAGATACAGCGATAATACAAGAAAAATAAATAAAGAAAAAAATAAAGAAAATCCATAGTAAAGGACAATGTAAGAATCATTTACCTTGAGGACCAAAAGAGATCACGCATATTTAGGGCCCATCTTAGTGGCAAAAGCGGCGTCACTGATTAGAACAACATAGAAACATTAAACAAGGACGGTTGTGTCCGGAAACCATTTTGGCAAACCAAGTAAAGTAGACCCAGTAATAGATTGATCAATCGCTCCAGCAATAATGAGCTGGCAAGCATTCACGTCGTTTTACATTTAGCTTTGAAAGATTTGCATTTGTGAGTTGTGTCATTTGTCTGACAGAGACACTTGCAATCGTTGCATTTAATCCACTAAACGTCTTTTAGGTAAAGTCTCTCTGTCCCATTTCTTTTTCTCATTGTTTTTCAGCCCTCAGACTTCCTTGACTATTTTGTTTTATTTCGCTTATTCTCTGTGTATCTATCTCTGTCTTAAGCATTATCTGTTATTCTTCATTAATATGTCTCACTCTACTACTTTTAAAAATGTAACTTTTATTTATATTTTCTCTCCCTTTCTCTCACTTCCATCTCTCTCTCTCTCTCTCTCTCTCTCTACATTACTATATATATATATATATATATATATATATATATATATATATATAACCCTTTTTAAAACATTTTTACCTTCATCATCATCATCATCATTGAGTGCCGTCTCCGCGTCGAAGGTTGGAGCGCCATTCCACTCTGTCTCTTGCTTTGATGGTGCAGATTGTCACAGGTTGACTTGTTCATCTTTTGATTTTACTCGTCCATGTTAGTCTTTATCTGCCTCTGCTTCTTTTACCTTGTATTTTCCCTTTAAAGATTACTTTTATTAGATTGTTGTGTCTTTTAACATGCCCCAAAAATTTCATTTGTCTTGTTTGAATTGTGTTTAGTACTCTTTTCATTTTTAGTTCTTTTAAAACTTCATTGTTTGTTTTCTTTTCTTTCCATCCAATTCTACCTATTCTTCTATAAATCCACATTTAAAAGATTTCAGTTTTCTGTTCTGTATCCTTGTCTAATGTCGATGTTTCTGCACTATACCAGAATATTGAGAAGATGTAACATTTTCCTATTCTTAGTGTTAGCCCTGGTGTTATTAGTTTTGATGTTTGTATATTTTTTCATGGCATTAAAATGACATTTTGCCATACCTATTCTGTTGTTTATTTCGGCTGTACATTCTATTTTTACCTTATACTTTCATATCTCTCTTCTACCTTTTTATATCTGTCTCTTGATACAGTGCCCTCTTTCAAAACACTCAGACACAACATGAGACACAAACCAACAACTGCTTTATCAACATATTATTTATTATGTTTACTCCCCAAACACAAACACACAAATATACATATTTATATAAAGATATGTATAAAGATATGTATAAAGAGTTAAATATAATAATAATAAAAAGAAGAAGACTATATATAATTATATATACGAAGAGGGAGCCGCTGTAGCTCAGTGGTTAGTGAACTGGACTACAAAGGACAAGAGGTAGGGTTCTATCCCAACCGACTGCTTCCGGGTTCACACAGCTTTTAATGGGTACCGGATTTATTTTCTGGGAAAGTAAAATGGCAGGGGCGTAATACCGAAAACATTACCCCAAAAATCATGTGCCGAAGGTTTGTAAAATTTATGGTAACTAACAGCATATTCCCTATACGCCACTTGGCGTGACGGGGGTACTTTACTTTTTTTTACTTATTTATAAGAAGATATTCATCGAATATTACGTACTGCAAAAACGTCAGCTATTATTCCTTCCTTTCTTTCAATCAGAGCCTCTTCTGTATATGTTTTTTCATTAGATGTGATATGTCAATTTTCATAAATTGATTAATTTTATTTTGCTGAAACGATAACATGATGCTCACATAGACGGTGTACTTTTGGTGTCATCACGATAAATGAGGGAGATTGCGATATTTGATATGCTATTGTTATATCCGTGCGATAACAGACCAGTTCCATCGCGATAATGAAGGGAAGGGAGAGTACAATAGAATCACGGAATAAACACAGCGTGGCGTATGCGTTGGACATGAAGTGTTTATTGACAGTCTGTCATTAACACACTAGCCTCTAGCCGCCATCCACACCACTACCTCAGACAACACCACTTTAACAAAGTCAGCGATTGGAGAAATCTTCAATATGCAGTTTTTTTCACTTCTCTATTGTATACCATAAAGAATAAAGACACAAGAAAGTTCTAGACGTGTGCATCATAGACAATACAAAAGCATTTGACAAAGTAAAGCATGTGGAAATAATCAATGGTGGTGAAACTAAACATCGATGACAAGGATCTGCGAATAATAAAAAACGAATGTATTGGCAACAAACTGCAACCATACAAATTAGCAACCAAACATGACAATTCCAATAAATAAAACACGGAGACAAACAAGGCTGTGTTTTATAAACGGGTTTGTTCTCACTGTCAGCATCATTAAGTGCCATCTCCGCATCGAAGTTTGGTTACCATGGAGCGCCATTCCGTTCTGTCTCTTGCTTTGAAGTTGCAGATTATCATAGGCTGACCTGTTCGTCTTTTTATGTTACTTATCCATGTTAGTCTTGGATTGCCTCTGCCTCTTTTATCTTGTATTTTACCTTCCAAGATTATTTCAGTAGGCCGCCATTTAAGATGCTGAAAAAATCGCATTTGTCTTGTTTATTGTGCTGAGTAACTATCTTTTCATTTTTAGTTGATTTAAGACTTCATGGTTTGTTTTCTTTTCCCCCCATCCAATTCTTCCTATTCTTCTATAAATCTATATTTTAAAGGGTTCAATTGTCTGTTCCAGAGAGAACCTTTACTAAATAATTGTACATAAAGGAGCTGATAGTGTCCAGCAACTGTCATTGTGTACGGCAAGGATACTGAATCAGATCATTGTACATGCTCATGTCCAGTCTTAACATATGGATGCAAGTCATGGACAATAGGACAACGGACAAGAAAATCACTGGAGTCTGTAGAAATGTGGTTTTACAGAAGAATGTTGAGAATACCATGGACAGCTAAGAAGAGTAATGAAGAGGTTCTGAGAAAGGTCAAAGCAAAAAGAGAGCTAATTTCCAATGTTAGGAAGAGACAATCATCATTTTTTGGCCATGTAATGAGAAGAGAACAACTTGAATATATTATAACAACTGGAAAAATTGAGGGACGAAGAGATAGAGGGAAGCAAAGAGAAAAAATGACAGACAGCTTAAGAGAATGGCTTGGCAGAAGGTCAACAACATAAATGATAAATAGCTGCCGAGATCGAAAGTTGTGGAGAGAAATGATCACCTACGCCACTAGGCCCGGTACTTGATGATGATGATGATGACATGCTCATGCCACTATGATTGCGGGTAGCGAAGTGGTTAATCAACTGCTTGCTGTCTTAGTCAAGTTCACAATTCAATTCATTAAAGCAGTTAATTTTTTATCTCGCGTTATAATTCACAGTCTGTTAGGGTTCATCAAGTGATACAATAGATTATCTCTGAGAAAATTAGGCGGCTTGTCGTAATACTGTTCACCATCGATGCAGTCTCCTCAATGAAGGTTGGCTACCATGGATCGCCATTCCATTCTGTTTCTTGCTTTTATGGTGCAGGTTATCATAGATTGACTTGTCCATCTTTTGATGTTACTCGTCCATGTTAGTCTTGGTCTGCCTCTGCCTCTTTTACCTTGCATTTTCCCTTCCAATATTACTTTTGTAGGCTGTTGTGTCTTTTAACGTGCCCCCAAAATTTCATTTGTCTTGTCTTAATTGTATTTAGTAGTTCTCTTTTTAAATTAATTTAAAACTTCATCGTTTGTTTTCTTTTCTTTCCATCCAATTCTACATATTCTTCTATAAATCCACATTTCAAAGGCTTCAATTTTCTCTCGTGGCTAATGTTACCATGTTTGACAAAACACACACGGCCACAGAATGAACACGTCAGACCCACTGAACCACAGAAAGGTTTCTATCCTTTTTCATGAGTCTTTTCTCTTCTAAGTTTTGCCGTAGCAGAGTCTCAAATGATGTTATACCATTCCTTATACATGCTCTCTATAATGTGCGAACGCCTATCTGATGTTCCCAGTAATTTTCACAGATGGAGAAGTCATTCAGAGATGATTTACAGATATCTCTATATAGTAGTTTAGTCTATCGATTGTCTTTTTCCGTGTGTTATTTAACCATATTGTATTTGCTTGGGGATGCGTTTTTCTTCCATTCGCTGGACGTGTCCCAGCCATCTTAGTCTTCGACTTCTGAGCATCGACATGATTGTTGGGGTCTTAGCACGTTGCAGGGCAATTAAGTTGGTTATTTTGTCCTGCCATTTGATGTGCATTATTCTGCGGAGACATCGAATGTGGAAGACATATAGTCTTTTTTTCGTGTTTTGAGTATGTTGTCCAGGTTTCAGATCCATCTAATAGTGTGCTAGGCACACAAGCAACAGACAGTCTTCATTGCATAAAAGAGAACTACTTAGAACTCGCATCACCTCCCTAATACCTCACCCAGCGTCCTGCATAGCCTTCACTTGCCAGCGAAAGCACTGGAGATGTCATTATCTCAGAAACACGAACGCGGTATCACCAGCGAAAACCTTGAAAATGGAGGCATAATTGGGTATATTTCATTCTCTGAACAATTTCTTCAAGGCAGGTCGCCATATTTGCCCATCTTTTAAAATGTTTATTCACTGAGGATTCTTTAACGTGCGCAAATGGCAACAGAGACCTATCCTGAACGTAACATTTATCCGAGTGGTCTAGACATTGGGTCTCAATAGCAAGACATCGGACGAGAGTAAAGCAAAGAAAGATCCACAGATTTGAATTACAAATATTCCTACCGCTTGTGACAGCATTCGAAATCAAGACTTTCTATTTCAGAGGTCGACCTCCAACCTTTAGTCTACCAAGCGCCTCATTCACTTTCCTGACGTCATATATGTTTGAGTTTGTGTAGTTTGTTTATCCTGAAGACACCCATTAGCCACAGGAAATAATGTGTGTCTGCCATGTCCTAACATACCACAACGCTATTACTGCGCTTCTTTTATTTATTTGTATTATTTTATTTTTATTTTCGTTGTCTGTTAATGCGTCCCTCATTTCATTATTTTGTACTCGTGGTTCCCTGCTATATGCAGTAACTAAAGGATAATCAGAGAAGATGAACAATCTTTATTATATACTTAATTTGGGTTTTATAACTGTCCTGTTTGGTTGCCTGTTTTTGTTACTGCTGTTCGCTGCCCGTTTTTTTGTGATTCTCAAATCCTTGATATCGATGTTTAGTTTCACAAGCATATTGAATATTTCCACATGATTTATTTTGTCACCACAACGCTTTTACTGCGCTTTTTTCATTTATCTGTTTTATTTCATTTCCGTTGTTAGTTAATTAAAAAAGTAAAAAGTAAACTGTAGAGCCCCCAGTCACGTCAAGTGGCGTATAGGGAGTATGGTGTTAGTGACCATCACTTTATAGACCTTCATCACATGATTTTTGGGGTAATGTTGTTGGTATTACGCCTGTACCGCTTTACTTTACAAGAAAAAAAAAATCCAGTACCCATTTAAGGCTGAGTGAACCAGGAAATAAGGCATCCCGCATGTCATTACATTTTACTCGTCACTGCTACAAGCAGCAAGTAAAAGATAAAACAGAAAAAAAAAACATTTTTCATTCACAACAAAGTTTGGATTTATTGTTTCTAAAACAAAGCGCATTTTACACTCAAATTAGAGAAATGGCCAATCAACCATTAATATTTTCAGTAATCAAGAAAAGACGATGGTTATATGTTGGACATGTGATGAGAAGAGATAATAACTGAATAGCAAAGCAAGCCCTCATGTGGGAAACAACAGGTAAGAGGAAAAGAGGAAGACCCAGAGAGACACCGAGAAGAACATTGATGAGAGAGGCAAGAGAAGCAGGTATATGCTCCCTCAATAAGATAGAGCTGCTTGCACAGAACAGAGACAAATGACGAGATTTGATAAAATATCTTTAAAAGAATTGAAAACTTCTAGAACAAAAATTTAGATAAGAGAAGGAGTATCTTGATCTACGCTCTATGTGCCGGCTACGGCTCGAAAGCGCAATAGATAGATAGATTTTAAACTCATCATTATGATGTGCCATACTGGAAGCCGTAGGCGACCATGTCCTTCTGAAATGTTCTGTCTACGGGTAATTTTTTTCACTTCTGTTGTTGATGGATTTCTGTGCTGCGATACCACCCTATCAAATATCTTCTCTCTTTGTCCTCCACGATCTTTCTTTCCCTGTATTTCGCCAGTTGTAACCAAATAGTCCAAAGTATCTCGTCTCATGATGTGCCCGACAAATGTTCAGTGTTTATGTCTGATGTTTTTAGGAACCCCCATTATTGTTTTGGACTCTTTGAGAATATCTTTGTTGGTCTTTGTAGCTGTCCAGGGAACTCTCAACATTCGTTCCGAGAAATTCCTGAGGCCACTAACATTCTTTTCATTTCTTTGTTTGTGTTAGTCATGTGTCATATATATTGATGTGTGTCAGTGTTAGTCATGCTTCGTATCGCTGTGTGCATGTCTGTGTTGGTCACATCTCATATTTTTGTGTGTGCATGTCTGTGTTAGTCACCTCTAGTGACTCGGCAGATGGTGCTCGTAAACCTGGGAGGGCCAACCATCTAAGGGCAGAATCCCCTACAGAAAAGATCATCTGCTGCCTTGCAGGAAGATTGGGGACAATCAAAGGCTAAGGAAAGCAAACCTGAATAAAATGCTGGCTGAAATCGGATGCACTGGGCCACTGGCGCAGAACACAGTGCAACGTTTTAACGGGTGTTCACTCATAGTGGATCTGGCAGACTCTAATTGTGATGTTCTGTCTGTGGGGGCGATCAACACACTTAACCTGACAACTGACTTCATGTGAGAGTCTGGAATCCTACTCTGATTGAGTCCTGATCGCAGAGAGAGAGAGAGAGAGAGAGAGAGAGAGAGAGAGAGAGAGAGATTTAAACCAAACGGTTTTAAGTTACAGCATTTTGAAGAAGGTCAGAAGTTTTGGAACGGACTATAGTGGTCATATTTTTCCATGACCAACAGCACATTTTTGGTGACCTGATCAGCATCACGCCAGGTCGCCTTTACTTCCCAGGAAAAAAAAAACTATTATGGTACCAATTTTTAGAGGCTTAGTAAACCAGGATCCTTATTTTCAGAAAGCGAACGCACTAACTACACAGTCATTGATGATTATAAGGTATTCAGCGTGAAGTCTTCTATTTGATTAGTCCATCGTCTTCTAAGTTTACCTTTTCCCCGCTTCCTGTTGCTTCTGAATGCTAAAATATCAAAAGAGGGGGACTGTTTGGTCTCGTGGCAAGACGCCGCTGCACCGGTTGGAATTTTAATTGATGATTTCTCTCCGCGGCAACCACCTCTGGTCTCAGCAGCGAGGCCGGGCTTGAAACGTCAATTACTCATCAACGGAAAATGTCTTTGTCTACTATCCCTGATTCACTTGAGTATATCAGAAATGACTCTATAGAGCACCGATGAACTTGCTAACTTCTATTGACACAAGACGTTTTTCATTTTCTGAAGTGTTAATGGCCTGTGCTATTCTGCTTTTCCTTTCTGTGGTGCATCTTCCGTCCGATGTTATTATTGTACCCAAGTATTTGACACTATTTGGCACGTGTTTCAGATTTGCCCCGTTTATGTTTATGGTGCATGACGGTGATTCTTTCTTCGATATGACAATTACCTTCGTTTTCTTAATATTCAGACTGAGACCTTTCTTGTTTTGCTTTCTTTCACTATAATTATCATTTCTTATAGGTCATTTTCCGTCTCTACTATTAAGGCTGTATCATAGGAATAATGCAAAGTGTGTATGTTGTGACCACTGACTTAATTAATTTTTTGTCGACTATTGATCTCATAATATTTTCGCTGTAAAGTGAGAAAAAATCCGGGAGAGAACACAGCCTTGTCTGGCTTCTTGTTTTATTTATTAGAACTGTCCTGTTTGGTTGGCAGTTTTTATTACAGATGTGTACTGCTAGATACATTTTTTGTGATCCTCAGATCATTGATATCTATGTTTGGTTTCTCCTGCATATTGATTATTTCCACATACTTTACTTTGTCAAATACTTTCGTGTAGTCTGTGCACCACAAATAAAGATCTTTCTTTACCTCTACAGCTCTTCCTATCAATATTCGCATGATGCATATTGCATTATTGTTCCTATTTCCTTCCACAAATCCACATTTTTCTCCACATATTTCGTTCCTTACGCGTCTCATCACGATTCATGAAGTCAACTTTAAAAAAGAAACAGTATGAGAGATGTACTTTAGTGCCGCTCTGAAGAATATAGATGAGAAATGAAAAATAGAGACATTAGAATGATGGAAAGAGTTAGGTTAGACTAAAACGTTATGTTTGTTCTACAAACTAACAGGTTTCACAATGTCTTTTTTACAAACTAGCAACTTTCAGAATTTTCTCTTACACACTAATAACTGTCACAATGTATGACTTACAAACTAACAACTGTCATAATATATTACATACTGGCTAGTGTCAAAATGTCTTTCTTACAAATTAACAAAAAGGCATTGCAACACGAGATAAAGACATTACAACACGATATACACGCATTACAACACGAGATAAATGCATTACAACGCGAGATAAAGGGATCACATACAACACGAGATAAAGGCATTACATCACGAGATTAAAGGCATTACAACACGAGATAAAAGCATTGAACACGAGACCAAGGCATTACAACGCGAGATAAAGGCATTGCAACACGATATAAAGGCATTGCAACACAAGTTAAAAGCATTACAACACGAAATAAAGGTAATACAACACCAGATAATTGGAAATTCCTAAAGATCTCGACGCCCAGCATACTGTTTGTTCCAATAGTTTCCGGAATCCCAAGGAAAAGATGAGGAGCTGCTTGGAGGTCAAACCCACCTGAGTAATGTATCCCAGGTGTATTTCTCTTGTTGTAAGTCTGAGTCTGCGAGCTAGTGATAAATTAAGTTTCCTGGTCCGTTCCAGAATCATCAATCTCAGCTTTACGTTTCCAATAATTCATTTGGAAAAAGCTATTCCGGAACCAATTTCAGCATTTTGAAAACCTAACGTGCTAAATGTATTCATCAAATGAAAGGAAACTAGCATTTTGAGTTACATCCTATGTAACAGACCCCTGTTAATTAATGTCAGAAATGTATACTGAGGGTCGACATGTTCTGCTATATGGAAGTGAGTCACTGACGAAAAGGAAGACAACACAAAGAACAATATGGCTGATAGCCGGCAAACCATTGAGGTTCGATCTGAAAAGCGTTCCTTGTTGCAGTTTCCTCATATTCCTAGTCCGGCTTGCTGCCGGAGCTACTGAGTTAGTGCTCTGTGCACACCGTTAGCTGTGTTTTTTCACCCAGGCCGTGTTTCGATATTCCGATTGCTTAAGATGAATGGTGAAATTGTATGACGAAGGACAGTTCAGCATCGTTCACTTCCTGTGCCGCTTGGCATTAGACAAAAGGCATTGCAAGACAGGCATTTGGACGTTGTGATGTAGCTGCTATGATGGGGCTGCAGCTGCCTTTCTTTGTTTGATTCCATCACTGAGGTGAGTTTTAATTCGGATGATTCCACTGGCACGGACGGTTGAGGAATTCTAGATTTTAAATCGTTTGCAGTAATGCCGGGACCTTCGACTAACCATAACAAAGAACAACAGCTGAGATGTGGTTTATCAGAAGAATGTTACAAATTGATAGGGTAGCACAGAATACAAATGAGGAATGTTTAAAAAGAGCTGGTGAATCCAGAAATATCGTTACAATCAAGAAAAAAAGATAATCTACAGTTTTTTGGGGCATGTCATGCGAAAGGAAAGAATTGATAAACTATAACAACGGGCAGAATGAGTGGACAAAAGAGCAATGGAAAACCAAGAGCAACAATCTTTGAACAGCTTATCCAAATGACATAATGAAGGATTACGATGAAATTACGCCATGCACGAAGGACCAAGTGATGTGTAGAGACACTATCGCCTACGCCAAACGACGTGGAACCTGATGATAATAATGTTGAGCATTGGAACAGAAGGTAATCAAATTATCAGTTGAGTTACCATGTCGAGAACTGGTTGTATTTTGATACTTTTGTTCTTTGGAACATACAAAAATAGAAAGCCTAATTCGAGTGTCCTGGCTCACAGTTGACGCGATGTTTCCACTTTAAACCTTAAAACTCTCGATAAAAAACTGACATAAATTAGAATTTTTGTCCAAGGCTTTCACCGGAATAATAAGTGATAAGGCCCCAATTTCTTTCACAGTGGTCAACCATATTCGTATTTCGTGTCCTGAACATGCCTCTTGTGTACCACACACTTTGCTGTTTTCGCTTTCTGGACCGTTGATAATTTCTGACTTTTCTGCCCCATCTACCGTCACAGACTTTGTAGATTCGGGATGGACATTCCCGCTAGGCGCCATTGTTGGCAATATAGATGTTTGCCTGACGAAACGCGAACACACGTTGGACTATCGATGATAGGTAAACACGTAAACACAAGAGAAACAAATAATATTCCTCTGAAATATCGATACAGTTCACAGCTCATCCGCTCGTCAGAAGTAAACATAACAACAACGGGGAATAGCAGCACCTTATATCACAACTAGACTGTCGCAAAAGAGCCAGGTTAGAAAAAAATCATCTACACGCACCCGCCATGACATCTAAGCAAAAATCGTAAATTCAATTTTGCAAAAAAAGGATATTTAAGTTCTCGCACACTGGATGGTAGGAACATACAGGCAGACCTATGTCTTCATTTATGTTAACATTCAAGAGGATAATGCTTTGCACGTCGTGTCTGCACTGTTTTCCATGCCATGACACCAAGCTATCCAGTATTTTCTCGCTTTGTCGTCCGCGATCTCTCTTTCCTTTTATTTTGCCGGTTGTAACCAAGTATTCTAACTTTTCTCTTCTCATGATGTGCCCAAAAAATGTTGATTGCTTCTTTCTGATGTTTTATGGGAGCTCCCTTTTTGTGTTGGCTTCATTGAAATGTCCTTGTTGGTCTTTTTAGCTGTCCATGGAACTTTCAACATTCTTCTGAGAAATCCCATCTCTGTGGCCCCTAATCGTCTTTTCATTTGTTCGTCTACTGTCCATGATTCTCATCCATATGTCAGAATTGGTATAATAATTGCAAAGAATAAATTGTACAATAATGTAAAGAACTGCATACAACAACAAAGGAATATTCGATCTTCATTTGAAGTAAAAAGATATAAGATATCATGAATCACTAACTCAAAAATATATTAAACAATTGTGAATATATACTTTCCAACGGATATCTCAAACATACATTCTATATCATAACCAAACAGTTCTCGGTAATAGACAAAGAAGGTACAAATATAAACAATATGAAACGAACTAAGGTATGAGGTTCTCTTCTATTTTCAAAGCCAAAGATCGAGGGGAGCTGTTCTTATCCTGGACCAAGTGCTTAGGCCTGGTAGTTGCGTAATCAATATACAAGATATAATCAATATCGCTGCACGACTTCAGCTTATTATCTCTCCTTCTGCCACTTCGTCTGATTCTAAGCCGGTGTATCAGCCTCCATAGATAGATAATGGTATCTGGTTAAGGAATAATCTCATGAAACATTGAACAATATTTTTTAATTTGTGTTTCCTGCCTTTCATGCATGGTGTGTTTGTTTCAGAAAAAAATTGTTCTGACATCTTCACATGTATTCTTTCTCTTGTATTCTTTCTCTTGAAATATTAACAACGTGAATATTTCTGTAGTGCATCTCATCTCATATGTTGGGATCTTTTTTTACTGCGTCTTAGATAATGACAATGTTTGACTTTGATTAAACAAAAAGACATATCCTCATATTCTTAGTTCCTATTGATATCGTGAAGTGTTTACACATTATTATTTTGTTTACTTGTTGTTTTGTTCTAATTTGAAAGTGTGTGTGTTTGAGTGATGGGGACAGTTTGTATGATACTTCGTTGCCATAACCACCTCCTGTTTCATATATACCTGTTTAGTCTTTCTCGACTCTTATTTCAAATATCCCTGTTTAGTCTTTCTCGCCTCTTATTTCAAATATCCCTGTTTAGTCTTTCTCGACTCTTATTTCAAATATCCCTGTTTAGTCTTTCTCGACTCTTATTTCAAATATCCCTGTTTAGTCTTTCTCGACTCTTATTTCAAATACCCCTATCGAGTCTTTCTCACCTCTTTTTTCAAATATCCCTGTTTAGTCTTTCTCGACTCTTATTTCAAATATCCCTGTTTAGTCTTTCTCGACTCTTATTTCAAATATCCCTGTTTAGTCTTTCTCGACTCTTATTTCAAATATCCCTGTTTAGTCTTTCTCGACTCTTATTTCAAATGCCTCTGTCCAGTCTTTCGCACCTCTTATTTCAAATGCCTTTTTCCAGTCTTTCTCACCTTTTATTTTTCACATACCTCTGTCCAGTCTTTCTCACCTCTTATTTCAAATGCCTCTGTCCAGTCTTTCTCACCTCTTATTTCAAATGCCCCTATCCAGTCTTTCTCACCTCTTATTTCAAATGCCCTCATCCAGTCTTTCTCACCTAGTTTCAAATGCCCTATCCAGTCTTTCTCACCTCTTATTTCAAATGCCTCTGTCCAGTCTTTCGCACCTCTTATTTCAAATGCCTTTTTCCAGTCTTTCTCACCTTTTATTTTTCACATACCTCTGTCCATTCTTTCTCACCTCTTATTTCAAATGCCCCTATCCAGTTTTTCTCCCTGATTATTTCAAATGCCCCTGTCCTGTCTTTCCACCTCTTATTTCAGATGCCCCTATCCAGTCTTTTTCACCTCTTATTTCAAATGCCTCTATCCAGTCTTTCTCACCTCTTATTTCAAATGCCCCTATCCAGTCTTTCTCACCTCTTATTTCAAATGCCTCTATCCAGTCTTTCTCACCTCTTATTTCAAATGCCCCTATCCAGTCTTTCTCACCTCTTATTTCAAATGCCCCTAACCAGTCTTTCTCAGCTCTTATTTCAAATGCCCCTATCCAGTCTTTCTCACCTCTTATTTCAAATGCCCCTATCCAGTCTTTCTCACCTCTTATTTCAAATGCCCCTATCCAGTCTTTCTCACCTCTTATTTCAAATGCCCCTATCCAGTCTTTCTCACCTCTTATTTCAAATGCCCCTAACCAGTCTTTCTCAGCTCTTATTTCAAATGCCCCTATCCAGTCTTTCTCACCTCTTATTTCAAATGCCCCTAACCAGTCTTTCTCACCTCTTATTTCAAATGCCCCTATCCAGTCTTTCTCACCTCTTATTTCAAATGCCCCTATCCAATCTTTCTCAGCTCTTATTTCAAATGCCCTCGTCCAATAATTCTCACCCCTTGCCTCAAACGTATTTGAAATAATGTTATTTTTAATATTTGATCCCATTGTTATTCTGGTCACATAAACTTGCCATCAGGTTTAGTTACATCCTTGTCTCACTCCCGTTGTTAGATGTATCGATCGTTCTGTCATTTTCTCTTACATTTCCTTTCTCGTTATCTCATACAGGCACAATAAGCACATGTAGTCAGCGTAAATGAAGAATAATTTGACATGAAATAAACAAAATTCTACGAAATGGTGCCAAATATATGCCTATTAATTTTAAAAGTCAAAAATTAATTTTGCAAATAAAAGAAAATTTTAAAATAAATGTTCAAATATCCGGAAGATAGCAATCTAGATGACTGTTTCATTTTTTTTTATTAATTTCTTAATCATTCTGTTAGATCTTTCTTATTCTACATTCTTTATATTTTCTCATATTATTAGTTGGATCATTATTACTATCATCACTTAATTACTGTTTCTACAGCTGCTGCCACCGTCATTATTTATATTATTTATCGGGCGAGCGTGAAGTTATGCATATTACAGCTCAATGTATTCCTCGCCAATAAAGACTGTAATTATTTGTCACTGCTCCAATCTCTCTTTCATCTCAGCAATCCTGCAAGGCAGTCGTTGTTAGTAGTCATAGATATCTGTGATAGGGCCACATGACTAACTAGTCTTTCCTAGCTGAAAAGTGGACATTGTGAGAGTTTGTGAAATGTTTACTCTATGGTAATTAGGTGGACATTGTAAGAGTTTGTGAAATATAAATCTATGGTAATTAGGTGGACATTTTGAGTTTGTGAAATATAACTCTATGGTAATTAGGTGGACATTTTGAGTTTGTGAAATATAACTCTGTAGTGATTAGGTAGACATTGTTAGAGTTTGTGAAATGTAACTCTTTAGCGATTAGGTAGACATTGTTAGAGTTTGTGAAATATAAATCTATGGTAATTAGGTGGACATTTTGAGTTTGTGAAATATAACTCTATGGTAATGATGTGGACGTTTTGAGTTTGTGAAATATAACTCTATGGTAATGAGGCGGACAGTAGAAGAGATTGTTAAATATAACTCTATGTTAATGAGGTGAATATTGTGACATTTTGTGAAATATAGCTCTGTGGTATGAATCTGTACGGGTGGACATTGTAAGTTTGTGAAAAATAACTCTGTGGTAATGAATCTGTACGGGTGGACATTGTAAGTTTGTGAAATATACCTCTATAGTAATGTATCTGTACGGGTGGAAATTGTAATTTTGTGAAATATAACTCAATGGTAATAAATGTGTACGGGTGGACACTGTAACAGTTCGTCAGATATTATAGCTTTACTTTCTGTTAATGAAACTGATTCGGTAAGTTTTTTTACGAGTTTGAATTGTGATCACATGATGGGTCACGTGATGCATACTACCAGTCATTTAGGGGGAGCAGAAGCGCCTTCGACCTGCGGTCGCAATAGCAGGGTCGGCGAACCATCAGCTGACCAAGACCTAGCAGTTCTACCTCCTCGTGGCCTCCCCTGGAAACAGTCTGCGTCAAACCAGACTGGCTAACAGAAGCTAGGATCGCCGTGTTCCCTGTAGTGGTGGCTGCTACTGATATAGAAGACCCAGTATTGCAGTTCCTCTGGGCTGGACTAGTAGTTTCCCAGCAAAGCCTGCGACAGACGAAATCCAACCTCTCCAGTAAGAGCCGGGAATGTCAAGAAAGCCATTACGACCCGCCACATCTTATGAGTCAAAGGGCGACATGCTGGCATCAACTCGTGGCATGACGTCAACAACCAGTCATTTCATCATTTTTGAAGGAAAGATCGAGGGCATTTACTCGCGAAAAAAAAAAAGATTTTATTTTTATAAAATTCATTTCGGCAAATATTGAAAGTTGAAGGTATGATATAATTTTCTAGAAAGCACCCCACGTTTGTGACGTCTTTACCTATTTTAGCTACAGACGGTGAGATCATTTTACTAACAGCCGCCCATAATCGTTATTCTGATAACGTCATAACCTTTGGGTGGTCCCTCTCAGCAGCCAGGCATTCAATATAGGTTGCAATGACAAAATTACATCACGCTGACACAAGGAAAACACAAACACACGCAGGCAATATTTTAGACGTCAAAATGTGAAACAGACGTAACTAATATCGAGATGAAATGATGTCAGAAAGTCTGTGCTTCAATAAGGGGATAGAGCGTGCATCTGAGTGTGTCTACATGTTTCTAGCTATCAGGCCGTCAGTGACGTCCCCTGCAGGCATTCGAGAATCTATTTTACGTCATTATATTTGAGCGGTGTCTGAATGTTTGAAGTACAAGTTCGGACGTTTTCCGAACCTGCATGCTTCACTAATAACAGATTCTCGGCACGCGGTTGAGTCTAACGCTGCATTTACGTCTGACAAGGTCATACTCATGCAAGTCTAGCAGACCGGAAGCTGCATCAACTAATGCGAAAATGGTGCATGAGATTGGAGTGGACGACACGAGCTCTCACTCACTTGCGGTGAGAGTATCAAGTAGCCTGTCCTTTGAAATTACATATTTTATCGCCTTTTGGAAATAATAAATTATAAATGAGGGTTTGATAGAGGTAACTTCCAGAATATGTTATTAACGAACTTTAATATTAAAGTACAATCTATCTATCTATTGACCTTTCGAGCCGTACCGGCCCATAGGGCGTAGACAAGATACACCTTCTCCTATATGAATTTTTGTTCTAGCAGTTTTCTTTTAAAGATATATCAAATCTCGCCATCTGTCTCTGTTCTGTGCAAGCAGTTCTATCTCATTGAGGGAGCCGATTCCTGCTGCTCTTGCCTCTCTCATCAATGTTCTTCTCAGTGTCTCCCTGGGTCTTCCTTTTTTTACCTGTTGTTTCCCATATGAGGGCTTGCTTTGCTATTCGATTATTATCTCTTCTCATCACATGTCCAAAGTACAATACTTATATATATATATATATAAAAGTTTTATATATATATATATATCATATCATGTATAATTTCTAGAGACTAAGTCTGTAGAAATGTGGTTTTACACAAGAATGTTGAGAATACCATGGATAGCTAAGAAGAGTAATGAAAATGTTCTGAAAGAGGTCAAAACAAAAAGAGAGCTAATTTCCAATATTAGTGAAGAAACAATCATCATTTTTTGGCCACGTAATGACAAGAGAACAACTGGAATATATTTAACAACTGGAAAAATTGAGGGACGAAGAGATAGAGGGAAGCAAAGAGAAAAAAATACATACAGCGTAATATTAAGAGAATGGCTTGGCAGAAGGTCAATAACAGAAATGATAAATAACAGTCGAGATCGAAAGTTGTGGAGAGACATGATCACCTACACCAGCAGACCCGGTACTTGATGATGATGATAATATTTATATTTGCTATTGATGTAACTTCAGATCTTCTTAATTGTTAAAAGGCACCAAGATGGAAGCGTGTTCGCGTCCGTGCCATGGTGTAAACAATGTTGACTTTGAACATCACGCTATCTGTTATCACAGCGAGTTGGCGGATTTTCAGAAATGTAACCACAGGTTTGATAATAAATTTTGTACACAGTTCGTTAACCACCGCTGTAGATCAAGTCTTTATTCTGCTGGCTTTGTCCGCGACCTTGGAAGTTAATGACCTAATTTGTGCAGCCGGTTTGTTTGGGGCGAATTGTACGTTACAATGTCACTGCTATAATGACTCAGTGTGTGACAAAACTGCAGAGTTATGCCCAAACAATGACAGTTGTCAGCATGAATATTTCGGACCCCAGTGTCAGTACTTGGATCTCGTTTACAAATACGCCCAAAAATCTGAACCTACTTTCCTGTTTGATAACAACGACACCACATGTAATCCGGACACAGATTCTACATCAGTTGAGGCAACTCTCAATCAATCTTTGCCGTTCTCCTGGTTTAGGATTTATGTGAATGACTTAACATATTCAGACAGTTTCACGGTAAAATTAAATGGTTCTGCTTCATGTAACAATGAATCACGGTTTGTAGTTAGTTCGCACGAGATTGATGTCTTTTGCTCTGGGGCTGGTCTGATCAACAAGTTACGGATTGACGGGGCGATAGTTATTGATTTATTTGCGGGTCATCATCATTGCACTCCGAACATGTCCATAGGTGCTCAGATCCCCTCCTCAGCAATTCCCTCAGTGTCCAGCGTCTGACGACTCCAGTTCTATGTTGGTTGATAAGTTTTCTTACACGCCCACTAAGTTTCTCATTTCTGGCTGTGCCCACCTTAACTACGATTTCCATCATCCGAAGAAGTGACGTGGATCTGTGTTAGTCTAAGTCCTGTGCTCTTCCCACATCTCGGAGGGCTTTGATGATGTCCGCCCGATCCATTGGTTGCCCGTCCCCAATGACAGCGCAGCTAGCCAACCTGTACGTTCTTTCATTTCCCCGTACTCCCGAATGTCCAGGGATATAGACAAAGGTGACCTTACGTATTTTGGATTTCTGCAACGACTCTACCCATTGCATGCGTACAGAGCCCGCCTCCACTTTTTAAATCATGCTCATCGAATCACTCAGTATACATGCGTGGGTGTAGTCTTGTGACTCTAACCATTTGAATGCCTTGGTCACTGCCATCGCCTCCATTGTCATGCTACTCGTGATCATGACGTATGCACCACTGTCTTCCTTGACTATTCTGCCTGCCAAGCGTGCTGTCTTTGTGTGTGCTTGTCTATGTTGGTCATATCTCATATATTTCTGTGCTTGTCTATGTTATGGATGTGTCATATCTTTGTGTGTGCATGACTATGTCAGTCATATCTCATATCTTTATGTGCATGTTTATGTTAGTCATGTGTCATATATCATGTCATGTGTCATATATGATTGTGTGTCAGCGTTAGTCATGCCTCGTACCGCTGTGTGCATGTCTGTGTTGGTCACATCTCATATATTTGTGTGTGCACGTCTGTGTTAGTCACCTCTAGTGACTCGGGCAGATGGTGCTCGTAAACCTGGGAGGGCCGACCATCTAAGGGTAGAATCCCCCTACAGAAAAGATCATCTGCTGCCTTGCAGGAAGATTGGGGACAATCAAAAGCTAAGGAATGAAAACCTGA